>JAAAKM020006971.1:86523314-86541673 GCA_010016025.2 Alatinidae sp. Z8VKAUB7J3
TGACTGTTGTATGCGGCATTTCTGTTGAATTGGGTTGTCGAGGAATTGCCGCCTATGAGTACAGAGAAGCATTCTATCTACTTTGCTTCTTCTAGCAGTTATTATTGATATTCTGTCGTTTTTTGAATATTCCAGGGTTTCTACAGTCAGGGACAGTCTTAGAGTCTAATTTTGAAGGAATTTAGGGAATACCAGGAAGCTTTTCATTGCCTGCAGAACTTTATATTTTCTAGACAAGTCAGGGCAATTTTTAAATTTCCTGACTCAGTGGAATGTTTTGCTTACGCGAAAACTTAGCCCGTGCTCTTTCATGTACAATCATATGCAATTTCCTTTCGTTTCGTTTCGTTTTTATCGTGTTGCAGTCGTATTGAAGTTTGGAATACGTATTTTCATTTTTATATCATAGCCCTGGTTAATTTTGTTGATGCTTAAATCAAGCAAAACCATGAAATTATTTAGGATAAATTAGGGGGAGACGTGCATTGTCACCGAATTGGCCAGGCAAAACCTATAGGAATTCGAGGAAAAGTCAGGGAATTTCTTTGGCTAAGGCTGTACGACCCATGTAATCAATGTAACCACTGGAAGTTTCATGATCTGTCATAACGTTTTTTACAACTTTTAAAGGGTTTTTGGTACTATTAAGGCAACGGAGGCTGCTGACAATCTGACGTCATGGGGCAAATAGCTCAAGATGATCTCGTACATACTTTGAATTAGCCTCAAAATAGTCCTAAAGTAATCTCACTAATCACATAAAAACATATTCTAATCTTTTAATAATCTTATAATCTCAAATAATCTATAATAATCCATTTAATCACAAACAGTGTTAATAATCTCGTGCGGATATTTTGAAGTTATTTGCCTGTCGTCTTACGTCACATTACTTGAGCTTACGTTAAGCAAGAAATACTTTTGAATGTAGATAAAACTTATTTAATAAATCTGTACGATTTATGCTTAAGGTTCTGTGATTTTCTTCTAGCACTAGATTATTAAGTAGACCCTCTGAAGTGCTATTTTCGGGCTCTTCTGCAGACACTTCTACGATAAGTTTCTAGCCCCGTCAGTATCACTTAATCTTACTTGTAACACTTCATGTCGGAAGCAAGACTCTACGGTACTTTGAGGAAATGTATGTCACGTAATATTCAGAAAGTTACACTCTTCTCACTCTTCCGTTCCCAGGCCACTAAGGAGATCAACCCTCATGTTATGACAATTGCAACTTTAACAGGTCATGCTGTTCGAGCCGTGGGAGAGAGTTATTCTGTAAGTATTGGCTTTTGTGTGTCATTCGGTGTTTTGTCTTAATTCCTCGTTCTTTTATATTTCTGTTTATATTCATTTGAGCAGACACACTGCAGTGATATATAATTCTCAGAGTGGAGCATTGCCACAGTAGCTTGAATTGTAAGGAACTGGTGGAATTTGAATCCACGACCTCATCATGTCCAAGTTAACAGCTATTACAGTAATGCTTCACTCTTGGATAATAATATAAATTCCAGGAGTATGCTTCCAAAAAGAAAAGTAACTCTATTCGAATATGTGTGGCTGAAAATGAGACTTCTTTGACCAAGATCCATTGGGATCTTGAAACAAGTACTGACAAGTTTACTAGTTATGTTTTAGTTTTGATTGGGAGCCACTACTTCTGCGATTAGTACCACTTGAAGCCTCATCTGACACACATCAACCTATCTGGGGGTATAGGCCCCCAGGACCTACTCAGGCTGCTGTAGGTGTGGCTAACGGGGATGGCAAATCGACGCCCTGGAAGCCTGACTCCTCGCACCTATGATTGATGCGTGGAAACTCCTATCGCAGGATGCCGGAAGCAGTTGCATACTAAATAATAGTTACGTCTCTCTCATTGAGACCGTTTGGTTTAATTGTTTGCAACTTGCATTGCCAAAATGCTTCCCTTCCCTGAGAAAATTATTCTTTAGTTGGTATGTTAGAAACGCTGGAAAAAATGTGGTCGGACAAATAAATGAAACAAACAAAGGGGGAACACCGTCTTTCAGAAGCAATTTGGTTTGCTTAAAATGTCAAGTAATCGATATGCATACAAAGGAGAAGCTGTATCGGCTTTGGGCAAGCAGATGAATCAAATTGGCGGAGCACAAAATGCGGGGCGTCGCCCTTAAACGCCCCAGCTGCCCTTTACTTGCTAGTTAGCCTGTTTGGTGGTTTTTCTGTTTATTTGGGGTAGTTTCAATGTCGGGCGCACTGCTCACCAGGGTTCTTTGATTGAGAGACTGCAAGCAGATGAATCAACAGGAATCTATACGAACTGACGAAAGCGAGGGGAATTTCATGAATTTGTGAAAAGGGGGAATGATCCCAGTCTCGATCCCAGTACCCTGTTAACCGGCGCCGCTGCAACCTTTCGAGAGGTCACTGAGGTTACCTTCACTCTTTCATGTGCTCTGGCCATGCCGTAACATCTCAGGTACCACTAAGATGATCATCATAACACATCGCCCCCTTCCAAAAAGGATTTTATTCTTCGCAGGTATGAACTGATAAACAAGCAAACGATCGGGCGCTTTGGTGGCAATGGTATTTGCTCGAAAATGCGATTTAAAAATCTGTATTGTGTTTGGTTGAGCCAGCTTGTCTCCAGAAGAGCAATTTTCATACCAGAGGGCAATTTTCCGTAACGCTTTTATGTCACAGTTCTGGAAATGTTGCCTTCAATAACTGGTGAAGCTACTGTTATAATACAATCCTGTGTTTGCTTAAATGATGCATCCGGTAGTGAGGCCTCAGTTCAGGCATTCCGAGGTTGTGCAGCCACAATCTCGATCACTTTATGCCCCAACAGAGTTTCATATGAACCAATTAATCAGTATACGTTTGTTTAGAAGGCGAAATTACATCATAGCATACTTGTGCTACGATTTCTTGCAAACTACTTCACAACAAAGGATACTCAAAAAGAAACTGTAATTGATATACTTGAATTAGTCGAGCTTTAGTTGCCATTTTCCGGACATCCAATTTTTTTTCCGTATTGAGGGTCTTTGATTTTGAAGATTTACTGGCTTGTACTTCCCTTCCGCGTAGGCTAGGATGGTGCCAATCTCAATGACGATCCCGCCCCCAGGGAAACCGCTTTCCCTTTTGGAAAGAAAAGGTCCATGGGGAAAGGCCCAACTGCATATCAGGGGGCTGCACTGAGAGATTGCCAATGTGAAAGGGTGTGTTATACTCACTAATCATTGTAAATAATGGTGAATTCTCAATAAATTACTCCATAGCAATCTCAATAATATACCCACCCCAGGGAAACCCGTTTCCCTCTTGGGAAGAATGGACGCTGGGGAACGGCCCCACTGCTTATCTCGGACAATATATTACCCCTCCCTCGAGCGAATAAATTTTCTGCGTACCCCCTGGGTTCGAAGGTATTCGGCAGCTTTCCCGTTATCGATATTAAACGAGTACACCATGAAATAAAGAGTCAACATCGAGTCCCAACTTGCTTACTAGGCGTAAGAAGAAAATAAGGTAGGAGTAAACGGAGAGAATATTTATCTATCAGTTTTGGTGTTTGAAATTTTACTAGTTATTAGCTCTTGGACCCGTAGCTGTAGATATTCCCCCCCTTGTACCCCTTGTCTTCATTTTACCCCCTTTAAAATCTCAAATGCCCGTACATGCACCGCTCTAGGAACACTGCTTTAAATGAATTCTAGAACTATCCTCCAAAGAGGTCGCTTTGCCCTTCCTCGCTATCATGTTTTGCCAACTGATAGCCCTAGTGATAAATTCGTTGTCACTGTTTACGTTAATAGTATCTAGCATAACTGCTGCCACGCCAACAATAACAATCTTGTTTACAAGACAAACAAATTATTTGTATAAACTATAAACAGAATTATCGTTTCAACGATAAGAATCGTTGGATTTTGTTGTGCTCTGACAAACTGGACACTTCATGCAACCCCGCCCGCATTTCAGTTTACTATATTTCGAGACTGGCTTCTGAATTGTTGATTACGTTTGTTGCATTGCCATGTAGTTACCGAGGTATACCATTGGGTACCTGCTGCCATACCCCCAATAAATTTCGCCCCCCAAAATGAGACGCTATGCAGACGTAGCGAATGCATACAGAGACTAACTTATAGATGGTAGTCCAGGAAGGGGGGAAGGCAAGACGGATTGGGGAGCCAAGTAGGCTGGGTTCAAATTTATTTTTTCAGATTCAGATTTTTCAGGTACCTTTGGTCATTGTGTGGAAAGGGGTGTTTCGTGTCGATATACATATCTTGCTGTGAATGTGACAAAATGTCTGTCGCAATCAATTTCAATTTTGATAAAGCTGAAAAGTGGTCACGGAAAATAATTGACTTGGCAAATCTGGGGGGGCATGACCCCCTGTTCCCCCCTCTGCCTCCTGTTTTCCCGCCCCTATAGTCTGTCTTGTAGTGCATGGACAATGTTACCTCAACTTTATCGCTCCGCGCATCGCTATTGATCACTGCCTCCATTGGCGAGCACAGCATCACATTCCTTTAGCTTGGGCAATACAGTATAATTTCGTGATATACTTCTAAGACTACTAACGAAATGCGTTCTGCAGGTAAACAATCGATAAGCCGGGAAGGGGGCACGACGGGTAGGTCTACCAACAAAAAACGGAACAAAGCCGTGGCGGTAATAAATTTGGAAGCTTACGAGTAGACGCTTAGCCCCATTCCCATACAGAAAGAAGAGACTTTAAAAGGGCATTTTGTGTAACGTTGATTCGCTTTACTGCGGCGCTATCTTTCATAAACGAGCAGAGCGAAGAAGTAAGGAAGACAACAAATAACAACCGTCATAATATTAACAGCAGCACATTTCCTATGCAATGATACTAAATTTAGTATGACAATCTACATTGGATCTGAATGAGAAGTTTAAGGCGGCAAATAAAGCCTCGATCTTATAGCTGCAACATCTAATGTTCTACTAACTTACAAATGCAATCTAGGTTAAAATTGTGTCAATCTGGCTCTTGACACCTGATATATACAGATGTAATCTTCCTCGAGGGTCTTGACTACATTCAAACTAGAAAAAGACCTTACACCCTACCGCAATGCTTGGAGAGCAGCTACCAGGAAGCCAATGCAGAATCTGTGAAAGCGTGCTAAGAATGAGAAAACATGACGATGGTGACAATGATGATGATGATGATGATGATGATGATGATGATGGTGATGATGATGATGATAATGAAGATGGTGATGGTGATAATGATGATGATGATGAAGACGATAGATGATCATGATGATGATGATGGTGATGATAGTAATGATGATGATGATGATGATGATGATGATGATAATGATGATGATATAAATTCCTTAGTTCTTACCCTATAATCTAAAATATGTTATAATCTAAGCCACGTTTCAACATGAGAAACTTAATACAAGGCAGATCATAAAACAAACAATTACTACCAAGTTACATGTTATACACAGATAATGCAAAATAGCTATTTAAGACAGCAGCGGGCAAACACTACACACCACCCATATATAAGTATATCTATATCTATATTTATATATATTTCAGATTGAGTATATAAATATATAGATATATCTATATATGTATATATCATATATGTGTACATATATGATATAAATATATAATAATAATAATTATATATATATTGAGTATATATATATAGATATATATATACATATAGATAAAATACATAACGGAAAACCCCATGTGGTGTCTACATAGTGAGGGAGGTGAGATGTTACGTTTCCCTTTAAAATGTGGGAACATTTCTCCTAGTCCCCGATTGACGACTTTAACACAGTTCTTGTAAATCGGAAAATAGTCAATTTGCGCATTCAAGCCTAGAATTAATACTTCATATTTACATTACAATTGCCAATATCATTGAGTTTCGTATAGAACCGACCAAAAAGCTGTAAAATTTTCTTTTGTAGCTAAAATTTGCGCGCTTTCGATCTGCTTAAGTGTCCGCCCTGGGAACTCTGCGAGGCCCCAGCCCGCGTTCCGAATCAAAGCCGAAGTTGGCCTCGAAAGGACGCATGGCAATGCTTGCCAAACGCCAACTGACGCAGCTGTTGCAGAAAAGAACCTCTGCTGCAAAGTCGGAATTGGTGTGGCGCAGTTCCATGTTGCTGCCGATACCAATGCAACTTTTGTTGCAAATGTAAGCCAAGCCTGCAAAGTCTACAATTAGGTTACCCTATTCAAATGTTTGTTTGAAAACATGACATGCACTTTGAAAACCAAAGGTAGACGCTGCCATAATTGCATAATAAAAAGTTACGGGCCGCAAAGTTCTGGAATCACCATGACACTGGACGCGTGTCTACCTGCAATGCAGTTTTTAAATCGTTACTAGCCCTAATTAGAACAAAGTATAATACAATCAGACTTATTCCTAAGATTTCCTAAACGATTGCCGTCTGGAAAATCGTTAGAACGCCAGCTAGCAGTCGCCTAGCATTTCCGATTTTAAAACTACCCTAATACCTAAACTACGTGACGGACTGACTAATAAATAATCGGTTGTTGGTTTATCTATAAAGAATCTCCTGGAAAACAGTCTGGCGCGCTAAGACCGCAAGCTCATATCAGTGCCACTCCTACGTTCTAGCTGTATGGATATACACAGATCGAGCGAGCTACCAGGTTAATCCTTGCTTGTGGCAATGACTTTGTTTACACTTGGACGGAACGCTTCTCTTCAAATGACACCCTTTCCCATCCACCACGGATACGCCAAAGGTAAGAATTTATCCCCGGTAACATAAGCGAGAGTCTCATCAGCATCACGATAATGGGGAGCAGGGGTTGAAAAAAGGCTGCAGGAGGGATGATCCTTTCCTTAAACAATTGTACCGGGTCATAAACACGAAAAACGTAAATAAAAACATGAGTGGTGGCAAAAAATAGTCCAACGTAGCCTAACTTGGTGTGAATGAAGTCCCATTCTCTCCAGCTCATGCGAGCGTTAACTGTTGGCAACGATGTAATACCCAAGATTCCAAAGGACGTGATGGCCAACGTAGCAAACAACAAAGAAGGCTCTCCATTCCATTTCAATCGGCGAAAAACTTGCACTTCTGTACCTGGTATCTGGACGTAATCAGACATGTGTGTCACTTGCTCAGCGCCCAATATGGCAAGCGAAAGACAGGCGTGCATTGAGGCGCACATGAGAGCGATGAGTCCGATTTGCTTCCTAGATTTCATCCAACGATCAATCCACTTTGGAAATGGTTTGTACTTGGTGCCATTGAAGATCTGCAGGTAGCCGGCAAGACAGCCTGGAAGATACACCAAACTGAAAAGCCACAAGGCAACCCAGCAAATAATCCGATTCGCATGATACAATCCCATTCTCTTGGCGCCTTCAACGCCAGCCTTGGCCGCTACAAACAAATACACATAATAATAAAGAGTAAAAATGGCGGCAAGAACAAGTGTCAGGATAATTGCAAATCTCCACTCTGGAAACAATTTTAAAGTGAGCCTCTCTACTCGAGAGGCCACCTTGATGCCACCGCTGTCTATGGGCTGAAATCCAACTTCTCGCAAAAATTGGCTTAATACATGTTTCGCACCTTTGTCATCTCCACAAATGTAGGTTTCCCTACTACCACCGAACGTATCACTTTCTAAGGCCCATGCTGAAATGGTATTTAATGCCTTTAGTACCCTGGAATGGGGTAGCAATGAGGTAAGAAGATGCGCCCCACAAGGATCAGTTTCCTTCGTTGGATTGCTGATATCAACAACGATCTTTCCAATCAAGCTGTCTCGTAGGGGTGGGATAACATCATCGTAAGAGCTGACAGGAACACAAACGAAAACCAAATCAGCGCTCTCTGCTGCATCCATGTACGTAACCAGATTTGCTCGATCTGGAAGAAACTTGCGTCGACTTGGATTTCGAGATCCAACAAATACCGGTACGCCAGCATCGTTAAATCGAATCGCCAACGCCTTCCCGTAGTTGCCATTTCCGAGTACTGCTACCACGGGAGCTTCGTCCGATTTGTCCTTGCTTGGGAGTGGAATTAATTCCAATTTTTCCACGCCTGTTGACATGTCTACCTTCAACTTAGCCACTGCTCGATTGTCGAGGGGTGAATTGTCCATAACGCCTGTTGCAATTTCTTTACCGTCCAAATGAACATACGTCTGTTAGGTGTGCTACGAAAAATGTAAACAACACTCGAATGCCATAAACCCAGCAAAGCCTTTGGAAAATTATTCCTTTTCAAACAGCGGATTTCCCACTGATAAGACTCGTGAATTTAATTGGCTCGTGCGGCGTTGACAGGAATGTCACGTCTTCAGTAGCTTTGTATCATTAAAAATAGATACATTACTTTGTGATATCTGGATTGTTTACATTTCTTGTCAGTGTGTAGAGCAAGTGGACGAAATAAAGACACTCGAAGGAAAGCGGGGTGAGTGTTACGCTGTCGAAGGTGACATAAAAACAATGGGGGGAGGGAGGCGAGGGGATAAAGAAACATGCGAGGCGATATGGTAGGAGCAGTGGTGTAAACGACAGGATGGGGTAGAGGGCAGACGTACACTGGAGTGGGATTGAGAACAAGGGAGAAATAGGGGCAGGACTGAAAGCAGATCTGCTAGGCGTGAAGGGCAGCGCAGACAAATACAACCGTGGGGCTGATAGGGATCAAAGGTAAATGGAAGCCGGTTACACGGTTGGTTTTAAGGGGCTGAGCAGGGAGCAGCAGTGTATATGAGTATAGTTTTGCATAGGTACACTAATGGGGAATACGCAGACAAAACATGAGCGGTGTAACGCATGAAACGACGGACGCGTTAAACATTTGTTCGCGTTTGTATACTCGTGTTTGCTGATGGCTTTATGATAACTAAACCTTATGGGACCCCCCCCCCCCAACACACACACACAAACACACAAACAAGCCCGTTAATATATATCATGCAGACGGCCATACAATCTCTTTGTTGTCAACTGGGTTGCGACACCTCAGACGGACCTCCGACAGGGTGTTACCCCCTCGCGGTACCAAAATTCCAAAACACCCTCTTGCTGCAAATAAGTACAACTAGGAACCATAAACTCGTGTCTAAATACACAATAAACATCCAATAAAGAGTCCTGATTTGGACTCAAGGTGAAAAGCACTGAATTTCAAACTCCTAATTTTGAATCAAGGTAACACAGACGACCTGTCGCAGGCTCTCGCATTCTGAAACTAATCGTTTTCCTGTGATTCATTCTTCGCCTGTTCTTTTCTCGTCTATGCGATATAACGCAGCAGCTCTCGTTCATGCCCACGTCTTCTCCTTTCTCTATGATATCTCTTCTGCCGTCTAGATATACATTTTAACTGAGATTTCAGTAACTTGTTAAACTGTATTAAACTATTTCTATTTTACTTTTCCTGGTGCTCTCCAATGCAGTTTAATATATAAATGTTGTATTAATTCAAGAACCTCTTCGGCATTATTGTATCATATACCTTTTAGCACTCAGTCCACGTTTCATGTTTGCAAATGACTAATATGGCTTACAATTAGTGTTTCAATAGAAAGCGTGTGAGCAAACTGTTCGTTAATGGGCAAATAGACGTAGTGTGGGTACTTATTTCACTTGGTAATACAAGTAATTTAAATACCTTATGATCCAGAAACGATAGGATACAGCTAACCGGTTTCTTTTGAATGTATACCCGATGCATTTTAAATTATTTTATAAGAAGATAGAAAGCAATTGAAATAAATCACAACCGGGCATCAAACCTTGGATTTCAAATTTATTTCGTGTCCACTTTCAATATTGCTGTTTGAATATCATTCAACGCTATTCTTTCCTGGTTCTTTTTATGACTTAAATCGTGTCTTTTTATTAAATTCTACTCTTACTTATCAAATAACAACCGTCTTTGTCATTTCATCTACCTCGTATTCCCATAAATAATCGCAAAATTGATATTCCTGGAGGCGTTTGCCTGCCAAAACTGCAGTTGGAATAGTTGTTCTTTCTAACATCCATGATTGGTTTTCAGTCATGCAATTGGGATTGTGTAATTGTAAATACCGATGTTGTTTCCTGAGGGAGAAGAAGAAAACGTTTCAATGTCATGTGAAGGGTTTTAAAGTGGAAGCGGTAAAAATTTATTCCCAGAAAGGCATTGTTTCGCTGCAAGAAAGACAGTTAATTACAATGCAGCGACTCCTTAGGGCATTGCACAGGTGTGGTATCGCTCTAGGGAATTACTATTATATTAAGAGTATATTCTATATTTAGTGAACTTTTTAAAGTGAGTCTAGAGAGAACACTTTTAGAAATACAAGTCTCACAATTTGATCTCTGTAATGGTGATGTTAATGATGACAACGGTGCGTTTGACGATGACGACGAAGAGGGTCATTTTTTCAATTATTATGATTGTGATGAGGGTTATACATTCGTTTATCTTAAAATTTTAAAACTTTTAATTGATAGGCCTAATGAACGTAGGGGTATTTTGATGTGAGAATTTCATAAACCTTTACAATAAAGAAACTTTCACTTTTTGTGAGATTATGAGGGGAAGGTATATACCTTGCACGTATCACATATAGGTCAAACAGACTTCTTTTTTTAATAAGAAACCAGTCTATAAGAATCGTTAGGCTCAGATTTGGGAAAATTTAAGAGACTCTTAAGAAACAGGCAGGCTGAACTAATTCAAAAGTTAAGAAACATTTGTAAAAAGTGTGGGCGAGAATAATATTTTCCTGCAACAGTCCATATATATCACCTTTGATATATTATAATTGAATGCCAAAATAAGCAGTATGAAACAAGTGACTAAATCTGTGACGGAGGCAGTACCCTATTGAACGATCTATCATCACACGCTAAGTACACATTTGCACTTATTCGTACATACCACATGTTGCTTATTATAAGTTAAAGTGGTATTTTGTGAGTACATATAACATCCTTACATGATTTTTAACGAAGTATTTCTTAAGAAACTTTGAAGGTTAAAACTGGATAAATTAAGAAAAATTTGAGGCTCAAATTAGAATATGTTTTAAGAACCTCGAGGCTCAAGCCGTTTCTTAGGTTTCTTATAAACAAAACAACGTGTAGATGGCTTCTATGTAACAATCACAGACCAATATTAGAATTTTATTGCTCGAAATGTTGACGTATTATTTACAACTTTAGCTACTACTGGCACAGTATTATAAGTATCTTAATCCAACATTATACTGATTGTGACTTAGTATAGATATACAAGCGTGTTTTGCCAATATTCAGTCAGTTGAATACGCTGATTATCATCAGATACGTTACGTCGCTTGTGTACGATTCACCCATTTTTCCTGGCATTGGTGGAATAAATTCGTACCCCCGACGCTGAGTGTAGTGAACAAAGTGTTATCAATCATTTCCAGTCTGTGTAGGGCGCCCCTGCCGCAAGTCCCCCCTTACATTAGCAATGTTTATATCCGGGGGGGGGGCATTAAACTGACAATTTCTGTGTGTTCAAAACCTCTAAGAGTATAGTGAAGTGGATATAGGCATATTTAAGGTTTAAAACACAGATAGGGAAGCTCACGACTTGCTAGAGTGTCATCAAACCCTACCTAGCACGGGGGAGGGGGGGTAGTAGGCCAGCGGTTGTGAGTAGTGTTTAATAACTTTTAAATGCCTTCTTCTAAGTTGTTGGAACTTTCTGACTTTTCCTAACTTTTATCTGGCAAACTTTTGGTAAGAAAAATTTGGCCGTCACGGCCTGTGGTCTGGTCACGTGACCCTGATAAAAATGTTGACCATATATGGTGGAAAGTTTTAAAGGGCTATAACGCGAGACATTTTTCATGGATTTTGCAAATATTTTGTAAAATGATCTAAAATTAAGTTCTTAATACATTTCAAACTCATTAATTCTAATTAAAAGCTAATTAGCATTAATTAGATGGTAATTATCGATTTTTATTACGTCATATTTCCACTCCTAACTTTTTGACAAATTTGTATCTAGAAATCATAGAGAACGATCCCAAATTTATAAATAGGGCTAAATGGCATTTGAAATAAGTATAACCACATGTTACTGTTCAAAAGAATGCATATCGTGACACGTAATAAACATATTCTCTTTCAAGTGGTTTAGCTGCGATCGTTGAAACTTCTCATCTTCACTATTGGTCCCCATATTTGTCATGAATACTTGTGGTTCTCAGGTATTTAGAATAGTAAACTAGTTTTATTGCTCAAAATAGCTTTTGAGGTAACTCTTGCTGCTTATTCATGAAATAAAGAGTAGAAACCTCTATTCCATTTCGATCAGACATAAATCCGCTAAACATTTTTTGACTTAACTACCTTACCCTATGATACTAATAAAAACACATATTTTACCAAACATTTTGCAATAAAAACGCTTAACTTTAACGTCTCGAAGTATTTAAAACCTTAATATCAAGGCATAAAACCACGTTTTATAGCAGTTATACATCTTAAAACAGCCGCGGGCCCACCTGGCCAAAACTTTTCTGAGACAAAATCCTTATAAACTCTACTATATAATAAGTATTTTCCTACTTTGCATGTTTTATTGAGGGAAAGCAACCCAAATTATGTTCCTATACAGTATTCAGGTCATTCCAACATGTTTCAATACCAAGTAAGTGGACTTTGTGACGTTAATAAAGATTATATTTGCCATTTCCTCGACTGATAGCTTCATCCTTGCTTCCTTTACATTTCCTGTTCTAGAAAAAGTCTGAGTTTCGAAAATATCTATTAGTAGGTTGCGTAAGTAGAAAGCGGCCTAGGGAGACTATGATTAACAACTGATTTTATTAAACAACGCATTTCGTGATACTGATGTATGATACTAAAAGGCTATTAGCATCAGTTTCTTGACAGGTTTTGTATACCATCCGTACGGGGTCGATGAAATGAGTACCAGCTATACTGGGAGAAGTGCTCAAGACTTGGGATAGGAGTGGCGACTACCCCTACCATTGTAGTGATAGAAGTTAAGGAAAGAGGAACATTCGTGTTGCCTAGCTCCGACTGCGGTCGATCATCTTCATTCTTCTTTCTTGCTGTCTCCTTTTCGTTGTCTCGTAGCTATTGACTGTAGCACATCAAGGGTATGTAAAATAGTGAAAGATCAGTAATGCACCCAATATAAAAGTATTGACAAATGGGACGTAGTTACAAAATTTAGTCATGTGGAAGTGCAGAACAACATGACGTCCTTTTCCTTTGAACCATTTGAATGCGTGATTTCTGCATCAGCCAAAATTTGATACCACATTTTGGACTAAATAAATTGAATAATTTTATCAGGAATTAACCCTTCCCCCCGCCCCTCCCTCTCTTTTCTGTCCGCTTGCTACTTTATTTAGAAATCAGTAACTGACTTGCACTTTTCATTACAGAAAATTGATAATTGCAAAGTAAAGACACTATGCGAAAGAGGTTGCTGTAGATGCTGCCATAATGATCAAAGTTATTGACAACATACCTGGCTTCTACGAAAATGCATATTGTGACGCTTTAGTCTTACAGATGATCTTTGTAGAAAGTAATAATCACATGAGAGAGTAAAATTGGCGTTTTTGACGTCTAGAAATGAACCCAAAGTTTCAGTCAACGCCAAATACCTCTACACAGTCCCCTCGTCACTTCCGTTAAACACCATACCTCTTAGACACCTTCCCGAGCCAAATATCTGACCCATTTTGACTTTTATCAGGTATTTAATTAAATTTGAAATAATTCATGTAATTTGTGTCTATCTGCGAGTAGGATTGCCATTCCTTTTTAATATTTCCCAATTACTCTAACTCCATTTCATAAAAATTTTCAAATACGATCTGTAAATAAAATGCAACTATGAGAACTTGACAAGCAGCATTTTCACGACTTCTGAATCGTGATTTCAACTTCGTTGTAACGTAAGTACTTTTTTCACCATCACATATTTTCCGGCTGATTTCCGAAAGGAGAGTTGGTTTTTCAAATTTGACGATCTTGTGATTTTGTGTCACGTCAAATTATTCTATTGAGGCTTTTCACCTCCTTCGCAAGCATGATCTCGAATACTTTCTAAATGTCTAAAATTTTAACAAGAGTTTTTTAATTGGTCATGTTTTATTTTGATTGATATTCCTCTGTCGCCAGACAGCTCATTTCACCCACTACCAAGTCCCGAATTGCATCGGACTTTCCTTTGATATATGCGACTGATCGTTGTCTTCTTGTAGGTAGAACAATGTGCCAGTCTTCAAAGAGGGCGACGCATCAATGACTCTTGTCGGCATGGAATTATTGCGACAATTAAAATACGGTAGCACAATACATGAACAGGTGATAGTTGAAAAACATAATAGACGGTGACCAAATGTTTGAAATGTATAGTAGATAGCCCATGTGTTTGAGACATGTTATCCTATGCAGCCATCGTTAGCATCATCAAGGGATCGTACACTAACTAACGAAACAAATGCAAAGATAAAGAAGAAATTCAAGTTTATTGAAATATTAAATTCGTAATGGCGATAATTAGTATATGACCCGTCTGAGAAACTTGATGATTTTAAACTTTTAATTGGAGTTTGAACGCATCAGTCCAATGTTTCATTTCGATATTCTATGAACTTCTTTCATCTACTATCCAGCCCGCCAGCCATTGCTCAAAGTCTTGTCTTCTTGAAATACACCTGATCGGAAACTCAGCAGTTACAATATTATAATTTGATTTAATTAAACCTCAGAATGCAAGAAGAAAGTAAAGTACGGTTAAAACTTAAAAAGTACACACCGTTTATGATTGAGAATATTCTGGCTATGCCTGCAGTTTGCCGCAAGTTGTCATTTCCAAATCGAGCAAACTCAGATGACTATCACTCCGAAACAAGGAGTAGCAGTCCATCTACTCAGAGTTGCAGCAACGATGGTGATATGGACTCATCACTAAACACTACCTCTTCAGATTCATCATCCTACAATTTGAACCTAAGTGCTGTAATTGAAGAACTTAGATCAATTGGTAAGTGTAGCTGATATCATATCTATAATCTATGTGATAACCATTTCGTAAATTGTACAATTCATTCTCTGGAAGTTAGTTGGTTTGAATGTACTTTTTTCAATATAGGTAAGCCTTCGAGATCAAAATTGATTATCCTATCCATAAATGTAATTCAAAGACGTTAGACAAATCTTAAGCAACCTAAAAACCATTTTTTGTCATGAGGTACCTTAACATTTTACTTTTCAGGTTAATCAACCAGAACTCAAAATACGAAGAGAGTATAACCAATGTGTTAAAGTCATGGTTATCCATTATCCTAATTCAACTATGAAAACCACATATATATAAATACTCTTTATATTTGGTATGGGTATTATAGATGTATATGTAGGGGAAGTTAAATTTGCAGACAGCATTAGCTGCTGCAAGAACGATGGGACTGCTTTGTATTAGATTTATCCAACTTTAACTACTGGATTGCAGTAGAAATGCTGTTCAAAGCAGAGATGACTGGAGTTTTTGTCGTATCTAAGATACGTATAGTGCAAAATATGCAAAGAGATAAGAACGATGAACAAGAAATACGGCTTTAAACTCATACTAAGTGTTAGTGCTATACTGTAATCCGGTAAGAGAAAACTGAGTGCTCCCTTTTTGATAATGTGATAATGTTGCTTACTTAAGGTGTAGAAATTTAGTTGTTTATTGTAATAGGGTGAGATTTTTTGACAACCTGACACCTCCCTTTCGATCTTCAGGTCTTGCAATCTTAATATCACTGTTAATAATTGTTGTACCGGAAATTTAAGTATATCCATCCCTACCTGCCTGCCAAGTAACTATTAGCATCAATATAAAATTTTGTGCTACCGTGAAGTGTACAATCATCTGTGATACAGTTCTAATTAAAGGCAAGATAAATCTATTGGTAGGACTCGTGGTACATCTTGCCAGAACAGTAGTCAGAGTATTCTATAGCTAGTAAACCTTTCTTCTCTCTTTATTACAACTGTTGGTCCTTTATTATAACTTTTTACGTAGTACATAGTAAACGTTCTTTTAAAAGTGGTACAATATGCACAGTGGAAAGCCATGATCGTCAACATTCTGGAGGGGCACGACACCAAGAAGAAGAATAAGATGCACTTAATAGAATTCGTACTGTGTCCACTTAAAAGACGAACTATATTTAAGCATTTTAAAAGTTGGTTTGTGGTACAAATGTTGAATATTGCCTTAAGTAACGGGTTCATTTTGCTACAGGTTGTCCTCGAAATCCTTCATTTAAGTACCTACAAGGAAAATCATTCGAAAATTCATTGTCCTCTAGCTATGTTAGGTTACCATACTTGCCACGTGATACGGTTCATATAATTTCCAATACAGCCGTAAAGCGAATACCAGAACATAGTCAGTTACAATCAAAGTAGAAACTAACATATTTTATTATCAAATATGGTACAACGTCGAGCAAGTTAAAAGTAAGCTGGTATTAGTTTTTGTTCTATTAGTTTTTTGTTACCTCCATGCATTAATTGCAAGCTATTGTGGTAATGCTCCACTCTTTGAGAATTATATATATATATATATATATATATATTTATTTATATATTCTCAGCAGACACATGGCAAATATATATATATATAGACTAGCAATAAGTTAACACTAGCATATTGCCGTTTCGGAGTAATTCTTTATCACAAAACTTTATTGATATATATATATATATATATATATATATATTATAATTATATCATAAATATGTATCATATTATTTATTATATTATAATTATATTATTTATTCATATTTATATTCATAATTGCGAGCTATTGTGGTAATGCTTCACTCTTTGAGAAGTATATATATATTTTTATATATATTTATATATATATATCTATATCTGCCAGATGAAGTTGCGAGCGGGAATGTTTTGGCTTCATCATTACTACATTTTACCGAATGCCTTACCTCACTTCTAACGCCACGTTTCTCATTCTTCACGCGACTTCAAATTGTCGTAGGTCACAAAAAGCTCGAAGACTACCGTCATGAGTTCCCCATATCTACCAAAATAAAATTCGGGGATAAAAAGGTAGCTTAGCAAAACATTTACAGAATCTATAAGCTGATAGCTTTAATTTTGCAGCCAGGTATTAATTCTTTACCCACAAGAAGTTAAAAGGTATTGGTTTACGTCAATAAACAGAAATTCATCTCTGTTGAGATTCACGTCCTAATCACCTCATAGTTTCAGGTCAATATGGATGCCATTTGGACAACATCGTCATCTCAGCTGCATTGGAAATGCGTTTCTGTTCACCCTAGGATGTAAGTGACTTGAGCTAAAAAATCAAAGATGATTTCATAGCTAGGATCATGACAAAAATTGCATATAAGGAGGTTTGATGTTGTTTTCTTTGACTGGAACAGAGGGTAGACTATTAAGTCTCTAACGTCCAGTGATGATTACAGTACTCGTGCGTTCTAACTCATTCTAGATTAAGTTATTTGTATTTGAATATACCTACATGCAGTCGGATTTAGGAGGATTGATCACTGAAACCGAGTAGAAAATCAAAGACCTATGAATAGTTGACAATAGGAGCATTCAGCTTCTAATCTAGTGTCTACTCAATCAATCCTAATCACAGTTTGGAGAACCGAGTGCGCTTTGCGTTAATCTCACTGTTTACTTAACATAACTTGTGTAATTATGTACTAAACGCTAATTAGCAATAAAGCATAGGATTGCACTCCAAAAGGATGCCAGATTTCTTGGTTAGAAAACCCTGCACTAAAAAATGGCATTCGTTGCGAGTTCTTCCACTAGTAGTAAATTATTGGGAGTCAAGTGTCCCCCTATTACGCGACTCCCCACCACTGTTTTACCGCATCTGGCATCTGTTTCCATTTGTGACAAACTTATAGAACTTTCTCTTTAAGAATATTAAGAACATCTTTGTTCTGTAGGTCTCAGCTTAATTGCTAGTTCCATGGAAGCCAGTGCCGTATCTCTGTAGGCTATGCTTATTACCTACGAGCATATTTTAGAGCATGCTTCATAAATTTAAGGCGCATGGGCCAGCCTATCACCAATTAACGTAATTTTACTGTAACCCCTTTTGGAAAATTGGTGAACCATTTAAAGTTTGGTGTGACCTTTGTCGATATATCTCTGCACTTTAGAATCATTATAAAATCATTTTGAGGGCCCTAACGTGAATGGACAAGACGTGAATAGATGTAGGTGTGTAGATTTGATATCTTGGAAAAGATATATGGAGCAGGGTATTACACAAGT
>JAAAKM020006971.1:86550362-86593051 GCA_010016025.2 Alatinidae sp. Z8VKAUB7J3
TCATCATCCATAGGCTTGCCAGCCCTTCTTGATCCTCCAAGCGAACCTTTGGATGTTCGCAGCGAAAATCCAGAACCGTTGTGCCTAAATACGAAAAAATATTATTAGTTTTTCGTTTGTTTCTGCCAAACATATGTGCGCACATCATAGGATAAGGATATATTCCGAATGTACAAATTATGGCACTATTTTAGACTAACTGAAACACTGCTATACAAGAAATACCACAGAAAGGGATAACAATCAATTGGAAAAAACGTTACTCAACTACAAGCTTACTTCCTATAACATTTGATACAAATATATTCTCGAGAAGAGAGGATTTGAAATGTCAATATTGAAAAGACAGTAGAGAAATAGTAAATACGTCACCAAGGGGATCGAACACTTTCAATTGGCTTTGGACCGATGGATGGGGCGGATGGCAGTCCTTCTTTGGTCAAGTCACATGGCGCAGAGAGGCTGGTCTCAAATTGCGTAGAACCTGGATGTGGTGTCCACCGCTGGATGACTAGGAGTTAATTGACAGCATCGGAAGGTTACCTAACTCAGTTGGTAGAGTACATGCCGCGATAGTGTGGGTGACGGGCTCGAGCCCATGTGACGACGTGTTTTCTATTTCTATAGCGTGTTTTCGACAAATGCATTCACAAAACATACCTTCCACTGACTGAGACTTGTGCTTGAAGTTGTTTTCGTCGAGGATTGGGTCGCCTAGCAACTTCCTCAACATCACTATTATCGCTCTCCGTTCCCATTTCATCTTCCTCAGCCTCTTCCTCAAGTTCAGCTTTCCGTCTCGCAAGATCATCCAATCGCTGAGCGAGTTTCATTTTCTTCATCTTTGTCGCATACTGGATGGCAAGACTTACTGTCTGAGCATTTGGCATTAATTCGCATATTTCAAGGGCACGGAATTCTCGGCCAGATTTGCAAGCAAGCTGGTGGGCAAAAAAAGGACACATGAATAACGAAACGATAATTACAGAGATGCAGACTTATATGTATGTACTTTTGTGCCAAAAATAAACGGAGAGCAGTATAACGAAGTTCTACGAGCTTAAAATTTGTAATAAACATGGGCTTAAAATAAAAGTGGGTGGTGGGAGGTGTACCCCTTTTTATGCAACACCGTTCTTGATATTTGCGATGTAGTAGTCAGAATATTCTAGTAAGATGACGTAATAGGATCAATAAGCAGATTAAGTATATTTTTGTAGTTAATTTTAGAACTTGGGTAATGGAAGCAGTGTATAAAAGTAGGCGAAGATTAGGGGTAGACCAGATCAGCGCTAGCTATCTGGTGAAACCTGTGGCATTGTATACCGTGAAGTGGTGAGGTTTTTTCATCAAATATTACCATAATCTCATATGTTGACGCTAGTCATTCTTGTTGTTGTTCTGTCATCTGCCATTGTGACGCTCAGAAGGCCATTTTACCACAATATTTAGTATTTCTGATGTCATCATGATTCATTACGTAGGCCTAAGGAAGATTGTACAGTTACAGTAGGCGGAACCTTAACACATGAACAAAAGCAAAAACTTTGGGTTTCCTTTACATACACAAACAAATGAAAAACACACGTTAGACAAGAACGGCCCACGCTACGCTACTCTGGAGTGCCGAATAAATGAGGGGGGTCTGAATAAATAGGAGGGGTCATCATTACGGTCTAAAGTTAGTAAACGGGCGGGTCTGAAAAAACAGGGGGCTCATCATTACGGTCTAAAGTTAATAAATGGGAGTCCAAATAAACGGGGGGTCTGAACTTCAGTCTCAATTTCGTGAACGTTTTAAATAAGGATGACACATGAGGATAAAAATCGTACTAATTGACTAATTAGCAACTTATTTTAGGGTCAAATCTTGCATGGGGAGTTATTCAAGTGTTTCCAGACATCATTTACATTTTGAGTACTGGGAAAATTCCTTGAAATTGATAAACGGGAGGTTCCTAATAAGAAGAGAGGGGATATAAATTTCAAAAAAATTAATAAGCGGGGGGATTCGATTATTTTGCACTCGAGAGTACGTAGGGTTAACGAGAAGCTGAGTACAGTATTACGATATAAGTGACAGAAGTCGTGCTTGATGAGTCATTAAGCATTAAACGTCTTTGCTTTTGGATTCCTTTGGTTGTCATCTGACTATCGCTACTTTCCATAATCCCTTATCTTGACCTCGTATTTTGCATGAAGTCCTCTTCTTGGAATCATTCTTTCTCAAAAATTCGAAGATTCCGTAAGCCGGTACACAGAGAAACTTTACAATTAACGAAAGGGAAGGAATGAAGTTTTCTTAGTAGAACAGGGGGGAAAAGATGGATTTTATACAAAAATGAAGCCGGCAACCCAAAAGTAGCCAAGAACCGTCCGCCTGAAAGTAGGAAACGAGGAAAAAGGAAAAAGAAGAAAAAAGTGAATAAGGAAAGGGAAAAGACAGAAATCAGGTAAGACAGACAAGGAGAGAGAAAGGAAGATAGAAAAAAGACAAAAAGGGAAATAAGGGAGAAAGTAAGAAAAAAGAATTAGAGAAAAAGAGAAACTAAAAGCAAACAATGATAGAAAGAAGGATGGACGGAGAGAAGGGGAAGGAAGTACAATAAATATTGTTTAAAGGGCGAACAAAATGGAAAACAAACAAAAAGGAAAACAGCAAGGGAGAAATAGAGCTTACATATAAATTTGCAATTATAACGTACAATCGTAAGATCACTGTAACATAAAAATAGTTACTATAAATTGGACATTTTTTAACTTACCGCAAACATTTTCATTAGGAGAGCTAATTCCTCGGTTGAAGATTGCCCATTTCTGTTTCTGTTTTTAATTTTCTTTTGTCTGTAAACCTCGTGATTTGCTACGTATTTATTCCTAAGGTACTCTTCCTATGAGAAAGTAACGTGGAAAAAAGAATTTTCAAAATTTTAGCAGTTGAAACACACCTTGAGAAAAGTTTCTCTACTTTATAGCCTTAAATCTAGGATGCTTGCTTCACATATTTTGTGAGGTGCGAAGCTTACATAGTACATGCTCGTTTATTCAACTCTCGTTTACACGAACCTCGTTTATCCGAATTTTGTTTCTCCGAACCTCATTTATTCGAAGACCACAAATTGAGAAAAATTTTGATTTTTTTTTCCTTTTTCATTCAGCCAAAAAAGATCGACGTTCATTCAATTTTCAGAATAGCGACGCTTGGGAACTTCACGTAATGTAGAGGGCGCGATATCAATTTTGTTTGATAAAAACATCTTCGTTTACACAGTGATGGTGTTTGTTTAAGCGCGGTGGAATCTTACTGCAAGGGGTATCGCTTGTTGAGTGTTGCTATCCTTTTCTGTAACAGCTAAGTTCATTAAACGGTGCATGTCCATTTTTTTTTTTCCTTGTCTCTATTTTGGCCATTTGGCACGACGGCAGAATATTTTCTTTGGCAGTTCATTAATAAAAACTTACATCAATGACGGCATTCAAAACTAATGAATCGAATGAAGAGATCTTACTTTTGTCTTGCCTAACAGAGCGTTCGTGCTCTTCTTAAAATGCTTACAAAACAAGGATAGAGTCATTAAAGACGCGATTTTCGTCAGCTGTGTATGCTCTTATAATGAAAGTACTCGCCTCTCAATTAAAATGTTTAATTACGACTGTGTTAATTGGATCCACAGCAGACACAGGTCTGCTTGACAGCGTATTTGAAAATCAGATTCATATAAGTTCCCATGATTATTCGGGATGCTAATTGGTACAAGTACACCCAAACTCAATATAAAGCGTTCCTCTGTTCCCCTACTCTGGCCTTAACAGTATTTTATTGACCTCTTACTTCCCAGCGGTCTGTTTTGTTGTATACGTTGGCCTCTTGCTACAGTTGTGAAACACACATATAATAAAACGATATTTAAAACTTTGTTTCAAAGATCGGTTTCCTACGTGCCACATATAGGCGAGTAGTTTTCTAATTTTCACTGTACGGAATAGGTAATCGCAGCGGAAGCTTTTCCTGGCACTGTATATATAGTTGTAATGACATTAAGCGGCCCACAGACGCGCAATAATCTTGATAGTAATACTGATGAAGGCGTAAATTGATAACATTATTGATCGTCTGTGGGCGATGATTGAAGCATTGCATAGTATCTTGACGAAATCAAAATCCGTAGATATTTATTGACGGTCCGTTGATTTGACCAAGGAAGAACTGCCATCCGGCCCGTCATCAATCCAAAGCCCATTAAGTTAGAAAGTATCATCGAGAAGAGATGAAAACGGAAACTGTGGCTTATTCCATCCTATCATTTCCCTTAACTTGGAGATAAGTCAACGATCAAAGTGGTAGTCAGTAGCACTGGTCACATGACCTTTACTTGCTTGTTTCCATGACGAAATCTTTTGTTGTCGTTATTCTTAAAGAATCTTATTAGCCTTTTGTTTAATTTTAGTCTTAGGAAGTCAAGATGATGAAAGGTTCACGAAGCATGTATTGGTTGTTCATTTCCAGAAGTTTACATGTTGCCATGATGTTTCTAACACTTCGACTTCTGGCAACGGAACTGAAACGCTGGAGTTGTTCGGATGAATATCTGAAGTATGAAAGAACAATCTGTTGCGCAATATTTAAGGAACAATCGGAAAGTTAGAAAATAACACCCAGCGCCAGAACTTTCTAGAAAATTTCAGACAAGCAGTCAACCTTCCGCAGTTTGAAAAATGAACAAAACCCAGAAAGAATGCAAAACACCCATAGTTGAAAGAGGAGGAGCGCATAGTTGACGCTTTAAAAAATCTGAGAAACGAAGGCATGATCAAAAAGGAACTGTACAATAAGTTGAAGTCAGGGGGTGGTCAGCCAGCACGCTTATGTGGGCTGGCAAAATTTCATAAAACTACCATTGCCACACGTCCCTGGCTCCAGTTACCACAAAATTGGGGTTAAGGTAGCAGAGTGGATCTCCAAAGTTCCAGCTTGCCAAATCAGTTCTTCAACGAAACTAGTTTCAGGCACATTGAAAGGCGTACAGCTGGAGGAACAGAAAGAACTGGTGAGCTTTGATGTCAGCTCATTGTATACCAATGTGCTAGCTATGAAGGCAATGGACATATGCACTGAACTTCTTTATGATGGCAAACTGGAAGCACGCCCTATCTATAAAGAGACATTCAAGATCTTGGCGCATATTTCATCGTGTAATGTCATAATGTTAACGCACAAGGGCTATTACGGGAGAACGGATGGTATTGCGATGGGCAGCCCTCCCAAATCACACTTACCAAAAATGGAAGGATGAGTACACACGATGGCAAGATTGCACAGGTATCAACATGTACTTCAGACATATGGATGGCATCGTCCGGGATATCAAGAGAGCAGATAATCAGGAGAAACTGGATGAGATTAATAGCATCCACACTTCCCTGAAGCTTACAATCAAACGTGAACATGAAGGTAAGATACTTATCTCGACATGCTAATTATGGACAATAACGGGAAACTGCCATCAACATGGTATAGCAAACTGAGTGATATCGGGTTTACTATGAACTTCCTTGCACTTGCAACGAAACTCCATAAACGCTCGGGGGTATTTGGGTTTGTCCATTGAATACATGGTGCATGCACCTACTGGGGTCAAATGCATGCAAGCATAAAGAAAGCAAAGCAAATTCCTGAGAAAAACTCATATCCATCGATGTTTTACAATCCAAAAATTAAAGAGGCACTGAACAATATCGCTGACGATGAGAACAAGGGGAAGGAATCTGCCGCGTTCACAATAAAGCAAGGGACGGAAGATGTGAATGCTTTCCCGAAACGACTATACTTTCTTCGAAATCACGGGAAAATTTCAGAGTACTTTGTGAGAGCATTGCATAATATCAATGCTTCATGCACGGTAGTCATGACATTGAGAAAGCTTAAGTTGGTATTACCATCTCTGAAGCCAGAGGTGGAAAATTCTTACGAAGTGGTGTTGTGTTCCGCATAAAGTGTCCGTGCTGCGATACGCGCATATACAGTTCGACATCTCATAACATGCTTAAAAGAACACTTTAAACGCAGTCAGCCAGTCATGAAGCATCGGTTGAGATGTAGAGCAGTTATTCAAATGGATGAGGATGTAGACATTCTAGACAGTTCAGCGAGAGGAGAGTCATACCTACAAATAAGAGAGGGGTCGTGGATCAAGGAAGCGGGCCCCACCATCAATGTGGAGGACGAAAAGTCGTACCCTTACCTTACAGTGGTAATCAGTAACATTGATCACTTGACATGTACTTCCTTGTTTCAATGATGAAATCTTGTTATGTTGTCGTTTTTGTTATAGAATGCTATAACCATTTTGTTTACTTTTAGTTTGGTGATATCAAGATGATGAAAACCTTCACGCAGCATTGGCTATTTATTTCTCAAAAAATCAACGATTAATAAAATGTTATCAGCGATACTAGCCTTTAAGTAAGTCGTAAGGAAATTTACACAATCCATTTGCATGAGCACTAGTATATTATCATCTATTCTGGAAGATGGCATATATTTCCGGAGATTGAACGCCAAGAGCAGCATCGTGCAAAGGGGATTCATAGGGCTATTGACCTAACTGCTTCTTCCATGTATTAGCTTAAATTAATTAAAAAGGGAGATATAACTGCTGTTTTGAAAATACACTTGAGAAATAGAAAATGTGTCACCACCGGGGATCAAACGCTTGAGCCACGCTTCTGTGACGTGAGCTCTACCAACTGAGCTAGATAACCTCCTATGTTAATATACTCTAGTGGCCACATTAGCCTCCATTCAGCTCTGCGTAATTGGAGACCAGCCTCTCTGCGCTATGTTACTCGACCAGGACAGCCATGCGACTGTTCTACCTTTCCAAAGCCCATTGCAAGTTAGAAAGTATCATCAAGAAAAGAGGATTTTAAATCTCAATTTTGAAAAGTTACTAGAGAAATAAAAGTATTTGACCACCGGTCTTTTAAAACTGACAAATCAAATTCTTTCTTTTCGATGATACTTTATAACTGCTTTTCTGGCAGTCTATCAATCAATGATAACTAATAAGCGGTGGGCCCGATATCGAAACTACTCTAAGTAAATAGAAAAAGATCAAAGAGGCAAAATGCTAAATAAAGGGCAGCTGGGGGCCCAAGGGCAACGCCTCTGAATTTTAGGCTTCCGGGCAGAGAAGCAAGCCATGGGGCAGACTCAAGCGCCTAGTAGAACCGCCTCTCAAAGATCATGGAAAGAATCTGTCATCACTGAGATTAGATACTACATCCATTCCTTGCCAAAAGACCGAGAAGCTCTTCTGACACATCAAGGTGTTCCATTTATAGCGCTTTCTCCACCAATTTGTACGGTGAAGAAGATTGCTACTAAATCTCGGATCGACTTTGAATCCGAAAGAAGTGGCTCTTGTTTAGGCCACACCCAATGCTACTACCACAAGAACATTATGTTGACTGATGCCACCTCTTATAAAGGTGAAAGTTAAGGTTGTCTTTACTAAAGCAGAGATAATGGTATTCCAGGTTGCCTTTGCACTATTTGTGCCCTTAGGAGTGACACCATAGAAAATTGAGAAAATATTGGTTACAATTTCTGTGCCATCGTGAAGAAGTGCTAACTATTTATTGAAGCTAAAAGTCCTCAAAATAAAATTGTCGTAATCAGAACTTACTGTAATATCGAAAGATGAAAGGTCTTAGTAAACGAAACGGACTCCACACCAAGAAAGAAGACATTGCGAAACAGATAATGTCAGCAATAACTGGGTAGAGGAAATCACAGTAACGGCTGTTGTTATAAGAAAATTGGGTTAGAAACTTAAGAACAGTGATCCACCATTCATTATTTTGATCAGTAAAAGTTTTCTTCTGTTTGAACAGCAAAAAAGATGAGAGCATTCGGTCAGCAGGTCTATGATGCAGGTACACTTGACATATGACTTCCAGCATGTCTACATACACTAAGTTAAGTTCGATGGTACTAGAATTTACTTTTAAGCATGCATATCCTACTTCTAGGAACAATTATTAAAACCCAGAGCTGATTTATTTGACAATATTCTCCTTCATTCAGCCAAATGACAATTAAGAAAGAATATTTTCCGCAAATACTGACAAAGTCTTTTATATTCATCAGCTCAAAGTTATTAACACCCCTCCCCCCTTCACTGCAGCAGTTCATTAATGTTATTTTTAGATCATTTAAAGTTTGATACTCTTTTAGAAGGAAGAATTCAGTTTATTGATAGAGAATTCCTTCATTCTGTACTTCTCATCACCCTGCATCACTTTACGTTCCTTGCGAATATTTTGAGCCATCATATTTTGCAAGTACTCAATTTCAAAGAGAAATTCTTCTTCCATCTAAAAACTCAGACAGCTCGATACCTTTCGAAGTCATAGGTCCGCCATGACTCTGCAATATCCAAAGTTTTTTTCTTTAATTTAGTATGGTTGATTTTTTTACCAGAGCAAGTGATTTCGTTTACTTCTCTGTAGCTGGTATATCTGCTTTCAATTCCTTTACTACTTTTGCCTAGCCTAACCACCTTGCCCATTTCCTGTCTTTTCACGATTGCCAGATTTTCAGAATCACTTGGGAAACAATTTTTAGTATTAACTTTTAGTTTTCTTCTCGGCCAGAGACTGAGCTGACGTCGTTGCTCTACTACTTGCCCGGTTGTTCAATTTGATGACTGGAGATTCGAAACCCAAAAATAGTCACGGGGGATTCGTCACTGTGCAAAAATTAATGGGGCCTCATTTGATTCTGGTTTATTTGTGGAAGAGAAAGATTCTTCGAGCTAGCGTTTTAGTGTACCCCAAATCATCCTCACTCAATCGTAGCGTTCCTTATGGTCAGTCTCTCAAGTTCTTCCAATTAGTTTTTGCAAGAGGTCTTCATTTCAGACCATCCCTTGCTTCCAGGCTGCACTTTCTTATTCGTTTTCTTATATATCCTCAATAACAGCATGGTGCAAAAGTGAGCTTTTTCCCCAACTTCTGCGTATGCCTCTGGTCAAATACCAATCATTTTGGGTGTACGTTCCGACAGCAATGGCAAGCTCATTTGCGTTTTATCTGCAACGGCATCAAAAGCGCCCATTATTTGCATGGACCTGATGTGGATGAGTACTCGTACAATAACCGCTATCCGCACAGACCGAACGGAACTATGACTATGACAAATTTACACTCTTTATTCATATACCTTTTTGAGAATGAATTTACTTTACAATTGACAATAGTGGGATGTGATAGACCATACGTCCCTGAAGCACAGAATATAAACAAGATCATACGAATAAGGGCATATGTCAAATTTGGAATATCAGACACTGTATCCATTTATGTGGCAAATGAGAGATTTGGTATATTATTCTTAAAATGCATCACAAATAGAATATCACGTAACTGTCTTTTTCATAAAGAGTACGAGTGGTTGTATATCCTCTTTCAGCAAGGGGTATAACGAATCATAATTATGCGATGCAGAAATTGAATATATTATCAGATGTATATTCTAAAATAGGGTTAAGGAAGATCATGTTGTTATAATTGTATTTTGAAGTTGGTCAATTTTACCACCTGTTGTTAGGTATCCCAGGGAAACTATTTCATAAATCTTGATAGCCAGTTGAGCTCTTCATTGCTCTCTGATCTTGAAATTCATGGCCACCTGTCAACCTGTGATTCTATTGAGACTTCTTGGACTAACTCCAAACGTTTTACATTTTGTAGAGTGTTCCAGTCATTTTGGCAAATAGCTGGTGCCCTACAAATTTGAAGGCAAAAATAGAATCTGACGATGCTCAAATTGTATAAAATTCTTTGCTTTCTTGTTTAGTTTTCCTTACGTTTTCTGAAGTTGTTAAACATTTGTTTACGTAATTGTGTTTATTTAAATTTTGTCTCATGTATTCGCGACTATACATGCTTTAATCCCAACCAAGAAATCGGTATGAATTAGGGGATTGTTAGTTTTAAAGAGTGCTGTGGCGTCAAAACAAAGAAAAACAGGGAAGGCAAAATGTAGAATTTGTTTAAGTACAACATACAACTTAACATCCATACCAATATTGCATATCAATGATAATATCAATTTGTTTTTACAATCGCCCTATCCATAGTTTACATAAGTTATACTTAGTACTTAGTTCATCCCGCCCCTGTTGGGGCATTTGGCAGTGAACTTCCTCCATGCTTCACAGCCTGCTGCAGTTTATTCAGCTGTGTCCCATGTGATGTCTGCTAGCTTTATGTAATCTTGTAATGTTCTCCTTCAGACGATTTTTGGACGTCCTCTTCTCCACTCTCCCCTTAAGGGGTCCATTTCATTGCTATTTTTGTAAGATGGGTGTCTTTTTTCTCCCAGAATATGTCCAGCTATTTTTCTGGCGCTGGGTAATGACTATTTTATGTAACACATCAGTTATAGACAAACAATAAAGTGCAGTGCACGAATACATGTTCGAATAGACTAACAAAGGTGTTGGTTGAACTATAGCCATATCCAGATTTATACCACCCTTCATGGTTGCTTGTGGACCGTTAAAAGTGGTTATATCATAAAATAATTGTAGTAAGCATGTAACTTAAGTAACGAAAATGTTCAGTTGTCCAAAGTCACTAAATATTTAATATAAAAATGTTTCAGCAAAATTGCCACATCATCTTATATGGAACGTAAGGCAAAGCAGGGCTCACTTCTAGCTTATCTCTGTCTCTGTAAAAATATATGATAATGCCAGTAAACATTGAACTGTTTTCGTCAGTTCAGTCACGGTCGGAAGCGTTCTCTTTTACAGAAACAGCAAAAATTACACAAGGCTGAGCAGATGTATCTGGCGTGGAATTGTAGCATAGGTGAAAAGGAATAAAATTGAACATCAGGAAATACAGAGTATACGGCAAGCAGTTAGCTGTTAAATGCGTCACTGCTAGCAGAATATTGCAATAAAGACCCAGCAATTACAATTGTGTTGAGAGTCCAGTTCTTACGGCTCACGCTTTCACCTACTCTTGAGAGCTTAATAGGAGGGGGGTTGGAATAAATGGGAGAGTTGGAGAAATCCCAAAAACTTTATAAAGGGGAGGGGGGTGGAATAGACGGGAGGTTGGAAAATGACCAAAAATGTAATAGACGGGGGGGTCTGGACAAAATGTGCAGTCAAGAATCAATTTTTAGAATCACCTTCAACTTCCTAAACGTAGGGTGATACAACAAAAACAATAGTCAGCTATTAGAAGCCATGGTAGTCTCCTACATGCCTTCAGAGATTTTAAAAATGTTCCCCTTATCCTGCTGCTTAACGACAGTGTTATTGCTAACATCTGTAATGAGCTTCCTCACACTTCTTCGAGGCTCGTAGCAGGCCACTTTCATCTTTTTAATGTGTGATTTTCATATTTTAAAGAAGATGTTTTCTATTCGTCCCCCAAAGTATCTCCTCAAAAATTGTCATGGGTGGGAGATTACTTAAAAATTCATAAGCGTGGGGGCGGGTGGGAGATTTCCTAGGTGGGAATTTTCCGGGAGGGAGTTATACGGTGGGAGTTTTCCGGGAGGGAGTTTTCTGGGAGGGAATTTTCCGGAACCCGTCCAATATACCGTGTAAACGTGCTTTGAACTTTAGAACCACCTGCTAAACCACCCAGCGGCAAACTTTCATATCATCGCTGAGCTGAATTTTAGATAAAACTTGCTCATCTCTCGAGATTTTAACCTTTCAATCTCGTGAGCTTTTGATCCCATGCTTTAGTAAAGGACATAGCAGTCCAAGTTTCTATCGCCCATCTTGAAAAGCTTAATAGTTTAGGAAAACTAATAAAACCACGGCATCAAAAGGAAATGTACAACAACACCGACGATTTCAAAGAAATGTTAACTTTTTTGCTACTATAACGTGTTTCTTTAAATTTTCTTGTTCAATGGATTCTTTCTTAGCTTAATAAGATGTCTGTTGTTTTTCTGTGACAACTCAGACTAATCTACTTTTTACCATACCCAATGTATCTACGTATTTTTATCTGAAATACCGCTAGCTCACCCTTTGTACTAAAGTATGAAGTGCTTCTTTTTTCATTTCAATGTCGAACGAACGGTTTATTTGGATAACTAACAATGACAACAACACAACACAACCAATATGGATGTTTACAGATGTAAACTTTGTGCTGTAAATGCATGAAAATAGGAACATCTTGTTCATCTAATATCACTAATAAGACGACAACTTGTTCGTTTTATTGGCATAGTTTAGAGAACATTATGATAATAGGTAACGACCAAACCAAACAGTGAGGATTCCTTGTACCCAGGATTCTTGCTTGCTCATGTGAAGAGAACCATTGGATATCGGCTAAGTGTTGCCAATGTCAAGTTCATTGAGCAGCTTATAAACAATTAATCCTATTCTGAAGCATCCATAGGCTTTGCTTCTTCCAAACAGAATAGCTTCATCAAAGATTGATATCCTGAAGGTGACAGAAAAGATAACAAGTGATAACATTGTGATAACAGTTTTTTTCATTCCTTGGCTTTTGTGCTAGGCTCATTATCTCTGCAATATGAACGAGACAAAAGGATCGTTAACCAAGAGACTGACTGCACACTTAAACACCTGACTTTTTTAATATTTACTTCGTTCTTTGCTCTTTGCTTGTGCTCATTGTTCTGCTTCAGCTACTTGCTGGTTACACGTTTGTACATTCGATGGTTTTGTTTAACTTTGTGACCAAGAGCGGCGGAACATGGGTGGCTTGTAAGGAAGCAAGCAAAGACAGAGATGTAGTCAATGATCACTCGCCTGAGCGGCATGACGAATGCTGCTCTTTTACATGCTTTTCGTCGTTTTCCGTACGAACTCGTAGGCTTCGGCGACAATGCTCCTTCCCAGTACGCCCTAAATCGTTAAGAATGCGGTTTCTACGATTTCTCTGTGTATTTATCGTTCTGATTTGTGTGGGCCTTGTTTACATGATTGTATACGACCACGGGAGTTATCAGTACATGCTTAATCTTATGTCTGTACCTGGAAATGTATCTGGAACGGGGACGACTACGCCCGTTGAATTACCGCGGATCAAGGAGGAAAGAAGAAAAACGGCCGGGACTCCGTTGATAAAGAAGAGACGGAAATCGAGTTTAGGAAACCCATTTAACCCAGATAATTTTGATAATAGGACGGTGGAACCTTCAAAAAAGTATTTAATTTTATACTGGTCAATGGTTCGAGGCCACAGAGCACGGATTCAACGTAAGGAGGAATACGAAAAGGATCCTCATGTATGGCCCTTCACTTACGTCGGAGATAACTGTCCCGTGCATTGTGAACTTACAAATGATCGTTCAAGAGCTAGCGAAGCCAGTGCATTTGTAGTTCATTCAAGATCGAGCGATGTGTGGGACTTTCCTCCATTTGAATTCCTTGCTCCATGGATTCTACAAAACAATGAGAACCCAGTTTACACCCCGGCGCTTTCCGATCCTCGCGTTATGGGAAAATTTAATCTATTAATTAGTTACAGACTTGATTCAGATTTTCCAAGCCCAATTTACCCAAAGCCGACGTTGTCAGAGCCAATACCGTTCCATCAACGTCTTGGAAATGTACTGGCAGTATTTTCAAAATGTGAGCCGGTAAGGACAGAGTATATGCGACAGTTAATGAGATATATCGATGTGCATTCATATGGAGCGTGCCTTAAAAACAAAGAAGGACTCATTGGACTTTATGGACAAGCAAACGGAAAGTACGTGTTTAAGGACTACAAGATGGTTCTATCCAGATACTATAAATTCTCGCTAGTTTTCATGAACCAAGACTGTGATTATTTTATGGATGATCGCCTATATCATGCTTTCGAAACTGGTTCAGTTCCAATATACATGGGAACAGATAAGGTAGATGAATTCTTACCTCCAAATTTATTAAATGCTATTATTAAAGTTCGAGATTTTCGAAGTCCAGAAGACCTTGCAGATTACTTGAAACTTTTAAGTCGAAATGAAACCTTGTATAACAAATATCTAGAATGGAAAAAACTGGGTTTGGGAGACTATTACAATTCGACACTTGGTAGATGGTGGAAACCTAAATACCCTCTCTTCTGTCAGGTTTGCATGAGACTGTCGCAAGGGATGCTTCATCCTGGTTTAAGCACCGATACCTGTCAAAGTAGAACATTTGAAGATTGGGGCCTACAACCACCAAACCAGACTATCGAAGATCAGATAACAATACAGCAAGCACCTCTTGTGAAGTATCCGTTGGCCCTTGTCGGCGTTTTGGTCGGAGTTGTGATTCTGGGAGTTAATGGACTAAAACATGCCATTATTATAGTTAAAACACTTAAATGGATCTTATAGCTGGAAGATGTTTACTACATCAGCTCTTTGTTTCACAGTCAGTGTTATGCCAGGGAGAAGGCAAGACTAATAGCTGAGAAAATGGTCGTGTTTTGTTGCTAATATTTGTCTCTAAAAGTCCACAGTATAAGGCAGTGCAGCTTGCAACTTTAATCGTTCATTTGATTCTTTGCTAGTAGTAGGAATTACCTGGAAGTGCTATTGCTAAGGTAACAAACTTAATGAGCAGTACAGCCAGAGCTGAGTCAAGAGTGCCTCACAAAGATATGTTTATTCCATTTCATAGCTCTACTTCGACGCTACAACCACAGGCTCTTTCAATCGACCTTACGAATAATTACATACCCTATTGATGTCTGCAGGTTAGGCACTGCTGAAAGGCATTAGTGAACTCAAAGGGCCGGAGATGTTAGGTTGAGAATCATCACTGTAATGTTTTGATATGAAATCTAAGTTTCATTATTGGGCTCCAAAAGAGCTTGAAATTGCTTGTAAATTGCTGCGCAAGAAGCAAAGAATAAAGACGGTATTCATACCATGTAAATAGAAATCGGATTTGGATAGATTCTTTGCATTGAAAGTACGATTTATTGCCTTACCTTGATCTTGGCTACAAATCAATGACCCCCCCCCCCCCCAACGGAGACCAGTGCCAAACATATTTCAAACATCAATAAAACTGTTACTGTGCTCCTTACGGAAAGATAAGCTTCTGTACTTCGTTGTCGTACCTTGTGAACACGGACGCATTTATATCTGCTATTCGTACCAGTTTGAGACTGAATATGATGTAAACCAGTTCGATCTAATCCAAGGTCCCTTGTAAACACTTGGGATCGAATTCTAACTGCTACGGATGAAAATATGACGGAAAAAACTACCACTGACGAAAATTTGACATTATCTCAATTCATGTTCTACTTTGTTGGTCGCATTTAAACAAGGGAGATGCTAATAGAAATGTGATATCTGTCATATCAACGTTCAATGTCAGTGCAGATCACATTACAATAGAACGAACCCTTGCTTTGGCTAATTAAAATAGCACACCGAGTTGTGGATGAAAATTGATGCGATCCTTTCTAAAAACCCTAGAAATTGGTTCAAATCCGTTTGAATCTGTACCCGTGCGAACAGGACTTTTATACATGCTAACGCAGCCTGAGTATACGCTAACTCTGTTCAAAGTTCCAACAAAATTCTGTTGTGTCTGTAGTAATTTTAATTTAATAGTCCTGCGTTTTGAGTAATTTAAATTCTTAGATGGTCGTTTTTGCATGTTTGTGATCGAATAGAGCATCTACAAGGCAGTACATAAACCAATAGAAATAAGAGTTGAAATATGGTCATTGTCCAAAACGAATACCATTTTCGAACAAAATACATGCCTCCAGTGTAAACATGCTCTGAAAAGCAAACACTGGATGTTGTATCAAGTCGCTGCGCCTATGCGTATTTAACATAAAGGTATCCTGGTTGCAACTTCACAATTGAGGATGAGATAAAATTACGAGAAAAATTCCTCATAGCGCTTTTCATGAGTTGTCATTACTAATTATGGGGATATGTACAAAACGTTGTATTTACACTTTGTCCTACGTCAGGTGATATTGCAAGTCACTGTGGCACGGCAGAAAGGCGAGTATAGGAATGCTGGGTTCTGTGCAAAGATTATTGGGGGAAGGCAAACGGAAGAAAGTATTGGGATAGCAATATAAAGATTAGCTTACAATTACTGTGCAATACAACAATGGTTATTTGGTCATTTCATCAATTCTGATTTCACCCTCAATCAAAAGCCAAGCAAATTTCCGACGCCGATAAACGGATACCAACAGGTACTACTTCCACTATTATTTACAAATGCTAATTTTACAATAGCTGTTAAAACACATTATTAGTACAGGGAAATCAGCTCTGCTCCGGATCCTCCGTGGCATTTTCCTCCTGATTTTCAACTTCAACTGAAACTGCCCTAGGTTCATCGATACTGTCTGCCACAACGTCCCCGGGCGCTTCTTCATCTTTACCAGCTGGAGTCTGGGCAGGATCAGCTGTAGGTTCACTAGGTTGTTCTACTGCTGGTTCAGCTTTAGTCTCCTTGGGAACTGCAGCTGATTCCTTTGCTGTTCCCTCTTCATCCTTATCATCCTCGCCAAGGGCAGCCTTAAGTGAGACTCGAAGTGCATCTGCTGCAGCTGTGACTCTCTTTGCAACTTCATCCTCAAGGGCTGCATATGAAGTATCTCTTACTGAAATGGTGTCTCGAATAATTCCTGAAAGACGAGAATAACAACTTTTGAAAATGCATTCAAAAACTCATTTCACTAACCAAACATCAATTATTATTACGATTATTAACATTTTCTGTGTTTTGCTTAAATCATAAATCTTGCGCAAAGTGTATGTTAATACCAGGGCTGGTTAGCACAGAAATATAATCCTTAATTACGATCAGATTTGCATCCACCTAAAATTCTTATCACTTCTGAGGTCTTCTGACTTATTTCCATGTCGTTTATGCTCTTCATACTTTTAGGAGCGTTGAATTTCATGGCCTCTGCAAGACCGGGGGCACTTTAACCCGCGTTAGTTTATATCTAATAAATCTGGCTATTCTTTGTTTTTTATCAGCAAACTTGGCTGATAGTAAATTCCAAGGAAGTGAAATCGACCAAATATAGCGTAAATTATCTGATGACGCGATTACATACGACCGCTGTTGTCATTGAGTATGGAAACATATACTTGCTAAAAAATAACGTTGAAAGTCCCATTACAGGGTTATTACAGGGGTACGTTACGAATAAAATACTCTTTCATGACTTATTGAAAAATGAAATAGAAGCGAAAAAAGGCCATATAACATGTTTCCGCCAGAATGTAACTAAAGGCATCAAAAGCCACAAAATATAAAATTGATCAGTTTGCATTTAAATGCAAAACGAGGTATAGGGCATTGAGTTACCTTCCTTATAGAAAGTTGTACTTAATACTTTCAGTAAATACATTTTTAAAATACAAGCTAGCATAAAAGCCCAGAAAAGTCACAAAATTTTAGGTCTCTGCCTATGATCACTTGAAAGCTAGCAGAAAAAGATATTTTCCCCAAGCATACACTTCGGTCTTTATAGGATTAAATAGAAAAATGTCCTACGTGTAATTAAGAACTACACATGACACATGATTTAGAAATGGTTGTACTTACCATCTAGCAACGCTCGAGAAATTCGTGTCTTGTTCAGTTCAGTCTGCACGTGGTTCATAAGCCATGGCATGAAATTGTTTTCTACGTCTGTTTAGAAAAATTAAAAGTTAATAGTTAAAAGAATGGTAATGTTACGTAACAACAAGTATATAATACTACAACAACCGTGCAATCTTTGTGGGTTGAAGCAAACAGGTGTGGTCTACGTCTCCGAAAGGTATGATTATTTTCTAAATTATTTTTTTAAAAGCTTGATGTACTGGTTGGTGCTTCTTGTTCCTGTAAGCAGCTTTACAACCTTCTAACGTCAATTTGCCTGAAAGGTGCTCGGTTCGGAAAATTGAAGCTGGATTCTGTAAAATCTTTTACAAGCAACTACAAAGTTTCCTGTTATATGAAAGATTGTCCCAATAGCATATTCAAAACTTTTAGGAAAAAGGAGTCTTACCAGTCTTAATACTACAAAAATCACATATATACATAGCCTTAAGTAGTGAGAGCTTAAACGTAGTACAATAAAATGGGGGTATCGTTTTCGTAGCAAACAAGAACATGCAACATGTCTTCTTACACGACCTGGACGTGGCAAAGGGACCTCCTAAGATACTGAATTACCGACTGATGACTTGACGTTAATAGGGAGGTCTGGAGAAGAAAAATCACGCAATTAGGGCAAACCTTCCAATCCGGCAAGGTAAGTAAGTAACTGTACAAAGTCACGGAATGGCTGATACTGAAATCTGTGTCAAAATTAAAGTAAAAATACAAACAAACACAACAGGTAACCGATTATACAGTTCCATTCGCGTTAAAGAAATTCCTATTTGACGATTCTTCATTCAGAATACTTCCAAAGACACTTCTACATACAATGGTTCAGAAATAATGATTTACTTCCAATTAATGCCTCGGGCCATACAAAAATTAACTTGTTGATAATACTTACCCCTCTCTACTGGATCAAAGAAATAACCATAGTCCGATAATGTTCCGAAGACCGACGGTACGAGATCTGATAGGTAGCTCTAATAAATCAAGAAAAAAATGAATTTACGTTGAGTATCAAAATGCTTCTGTACTATAGTCTTTTAACTACACTATTTTTAATCTGGCTACTTTTATGGGTTTGCCATTACAAGTCACTGATACAAACAATACAAACGTTGATTGTAATACAAAAGTACTTTACTCTTCCGCTGGGAGATTTGCGAGGACAGCCAACTATATTGCCTATTTGGCAGAGGAGCAGTGACGTAAATTTTGTCCCTTGTGACGTCAAAAGTAGCCTCGTTCTAGGAGAACTCCGTTAAAGAATCACGTATATTTACTTACAGGTGCGCGTACGTCGAAAACCAAAGTAACAGTTCGATTCCACGAGAGAAGAGGAACAAAATATCAAAAATTTTCTGACCACTGGAGGTACACTTAAAGTCCTTCGCAGTACAAGTTGAGAGATTCTTCCTGATGGTCCCATGCGTTTGGTTCGTACCTGATGGGGTATTTTTAATACAAGATATCCATTAATCAGTGGCAGGGTTAATTGGGCTCTGAAACGTCCCCCAATAGACCGAAGTGCCCACTAGACCCACTAGCGGATGAAGAAATATTAGCTTATGGCCCAGAGAGTATGTAAGCTTGGTTAATCCTCATTGCTGTTCATCGTTAAATTTGTAAACATGATGACCGACTTCAATATCAAAGTTTAGTTACTGATCAAAGGGAGTGATATGCAGCAGTCGATAATCAAGCGCTAACTAAACTGGGTTCTTCTTTCAGTACCAACTAATCGATACATTTTTGACCACTTTCATAGCAATTCAGCTGCAACTATAGTCAACCATTATCAAACTTATAGTTCAGTAGTGTACGCAACATTTAAATGACCGCAAACGTCAGTGCTCAGACAGCACAGAATGACAAACGTCGGAGTGTAGCTTGCGGAGATACTAGTCACCCCCGAACCAAGCTCATTCTTTAGTAAAGTCGCCTGCCAGCCGATACGAATATTATAAGTTGCAATAGCGAATTGACAAAGTGTTCCTCAACGGTTGTCCGATATTGCACACATGGCTTAGGGGCCTACGTACCACGTTGTACCCCTCACCTAATCCACACAGCTCGCCATCCACTCAACTCATTATTCACCCCTCTCCCCCTGAGAGGAAGCACTACGCCTGAAATATGCATGGTTATAAAGCGGAATAAATTTAGAAACAACGTGTTCAAAGCTTTTGTGGATCTGCGATACTACATTCTCCGACCGGGCTTAAGTTTTCAAGAGGTGGAATTCAGCGGTTTACTCAGCTGCGTTATTACGATGGCTGATTTCTTTGTTTGGGTTATGTCAAGCTCTTAGCTTCAAACAAGACAATGTCAACAAGATATGGAAATCGTTGCTACCCGTGCAGTGTATACATTCTGTAGGAAACCGCTTTCTGCTATCTATCATTATCTTTAGTTGCCTAAGACCTGTACGTGCACCATGACTACACCCGTCATTTCACAAGGCATGGCAAATCGTTGATCGATTTTTGGCGATTCTTTACAACAGCCGCTGTGTCTTTTTATAAAGCATGCAGGCATGCAGCAAAAAGGAAGGCTTTTTAATAATACCAGTGACAGAAAATGTGCCCCATGCGTAAGTGATATTCCAGCGACTTCATACAATGCTTTCCCATAAATTCTTTGCAAACGCTTCCCTCTTTCACTTCAGATAATTTCGTGTGACAAGTGCGTGACGACAACGTAACACAACTTAAAAGACCGTAAACTCGTTACTTAACGCAATAAACAAAAGGAAATATAAAATAACGTGAAAAACATGAATGCTTGCAGACTTTGTGAAATAACCGTCTTACCGAGATAAGAGAATGTTGAACTTTTATTAGCATTACGTCGAATTTCTTCATTTTCTAGACCTCGGCGGACTGTGTCCGTTATTTGTTACTTAGACTATCGCTGCTGATTAGCATTACATGCAAAGGTAATGTATAAATAAAGTAGAAAACGTGAGCTGTCACACTTTTTGTACCGTTGGCTAGCAGCAAGTATTCTTATTTAAGTACTGTATGTCCTATCCTTAATAGATTGCGGACCCCTTGACATTCTTTGCGGACCACTGCCTTAGAGAACCTACTTGTTTTTATATATATATAGTTTGGTCGCGTTGATCTGTTGCTGTTGTTTTGATGTTTGTTATTCCTTGCTTATTTCCTTTTGTTGTTGTTATGCTTTAGGATTGTTGCTTTGGGGTGTTTTTACTATTTTGCTTTTCTTTTGTTTTTGTTTCTGCCTTGACTTTTTTTCTATGCTTATATATATCTACTACTTATATTCAGAAGGGGAAACGAAGAGCCAATTGTAAGTTGGAAAGCTCCTGTATATCGTTGTTGTTATTATTCTTATTACTAATATTAATATTTTTATTATTATTTTTATTACTGTGATCTCTCCCTAAAGTATGTTCAATTTCTACAGCTCTAAGGTGCATAGTTGCGCACATAGTTACGCACTGCGATAACTTTAAGCGCTTCCGTTGCTGCTCATGATATATCCACGATGGCAGTCATTCACCTATATGGGAAACTTTCTTACATAAGATGGTTAATGCAACACAGGCATCAATAATGGAATCAGTAAAGGCATTTCCAAATTATGCTAGTGAACAGACGTCCACAATAAAGATGTTAACCGTGTCCGAGCTCGCATTTAGGAACACTTTTAGCAAAGCTTACTTCCAATTTTCAACAAATATTTCCTTATGGAAGGATCGTTACACTCATTGTGATCGGATTGGAACTTTACGTGTTTAAATGACGTGAGGTCCATTTCCAAAAATGGAATCCCCTGTTGAATATGGACATTAGCACAACTATAGAAAACAAAAAAAACTTTGTCACGGTTTGTCACGTGACTAGCTGATGACGTGACGCATTTTTTTTTATAGTGTTTGATATTATTCATAGAAGTATGATATTGATGTGTTAGATTTCACCTTTACTTTATTATATATTTTGATAATTTAATGTGTCTTATTGAATTTCTGTCTGTATTTGTGTCAGTAGAGTCTTTTAGTGGCACACGTAGACGTAAATATTTTCTAAAATTGGTTCCATAGCGAGCCACATTGCGTATCATCAGCTCAAAATTAATTTTAAAAGAGAGCTACCTTATGATTCTAGTTTTATGTCATTACATCGTTGTTACATCATTATCACTATTTGTCGATAACATTAGATAAAAGTTTGAAATAATCAAAATCTAATTAACGAATTGAAACGACTTCTGAACTGCATCAAGAATACTTTTTCAAAACTAAAGCTAGCTTTCAAATATTAAAATGCGAAATTTTAAGAGCTATAATTGTGAGCTACAATTCCTATAGTTGTGTAGAGCCTGAGATTAACAACATCCTTAAGCAGTATCGATGATACGGTGCTTGTAAGAATCGGACTTCATATTACTGAAAACCTAAGCTCATGCATAAAAACGTAGAGACACAAATTTCAGCCTCATTGCACGAGACATGTAGCAAAAAATTGCAAGAGAAGATTATCCTCACACAGAGGAGGGTCAATTAATTCTGCCTTGCTAACATGAGGCATAGATACTTCACCAATCTTGTAACATTTCAGAGTAAGGCTTTGGTTACCAAATGGCCAGAGGCCTTCCTTCTTCTAAACATAGATTTAAAAGTTCCCTGATGGTGTTTGCAGTCGCAGTCCACGGATGTTCTAAAAAGTTAACGGGACTCTATTTCAGTTTTTAAAAAGATACTTGAGAAAAAGGCAATATGTCACCACCGGGGGATTGAACCTCAGAGCCGCTCTATCTTGGCTTGTGCTCTACCAAATGAGGTAGGTGACGTCCGATGTTAACAGACTCTATCAGCTCCCAATCATCCACCGGTGGACATCGACATCTAGCTCAACGCAATTGGAGACCAGTCTCTCTGCGCCATGTGACTTGACCAAGGAAGGACTGCCATCCAGCCTGTTCATCTGTCCAAAGGCCATTGAAAGTTAGAACGTATCATCGGGAAGACAGTAATTGGGCTGTCAGTTTTGAAAAGATACTACAGAATTAGAAATGTGGTACCACCGGGGATTGACTCTGTGACCCATGCTAATGCGACGTGTGCTCTACCAACTGATTGGGTTCTATTCCAATGGTGACTCAGTTCCTATTTCTCCAGTATCTTTTCAGAACTGACATTCCAAATCCTCTCTTTTCGATGATGATTCTTTTTTTTACCATCCACCTCGTTTCCGCCTCCACTTAGCAATTTTTGCATGTTACAGTCGAGTCTTCGCAACAAGCGATGAGTACAATGAATGTTGTATGCAAAGATACACAGTAGGTCCTCATGATAGCCTTCTTTTACATTCAAGACTGTCTGTTATATCGACTGTTTGTGGTAAAAGAATGACTTGCGTTGAAATAGTATTGTTTTCATTCTCTAGTGTGAACAGCTGAAGTTTGTAGACCCCTTGTTGTTTTATTTCATACTTATGAATAGAGCCAACTGAACCACATGGCGCATGCGGTATGAATAATAGAACAGATGACCGTTAGGGTCAGCAGGCCACTTCCCGCCTCTACAGCTTCGCTCTTAATAACTAACACAGGAAGAACTTTAAACAAACTTTTATCCCATCCACTTGTTTTCAACTTTAAAGAACTGTTACATTTACTAACAATGCGATAATCAACCGTCTCTGTCCATAAATCTCACATCGCTCCTCTTTACAATGAAAACTCATCAAGTTATTTTAGACTATAATCAAGACTGTTCTGTTTCATGTACGGTACAAGTTAGTGTTTATACCCACCTGTTACGAAAATGAAATACATAAATTCCTTGGTCTCCTATCAATAAGAACTTTCTCACGTCCCACAGCTTTTCTGTGGATCTTTTTACCTCATGGATATCAAAGTAATGTCACAAGTTAAAGTAAACTAAGCTGGTTCAATTGCATTAGAGAACTGATAAGGTTACGAACGGCCTACATTCTCAGGAGTGCAGCTAGAGAGGGGAGAGGATGCCTCCCCTGCCCTAATTTTTCTACCTAAAATTGTTCCCTCATCTTAAACACAAGTAGAAGGGAGGTCTTGCCCTTGAACGCAAGGCGCTAACTATTGTTCTTTATTTTTATGAACCACACAATTTTTAAGAAATAAGCGTTTTGAGCCTCAAATAATTCTCAAGTTGATTCTTAAATTTTTATGCTATGAATCTATTGTATTTTTGTTAGAAATTAGGGTGTTAATTGTGGGTATGGAAAAAGGTATATTAGACTTGGAGTGTAGAGAACAGGTTGATTTTCAATGAACGAACTCCTACGACTCCGTCGCTTCATAAAAAATATATATGAGAAATCTTGCACAAAATTCTGATAATGATCCCCTGCCCTCAAAAAGTTCTAGTTGCACCCCAGATTCTCATAATTAAAACTTAAGATAAGCGGGAAACTGGTAATCGCTTACGTACTATAAGCTACAAGATTTACATTTTTTCATTTGAAGCTAAAATGCAGATAATATTTCAATTAATGTGAGCTTGTCAAATTTTTCTCTTACTCTTCTTCTTTTGAGTGTTCTGCCTATTGGCAGGTTTCGTCTCATTTAGACTTACCGTTTTAAGACCTTTTTCTTGAAGTCGGCGTATGTGCCTATAATGACTGAAGACAGGAGTCCAAGACTTGGACCGGTACTAAAGGTTAGAACAGGTGAGGGATGTTGAAGTTTGACACTGCAGCTGCCCTTAGGTAACGTCTATAGGAGTTTAAACCTTGACATGAAAATCACGGGCATTGGGGACGGACTGATTATAAATTTGGGAGAGCGTTAGCGTAAGATCTTTCCTATTAAATATTTACAGGTTTCATCAAGAAGAGAGGATTTGAAGTGTTAGTTTTGAAAAGAACACTAGAGAAATAGAAAATATGTCACGACCGGAGATCGAACCCGTCACCCGCACGTTCGCAGCGTGCGTACGTCACGAAAGCGTGGGTCACTCGTTCGACCTTTGGTGGTAACATACTTTCTATTTCTCTAGTGTTCTTTTCAAAATTTAGAGGTTTCGTAGAGACGTAATTTACATTGAAAATGGTAACTTCCTTTTTCTACTTTCTGGCATTTTAGTGTCCGTATTAGTCGATGTCTAAAATAGTGAAATTAGGGAAGACGGGGCTGAGAAGATGATTCTAAGCGAATGATTGAAGGCAAAAGAGACAGAGAAAAACAAAGAGTGACGTACTTAAAGAACGTTGGCAAGGCAATTGACCATTTCGGAAATTCCAAGATTTTTGATAGGCAATGCATTGTGGGATTGGCAGGGGGACCGAATTATGAAAACAGAGCACGTCGTGAACAGTTGTTACGAAGTTCGTATCATCGCTGTAACCAATTCAGGGATAGTTATGTGGATAGACACCCACAGATACACGAAGGCATGAAACTTGCCTGAATTTACGAAGTAGGCATCTTCACAGCTACAACATTATTTGTGAGCCAAAAGTATAAAGATGTCAAGTGTCAAGGAGAATCTTTCGACTTACAAAATAAAGGTCGAAGTATCACAATTTGGCCCTCACGAAATGTGTCGAAAAGAGAATGACGAAAAAAGCTATAAACACTTTAATTTTAAAATGTTTCTGCAAATATAAAAGGACTGCATTAAAGGAATTAGACTAGTTATAATCAAAAATAAGGTTTTGTATCCATTGTAATCATGAAAGTGGTTCCGATCTCCTTTGACCTAACCAAATATTCATATCGTGCTTATTCCTCTTATTAAACGGGAGAAAAAAACTTGACTTGGGATAGGAGTGGCGCCAAACCCTACCACAATAGTGGTAGAAGTTAAGGAAGGAGGAACATTTGTGTTGCCTTCGACTGCGGTCGACCATCTTCTTCTTCTTCAAACGGGAGAAAACTAAAACAAAACTTTCACATTTTTACAACAAATAATTAATCTGAACTCCTTTCTGTTCTCAGTTAAGGTTCTTCAATACTAGATACAACTATCGGTTCAACCTGAGAAGCTTTCACTAAGGGACCATAGTAGATCTAAATGTCCATACATCACCGATGAGCAGCAGTGCTCAAGATTCCATATATTCTAAGACGTCCTGTGCCGTGGAAACGTTTTTAAATTTAAAGACAAGGTAAGAGAAACGCGAAGAGTTTGCAGAAAATGCTAAGATAATATGTACATTCCTCTAAGATTTTTGATTGGTTGTTTATTGTGTGGGGCTAAGCCATCACCGACGTCAACATGAGCATGGCAGTGACATTCTTTGAAAATCAAAGAGCTCCTAAAGCCTGAGCAAAGGATCCCTTTAAAATAAACTTTTGGATTTTAATTAAAGAGATACGATATAATTTTCGTATGATTCACTGTTTATTCCACAACGAGTCGAGTTTTGCTGAAAGAATAGCTGTCCTTCCATTACATCGCAATCTGGTTCGCAACTCTCGGGAACAATGTTTAGAATGGCTTAAATACTTTATCGATTGATATCCATATATTTCTTTGTCTTAAACTCTGTCTGTGTATCAGAAAGGCACTTCGATTTTGCCAGTTCTAAACTGCAGGAACTGTTATGGTCTGCACCAACTCCGGCATTTGAGTCACCAAAGAGCTTACTGTTGTCATTTTCAATAGATATTCTTGGCCTTGAGCGTGGAAGTAGGACGAAGAACATAGGCATCGATAAGGGCATTACATCCACCGCAGTTGGGTACCTGAGAATCTAGAGCCCTTTAAATCGCTTATCGTTGTCTCTGAGGCCTTCAGTGCTCTCTCCTTGCCATTGTGAACTGTGACATCTCATAGTTGAGCGTGACACCACCTCACTGGGGTCCTTACAGAGCAACCGCGTCCAACTGCCGGCCATTTAGCTCTTTCTCACAATACATTTACTTGTATTGCTGATTTCTTTCGGATACATAATAAATACTGAAGTCATTATTTAAACAATTATGGATCCAGTTTAAAGAACTACTTATTTAAGTGGTTGCTTTTGTTTCATACTGAGTGCAATTTTTTCGACGCCTTCCTCAGTGTTGTTCTAATCCTCGTGACACAAACTAGAAGATAGGCTTTAGGGTGCCGGCACTAAAACGGCTTTGATATGTCCAGCTTGAGAAGTACAGTGGCTTTGTAGAAGAATCTAAGAATCTTTCTCTTGGCTAGTTGTAAACCAAGCTGATAGACTTTACGCCAGACTAGTTTAGTACCCCATTACCAGTGAGAGAGTATTATATTCATGTTGTTGTCGCTTTTATAATAGTTAGTATGATTATCGTTATCATAACAATCTATCCCCTTCTTCTCCACCTCCTCGTCATTATCACAATCATCTTCATCGTCATCATCATCATCATCATCATCATCATCATCATCACTACTATTACCTTTATTATGTTATCAACGTAAAAGTCATTTACATGTACGCTGCAACAGGGAGCAACAAAGCTTTCAAACTTCGTACATGCGTCCATTTAACTACTTCACAACCAGGCACTCAGCCAAGGGGGATGCACGGGCCTGTGGCCCCAATAGGTAAAACTTGCCAACGCTTGCCCCCTTCCCTCGAAAAATCCTTACCGGCATTAAAAGATGTATCACTTGTCAGATGAAATAAGATTGAGGAGAAGTCTAAGTGTCTCAAATGCGACTTTGGGACTTCTAGAAACTGTAAAATTTCAAAATTTTCCAAGCCAACAAAACCGTGGTGGGATGGCACGGAAGGGGAAAGGGTAGAGAAGAAGTTTCGTTTTGAATTTGCCCCCCCCCTACTCTATTAAAATTTGACCAGCTCCGTGGCTGTTCACAATCCACAAAATGTAAACGTACAGCTGAATTTCTTCCGTTGTTCATTTGTGTCATTGCTGGCTCGTTTCTTAGTGCTGTCAGTGCTCACTTGTAAACTGACCTAACAATAAACCTCTTTTAAATTGGAAGTCTATTCTGTTGTCAAACTGGGCTAAGGCTAGGTATATGTTTTAATGTTTAACTCCGAGGAAAATGTGTCGTTGCAAAAAGTAGTATTTATGCATTATAGGCCTTGATGTTGTGACTGATGACATAGAATCAAGAGCACGATGGCGACAACTTAGGACTACGAGAAATCAACCCCCGTCCCTTGCTGTTGAAACGCTGATGTGCTAGCAATTACACTATGGTCCAACGCAGATATGCCGTGGAGGGGTGTCAGAGGGTGGCTGAGCCCCTTGTTTAAAAATTTAAAAAATATTGGAGGCTGAGCCCCCTTTCAACATTTAGTTGTCGGTTAATGTTACTAGACATTTTATTCATTTTGTGAATTATTTGATAAAGGTTATTATAATATTTGGTTAGACATTTTCAGCATTGTGAATATTCGCACTTAATTCAAAATTTTATCTTGCGTAGCAGACTGCAGGAGAATAATTGTTGGTGTGGCATTTGCTGCTCATCACACAACCGCCGCCCCCACCCCCGCCCCCATCCTAACTTTTTAGGACGGCACCTCTGGTCCAACGCCATCGAGGCAGGGAACTTTGGGATGCTGTCTGCTTCGGATGACGTCACTATAGCCACCCCTAGTCCCCTCTGCATAGAAAGACATTTCTTTAATATAATGTCAACGAGAACAAAACATTGTCAGTGTGGAATCTAGGTCCAAACCTGACTTAAGCTGAGTTGAAAGGTTTTTTCCACTTAAGGAATTTGGTTATCTTCACTGGTCAGAGTGAATGGAACTAAAACGCCCTTAAAGCTTCCCAAGCTATTTTTCACACGCGGTCTAAGATCATCTGCTATAAATTCTGCAACCTTGATCAAAGTCAGTATCTATTATACTAAAGAACACTTTATCTCTAGCCAAACGCCTCAAATAGGTATAAAGTGGTTTAATTAAACAAATCTAAAGACCCATGTAACTTGTATTGTCACAAAAGCTCACGAGATGACATTTCCTATCAGGTGCCTCGATTCATTCAGTGTTATGTTGAAAAAAAATATGTTGGAATGGATGGCATCACAGATTAGGGCATGGCGCTATGCCATTTATTTCGACTTCAAAACGACCGTGATGTGCGAGCATGCCATGCGTGATCCGCTGATTTGCAAACGACCATCGCATCACATCATTTTAGACCAGATCAAAATTCTGAGGTATTAATTTTGCCATGGCCCCTTCCCTTGATAATTTACTACGTTTATCTTTATTTTAATTCGACAGTGGTCTGAAAAGCTTCTGGCTAACATCTGCGTAGCTTGCTTAATCCGCGACGTGCTATTACTCGTTACGAAATCTCTCGAGTGACCTCTCACAGTACAAAAACCTATCGAAAAGGGAACTCTGACCTCTAAACTACAAAGTATCTTCAATAGAGGGGTTGCTAGTCAAAGGTCAGGTCTTGTAAATATCTTTGAAATCAAGCTGGGAGTTTACCAGATGCTCTGCAAACGAGGTTGTCTACGTGGAAGACTTTTCGACTGGTTTGAATGAATGAGACTTAACTCTGAGAGAGACGGAGAAGAAAAATGTACTCTTCTGACCGACTTTTCCAAATCTGGGTTCACATTTTTCATATGAACAAACTGATACAATGCATTTAGTTAAACAAATCTTTTCAGTTATATATCCAGATTTGGTGTTTTATAGCATTTGCCCTTGTAACACTTGATATGTGCTATTTTATTCCATGCCCGAAATTGCTTGGACCTCCATGTTCGCGTGCATGAACAGTCGCGTGTATAAGAGTGGTCCAAATAGCTTGGCTCAGAGGTCAAAGGCCACCAACTGCACCATTAATATGCACGCTTCCATTTAACAGCGTCTGGAGAAATGAAAGATAAAGCTTTGACTCCCATTTGAAATATTCATGCGTGCCTTCAAGATAAATGGGATCGAACTAAACAAAAATAACTTTGAATAAGGAAGCACTTTGCAAAGGGGACCGATGTGAAGCTGGACGTATCAATGGCTCGACTTTCTTTAGTTTAACGTATTGATCGTCCGAACTCCAAACACCGTACATATAACTGGCTATATATTTTTAGCAGACTACCAAGAACTATGTACTTAAACGAACTAACTAGCCTAATCAATCAATACAGCTAACGTAACTCGCAGAATAATCTACATATTTTAAAACTTAAAACGCTCCACTTAGTTAACCTTTTCGAAACTATCTATAGTGCAATGTATCCATAGCAAATCATATCTTTGGTCCAACATGGCTCTATACATCTATAGTTTGACCTTTTTGTAGCATCAAATTAAAAGTGAGAGGCTGGGAGATAAAGTTTTATTTTATTTATGCTATTCTATCTTCAAAGAAGAGGTTACACTTAGGGACTATCAAGAGTCGTAACGGGACTCTCTTTTTCTTGTTTACCGTAAATTACCAATTAAGCGCCCAGGACTCAAGTAAGCGCCCAGTTTGGGGAAAAAATATTTCTCACAATGGCCCTGGTCCGAATAAGCGCCCAGGTCCAAATAAGCGCCCAGGTCTGGGCAACGAAGACGTGGACGCAGCAACTCCAGAGTTTACGCTTTTAGATGATGATACGGAGGAAGATGAAGATGTATTGATTGATTAATTGATTGATTGAACGTTATCTTTCAATTTATTCTATAGGGAGATCGTGTATGTTTAGTTATCTGTTTTTCCTTTTCGTTAATAAGCGCCCAGTCCGAATAAGCACCCAACCATAAACTTTTGTTTTCAAATAAGCGCCAAGGGCGCTTAATCGGTCATTTACGGTAAGTGTTTTCGTTAGCTACTAAAAATATGAGATGGCAAAAAGAAGAGGAGGCCCCCAGCCTCCCTGTGCCTCCCACTAAACAGCTGTAGGTTATGTATTCTTAGCTCTATGAACTTTTATGGAGTTTCTATAGCTTCATGTATCTATAATTTCACTATTAAAGGTCGATAGTGTCAATACGACGTAAAAAGGCATGACGTGATGATGGCGATGCCATAAGATGAAAATCTCGTATTCCATTTTTTGAAACGCTGACTTGGTTCCATACCATTGAGGCAGAGAAATTTCGGATGTCATTTGTTTTGATTGAAGCCAATACAAGCAGTGGTTAACTGTACTTAAAGACTCTTGCAATTAGCAGAAACCACGAGTTAACAAGAAAACCAAAAGCAGTAACAGGACGAGCTTATAAAAGACGAAAGAAATTAAAATCTTGTCCCATCTCGCCCTACAAAGGAATGTCGACATATTGTGAGCAAATGAGAATAATTGTAATGTGAGTAGCGCGAGTTCATTTGACTGCCCCCCTTCTCCTGCCCTCGATTGAATACTCCCTTTTAGGCCACTAGCAAACCTACCATTTTCTGTATATATTCTAACATTTAAAATCCCTGATAAGACCTTAGGGTATACAAAGAGTAAAAACAAGGACAGTGTAGGGTGTACCAAGTTCTTCTTGAAAGGATTCTCGTTTCTCTTCCCCATGCATCCATGCTTAGAAAATCTGGTCAATACGTCTTAACCACAGCCATGGTTTATGACTAGCCTCATTCTGAAACAATCCTTGTAAGCTATGCGTAAGACTGAAGGCGTACGGAGGGCTAATTTAGTACCAATAGCCCTTCCTAGAACCTGTTGTTTCATATACATTTCAAACTCATTACGTTATGTCAATAACTAACTATACCACAACAACAAACCTTCTGATAGTATACCGTAAAGGACCGATTAAGCGCCGTGGGGGCTTATTTAAAAACAAGAGCTTTTAAGGGTGGTCCTTATTCGGACTGGGCGGCTATTCGGACCTGGGCGCTTATTAGGGAAAGGAAAAACAGATAACGAAACATACATGATCTTTTTATAGAATAGATTGAAACATAACGTTCAATCTATCAATCAATCAACCAATCAATCAATCAATCAATACATCTTCATCTTCCTCCGTATCATCATCTAAAAGCGTAAACTCTGGAGCTGCTGCATCTACATCTTCGCTGTCCAGGCCTGGGCGCTGATTTGGACCTGGGCGCTTGTGAGAGATATATTTCCCCGACTGGGCGCTTATTTGAGCATGGGCGCTTATTACAGTACGCTTTTCAATACACATAGCTAATTCTTCTCTAAATCTTCGAAAGTAAAACCAGTGGAAGTCTGACTTATAAGGATACAAAGTCAGCTGTAACTAAAACATCATCAGCCGGTGCAGATGTAATTAAGTGAAGGAAATGAAAGAGATCCTGAAGAGACGACTTAATTTCGTTACCGGATGCAGACGAAGGTCAAGAATCTCAAAGACTCTCTCTCTGTGAGTGTCTCTCTGTACTGTAAGTGCACGGAGTTTCGTAAATCGAGTGAAAGGACGTTTTAATAGCTTATGTAGACGCTTATGTACCTTAGATAATGTGTACATTGTACCCTAAATCACGCTATTACTTTGTCAAACAAGCAACACTCAATTTCATAAACCTGCGATAAATATGCCAACCCCTAAAATATTTCATTAATTTGACGTACCACTTTTGCGTTATTTTAGCAAGTGTTCTCATTACTTAACTGCTTTTAACTTTCTCTGTAGTAGACGAAATTATTAGGGGCGGGGGCAACATTTTGCCCTTATTCAACAGAATACATTATTAACTTGTAGCAGCATCTTCAGAATATGCAGTTAAATACTATTTTTGTAATTGGTTTGTCTTCCCGTAGATTCCCAAGGATTAGTAATTAATTTTGTTTTTGAAAAAAGTTATTGGGGAGCTGCCACCCTCCCCTCATCCCCTCAAGTGTTCACCACTGCTTCTACATCGTAGTAAAGCCTACTCATACGCCCACACGTGCTTGCTTGTCAGCTAGTATTATCATTATTAATCTGTCATAAGGAAAGCACTACATGACCTTCCACGCTTCCTTACTAAGATTACAGGATGTCGGTATAAGTGTGCAAAATTGTAACGAACCACAAGGTCTTTCCTTTGAAACATCTGGTGCATGATGATAGGAATGACGGATGATAATGGACTGGTGACGTATTATTAGCTTCATATAAGCATATCTTAACGCTATCCTGCACGGGGAGGTTGGAATTACCAAAGTTTTGCTCTTATTTCATCCCTAGATTTACAAGAGCTGACACTTTCTGACCTTTTACATTGCACCCTCGTTTATAGAAACCTCGGGTATCTGAACAGCTCAAATTGAAAAAAATAATAATTTTGAATCGTTCTTTTTCCTCTTTTATTCAGCCAGAATGAGACCAAGTTAATTCAATTTCTAGCATAGCGACGTTTGGAACCTTTACGTAATGCAGGATGAACCATATCAATTTTATGGGAGCAAAACATTTTTTTTACATAATGATAGTGTCGCGCCAGAATTTTATTCCATCGCTTTTATGCAGAGTGTCGCTATCTTTTCATGCAAAACCTATATTCATTAAACGGTGCATTACCATTTTTGTTTTTCCTTGTCCCTAGTTAGGCTATTTGGCATGATGGGAGCATATGTTTCAGCAATTCTAACGTTAAATAAGCTATCTTGGTGACTCAAAATTCCGTCCTCGATTATGTGAAATTTCGGCTTATCCAAACAATACGCCAAATATTTACGTTCATGCGGTGCGGATAAACGATGATTTTAAAATTGTTTTTGGATTGGGCCAAAATTTATGCTTGAAAAATGAGAGTGTATCAAAAAATAAAAAGAATAAAAAAGAATGGTGCATCAAAAAGGTTTCAGGATGGGACCTAAGAATTTACAGAGGGAAGATTCTGACGGCAGTATACGGTGCCAACATAAACTGCATTCTCGCATACTGAAGTCTCGCATAGATGGGAATGCTTAAAGCGACAAGTGATTGCTCTTGTAAACAGGTAACCTATAAAAGATAGATTCTGTCCGAGTTTTTTAGTCACAACAGGAATTTACTGTCTCAACCTTTCATCTTGCAGCTGAAAATGACATAAAGTTTGAAAAAGAGTTTGACTCTCATATTGGTATTGCACATACCCGTTGGGCCACACATGGAGAACCAAATGAATTAAATGCACATCCACAAAGATCAGATACAAATAATGGTAAGAATTATTGTACACTTTGGAAATGATTTACTTACAGTTTTAGTTACCCTTTATTCTTCAATAAGAATGTTTGCCTTTAATGCAGAAGGAAGAGAGAGGGAGAATGCTTAAATGCCACATGTGGTAGATAAACATGATTTCAGTTTTGGTGGTGCACATTTTACAGTTAAGCTACTTACACCTGTATATAGTCAAGCAGAAAAGCCGTTGGTCATTAACTTTATACATTTTATTGTTAAAAACAGATATTTTATGACAAAGAGATGATGATAAACTGAGAATATGATGATGATAAGATGATAAAATGAAAAAGTTAAAATAAGATAAGTTAAGATAAAGTAAGTGATAAACGCCTTGATACCTCAGAGTTCTGCCCAGGTTTAATGAAGATGGGTGCAACTGTGAGTGATGCACTTGTAAACTCAAGTGCCACGAGGTACTCCAATTGCCAAGGAAGAGCTGGAAAATTCTCCCATCTGAAATAAGAGCAGCACATTCCATAAACAAAGCCAGCTATCAAAGAGTTTCTTTGTATATGCAAAATAATTGTAATAGATATTAGTATTTTTCTCCAAGATGCAAAATAGCCAGCTCAAGAGAAGCTTATGAATTCTTGTTGTTTATACAGGGTCTCAATGATATAGGGTCTACTCAGATTGCGTTTCTAAACATCAATTTCTTTGTCAGGGGATTAAAGTCCCCTCAACAAATAGGCCCAATTTCATATCATATTATATATTTTATGTATTACATTATATATATATAATAATAATATTATATATTATATATATATTATATAAATTATATTATATATTATTATATAAAAAAGATATTTGGTTACTTATTAATGTTTTGGCCGTGTGATATAATCAGTTAGGTTTTTGGAGCTTCCATAGTATCATTAACCGTTACTAGAAAAAATAAAGTCATATGGTTTGCCCTATTTTGAGAATATAGAAAGAAGGAAAATAGTTTTCAGCAGCAAAAGTTATTAATGGAAATAGCGTTTCTCCTAAACAACAGTGACTGTATGAGAGTTTAATTTAAGGATGTTTTTGGTTGGTGGAAAGACCCTACCCTATCTATGAAAAGGCAGGTTTCTGCTCACCCACAACATTTTGATTGAATTTGTTGACCAAATATTCCATACTCTTGTCATGTACAGGGAATTATTTTGTGAAGGTCTCTTTCATAAAAACTGCATTATTCTACTCCTGATATTGCTTTTGTTTTTCTAGAGTTTGTCTGTGTCCATAATGGTATTATCACCAACTACAAAGATCTTAAGAAGTTATTGGTAAGGATCTATTTATCCTTAGTTTATTAAGCTTATTTCTTAATTGACATTTATGGGGTAAATTTTGGGACTGCAAAGCCCTATTTGTATAGCAGACATGGAAAGCGAGAGACAAGAACTATGCTCAATATTAAAGAATAGTTGAGGCATTTGACCCATCATCCTCTGGGAGTGGATTAAAATCTCAGGTAGTTGAACTCATCAGTAAGTGGCATGAGTTTTGTCGCCTTTATATATATAGTAACTGTGGTTGTGTGGAAAGGCACTGTATACCACTTTGTTAATAGATAATTCCACAGCACACTGTATAAACAACATTCTTATGTGGCCGATTTTAATTTTGTCTATTGTGTTACAGTAATTCTTAATGGGGGCTCTTTCAGGCTGCAACTCTTATTTCATTTGTGCAGAATCGATCTCTTGTTTGTTATTAATTAATTAATTATTTGTTATCCATGTTTGTAAAGCTGTTTGCATGCACCGTTTAACGGCCAAAGAAACACATTTAGCAGGTAATAGGGCTAACAATTGTGATGACGATTAGAACAAAGAAAAGCTTGGTGTTGAGTGATTCACCATATTTAGCTCTCGGAAAACTCTTCTTTAATCTCTTACTGTTTTAGATCAAGAAAGGGTACACTATGGAATCAGAGACTGATACTGAATGCATCATCAAACTGTTACGTTATCTTTACGAGAAAGACCAGAAGGTAAGCTGTGTAAATATAAAATGTTACTGAATTTATACATGCCCATGCCAAGGAATTTGATTTCTATGGATTTTGCAGAATTTGCTTTTAAAGTGTTGACGTTATCAGAATTTTGAAGTCCACCAACAAGTCCTGCAGGTCCAGCAGCATTGGTGTCAATTTTAGGCAGGGGGTAATCCCCCCAGTCCTTCAACATTCATAATATGACCATTCAGAATAGGGCTAATTTTAGTTAGGCAAGTAGTTAAGAAATTTGTGTTTTAAGTCTCTACGGAGGTAATGAAGTCACAGAGATCTCACAGAATAAAAGTTTGAAATGTCAGTACAAAAGAGAGACCAGAGAAAGAATATATACGATCACCGGGCATCGAATCCTAGGACCACATTATTGTTTGGAAGAGCACACGCTGCAATAGGGTGGGTCATTGGTTCCCTTCTCGGGCTTTGGGAAGGAATGGATGTAGTATCTGTCGTACTGGGCCTTCTCCGCCTGGTAGCCTAAATTGAGGGGCGTTGCCCTTGGATGCTCCAGCAGACCTTTATTTATTAGTTAGCCCTTTTGGTGGTTTTTCTGTTTATTTAGGGTGGTTTTAATGTTGGACTCACTGCTCATCAGGGGTCTTTGATTGAGATTTTGCTTAAGTGTTATGCATAAATAAGATGTTTTCTGTGGTAAACACCTGTATAAACTCTTCAGTGGCAATGAAACTTTGTCATGATCAATTTCAGACTGTTACAATGGTTGTTACTGTGGATAGGTTTTTGTTGTGCTACGTCTATAGTCCCCATAATGGTATGTACACAAAACACTATTCTTGTAATTCAAACATGGATAATCAAACCACTGGCTATTAAAGCAAGAAGTGGAGCAACAAGGCCTGGCTGTGACAGATCAAAACCTCAGTACAGACAAGACGCCAAAGAAAGGGAAAATACATCATCACTGTGGATAGAACCCATGTCTCTCAATCAGTCACCGCAAACGCTTCATTACTGTTTACATTTGACGTCGGATGTTGTTGATACATGTATTTATTGAACTGTGTTGAAACGATGTTACTTTTGAGCATTTTCTTACTTTTTGTTTGAATTATTCTTTTAGGAGAATGGTGGTATCTACAGCTTCAGGGAACTCGTAGAGCAAACTGTACAGCAGTTGGTATGTAGTCACCATTGAATTTTATGCTATCACTGGTCCTGTTACCTGATAAAGAAAGTGGCTCAAAATTTATATTATAAATATTTAGATTAGATTGAGGGCACTTAAGATGGTACTTCCATTTCATTAAACGACCTTCGTTTTCAGATGGTGAAAGTGAAGGTATAGTTTTATCAACAATACCCAGAGATAAAACCCACAAATTTCCGACTGACATGCCATGAATCTTGACTTTTTTTTCAATATGATTCACGGGATAGGACGTTTTGGGTTAGTTAAAGAATGACATTCGATTGTACATTGAGGATTTGCAAGCCATATTGTTCATTTAGAGGCGTCTTATTTGGAAAATGTTTTTCTTTTCCATCGTATTTCCCTTCTTACGCATCTGTAATTGAGTTTTAGCTGTTGACGATTTCACTTTCAGGATTTGATGGAACACTTGTTTACTGTCTCGAAGCTTTAACAACTTATTATCAAGCACAAACGGGGGCTTTATGATAGGTGAACTCTTTTTCTTTGTACAGGAAGGAGCTTTTGGCCTTGTCTTTAAGAGCACCAAGTTTCCAAATGAATGCGTAGCTACCAGGTAATTCTTTCTTGTCATAGTATTGTTAATCTTGGAATTGTCTTGGAGTTGTTCCTTGAGTGGGTAGTGTCATTGTAAATGATGCTGGTGTAATAAATAATGCATAGTGTTCTCTGCAAGAGCGCACAAATACGTGATGAACGTAGTTTTACACACTATTATAGTATGTCATTTGCACGCTTCATCCTGGCGCGGAAAAGTGCATCCAGGCCAAGTTACTTTGTATGCACATCATACCGTAAGAGGTTAAAGTAAATCAAACCATTTTGGTCCTCGTTGTTCTATTAATCTTTTAAAGGTCTAACTACAGTTGCACAGTTAGCCGAACTTTTGTCTTTCTTTGCCATTGGTGTAAATTAAGATTGTTTGAAGATGTCTTATCATGCAGTAAGCTGCTTCTTAAGATTTCAAGAGTAATTTGTTCTTAATTGATGGTTGGCTGTTTCCTCCAGTTTAAAAGTAAGGGAATCCCACTTACCTTGTAACCCATTAATAAGTAGCCCTGGAGGACCCCGTTTCTTTTGTCCTAAATCCAAACTCACTTGTATGAAGTTCTAAACAAATTAAACTCTTAAACCTTTCTTATCGGCACTGTCAAGAGATCGATCCCTTTTCCTTTTCTGCCTGCCATGACTGCTTTTGTTTTTAGACGTAATAAAAAGTTTTTTTATATGCTATAAATGATATTCGTTGATTTCTTTACGTTTAGACGAGGTAGCCCTCTACTCATTGGTGTACGAAGCACTCAACCTATAACACTCGACCAGATTCCTGTCGTTTACACGGAGAGTAAAAACAAGAGTAAGACTTTCTTCCCAAGTTGTTTTGACGCCTTTTAAAAGTTAATTACTAACTTATGTCTATCCGTATATGTTCACTGTCAGTCCCCTTCCTTTACTTCCCTATTTTCTGTGCGTTATACATATTTTACGTGTGTATTCTTATACCCATTTAAATGCCATAGAACATATGCATATAACCCCACGCACACGCATACTCGCAAACATACTCACACGCACGTATTCACGCACATGTATTTACGCACATGTATTCACGCACATGTATTCACTCACGCACTCACACGCACTTTTCGTTTGTTATCAGATTAATGACTCTAGCGGATATGTACCTTGCCAATGCCAATCTCAACTTATTTTGTAGTTTCTCGATCGTTACGTAGTGACCAATATATAATGGTATATAAAAAGAAGAAACTGAATAAGTTCCGCCAAGTTTACTTCGTAGAATTTCTTTCTATGGACAACAAGAGAGGAGCTAATAATTTAACTGCTTTAGCAGACAAACAGGGATTTTTAGAAAAATAGCCACCATAAGCCGACTTAGCGAGACTGAATTGACAGGTCCGTGGGGAATGACTGCTCTTTTACCTTTTTGTTGCGTTTAAGAATAATATACTGTTGTGCCATGATGCCATTCTGCCGCACCAGAAGACGGCATTATGTCAGTGTTAGTGAGCCAAAAATACTGCGTTTTGTTAACAAGTGTGTGTTTTGTCTTAGGTTTTGCTGCTGAAGAAAAAGTGGAAATCAGCCAAAAGGAAACTTCATTTACTCAATTTTCTGTAGCAGAAGGGTCCGCAATGGAGTATTACTTTGCATCGGATGCGAGGTAAAAAGTTTTCCCACATAAATACGATATAGGGAGGGAAGAATAAACTGACGATCACATCCGTATCAAAGGCAGGACTACGCCTTCATGTCATTTGGATGTTCTGGAGTCTGTCCACATGAATGGAACAGAACTTCTGCGCTGTAGCAAAAGAATTTGTCTTCACATTGGGTCTTTCCGGCTAATTTATCTCCGGTGGACGCAGATTGGTTAAATATGCTACACCATGCTGGCAATCCAGATTAGCGCTTTATAGAACAGTTGGGCATAATTTTTCGTTCGTTCATTGTCGATTATTTCTGACGGATGTGCTCTGAGGAGTGTCAGACGAACAAGATTTTTTTCTAGTCTACGGTTATTCTCTATTTCGCAGAGTTTTATGATGTTTTCGCATGCAGTAATATTTCAGTGTCGGAAGTGTAATCAATTTCCATATGTGAAAAGACACTGAATGGTATGGCATCATTTTGATATATCATATTATTCCGGACATTGAAGGATCTGGTAATGTAAATGTCATTTTCTTTGATTTGCCTTTCATTGCACTAACAGCACCTGATCATTTTCTTTGCAGTGCAATCATTGAACACACGAATCGCGTCATTTTTTTGGAGGACGATGATATTGCTGAAATCAAAGACGGGAGTAAGTTTTAGCTCGCCAATTATCCCAGTATTATCCGACCAGACTGAAACTGCAATTAAATGCGTGCAGGATACACGTACTGCGTTGTTTTGGAAACTCATTCTTGAATGACAATACATGCAATTCGCGTAACGAGTGGGGCAACTTAGCTGATCATGTTGTTTTCCCCACAATCTCGGTAGTGCTCCGTTTTATGCGAAGGTTGAGTCCTAGTTGTTGACTGGGAATCTGTCGGCAGGGGTTGTCAATTTTTCCCAAGTTGACCTAGAGGGGGTCTACTGTATGTTGACCTAGAGGGGTCTACTGTATGTTGACGGGATGCAATATGTTACTGTAAACCCGAAGTTGAAGACCTAGTTTATGACGAAAGAGAACATTACCGATGTTGAGTGATTAACTTATGTTGGCTGTTCTTCATACTATTTGCCATACCACCTTGAAATTCCTCAGCAGAACGTAATAATTTGAGACACAGTAATAGAAACAGTGTTTTCGCAACTTTCCCGTTTATATTTTACTAGTATTGTACGATATTCTTAATTGACCCGTTCCTCCATTTGTTCTGGCGGCATCTGCTTTCAATCAATTTACAAGCTTACCAAAGATTACCCGTTAATATAGTATAACGCTTGTTTTTTTTCTTAAAATTTTTCCACGCTCACGTTCCCAACTAATTAGTTTTGGTGTAATTTGACAAGTGAATGACGGCTGCTCCTAGTCTGTGGTACTCCCATTATACCTTTACCAGACAGTTACCTGTTCAGGGTGATAGGGTCTTATCGTTTCCTACCTGCTTAACGTATTTCTTTCACCCCGTAGAACTGACAATTCATAGACTGACGAAAGATGGGACACCGATTTCAAGAGACATTATCACTCTTCAAATGGAACTTCAACAAATCATGAAAGGTGAGATTTTTGTTGCTTCGTAGAAAACAACGAAGCATTGGTTTGTAGCAGTTGCCCAATTTTTGATTAAGGGTTCCGTAGATTGCAAATACACGGATATAATTTAAGAACAAAAATATCCTGTTGTAATTTTTGAATGTCTATTAAATGACCTTAAGTGGGTTTCTCTCGCCATACTCTGCTTTCATTTCGTTTGCAAAATTTTAAAAAAGTATTCTCTTCTGTTGAACTCTGTTTTCGCCAATGAATGAATGTTTTACGTTAATTGTTTTTACGTAGATCTCCATACTAAATTTCCTCTATAGATCTGGCAAAAAGTATCCCAAGTGAAGGTTTAATAGCAATGAATTTTCGCTAATGACCGAACCATTTATAGTTCATTATCTTAATTTAAACAAATAATTTTGAATAGTATTTTTACTTGTAGATTGCCGAAGGCAGACAAAGTTACATGTGACGTAATGTATAAATCTGAAAATATTAACATGTTAACCGTTAGGGATTTTAAGGCATAGAAGGAAAATAGTTACAAATCTGATTTGATTTATTGCGTTTGGACACCATCGATCTATGGTCCGTGATATGTACTGCCTATTATGATACGTTTATTCTACTTACTGCAAATCAATGATCAAAACAAGGATGAGATCAAATAAAAGAATGACTAAAACAACTTAAAGGTCAAAAATGATGTCTCCTACTGTGGTTCATACTTTATGGCAGCAGAACACTACAGTGTCAATTTAAAATAGTGCCTGTTTTTGAGCATCTTTTTTCCTAATCTTTGATGATGATGATGAGTAAAAATCTTTGATTTTCCTAATCACTGCACAACTTAACCCCGGGTAATTGTTAGCAGAAAAAACCGAGTATCGATATTGATTAGTATAAGTAAGGTTCTACAGCTTAAATGTAGGTGGAATACTTTAACTGTTTAAAATTTTTCAGCTTAGAGAATGCAGTTTGAAAGCACAGCATTGCTAAATTATACTTTTCTATCCTATAGCGAGCCATCTGTAACCTTTTATTTTGTTTTCTAGATAGCTGCTACATAAGATTGCCTTTTAAGATATGGTAACTTTCTCATCATTAAAAACTTGACTTGAAACAAACTTAACTTAAAGTTGTTTGCCTTTTGAAGGAACAGCTTCAGCACTAAAATATGGAAACTACACCGGCAGCTTTTAATTGTGGACATCATGTAAAATATGTTTAATTAAAGCTTATGAACTTGTGCCTTTAGTGGATAGTAATGAAGGCTAACATCGGACTTTCATCGTTAATAGAAACTACCTTCAGCTGAAAAACACAGACAACAAACAAATAAGCAATTGGAACAACATAAAAGTTTTACAAACAGAGAGGAGATGCAAGAAGACATGCCTTGTTCTTCTTCATTCTAAAAAAATTTATTTTGTATAAACTGAATTTATTGATAAATGTCTTTATATGTTAAAAGTTAAGATACTTGATATTATTAGAGATACGAGTTTTTATTACTCTTGATTCAAACAGATTTCTAATCTGTAACAAGGACGTGTATTGTGCAGGGACCGACCTCTCTTAAATATCACCAGAGTGAACTACTATCCTTCTCCGATGGTTACTTTGTAATTATTTGCATTATGTATCGGGTGCTTCAAAGGAAGCTGGACACAAGTTTGTCATTAACAGCAACGCCCAGCAAAGAATGCCAAATATTGAGGAATATTTAATACTCAAGACGATATTTCAAAAACACCAAAGTTTCAATGTCTTCATCACATCATTCTCAGGGAAAAACAAATTTGAAAGTGAAAACGATAATTAAGAACCTTGTAGCCTAACTAAACAATCTACATGTTGAAAAAGAACAAATAAATGAGCCTTGCAGAGGAGATTAGAAAGGTGAAACGGATGCTTAACCTATTGCTGCATTTAAAATCGGCCTGAGCCAGGTAAGGACAAGACGTTCTGTTATAAAGAGAGTGAACTCATAAGAGGCAGATACCAACAACGTAAAATCAAATTCAGAGTAAGGGTGAGAGTGTTGCAGAGAGTCAGTGCAAATGTTAGAAAACTGCGGAGTTAAGAGAAGATTCTCAGTAACGGTCGAGGTTCC
>JAAAKM020006971.1:86610723-86638753 GCA_010016025.2 Alatinidae sp. Z8VKAUB7J3
TTACAAGTAGATTTAGCATCCTCAAAGTTGCCTCTGAATTTTCTGCAGCGTCTTGGAGCATCATACCTCTTTTGCCAATGCAATTTTCACAGGCGAATAAATTGCAAAGAAATTCAATAAAGAGAAGTCTGCTCTGCCAATATTTTTACTATTTTAGAATGATTTTCCCGAGGAGTAAGTTGTTTGGTTTTTTTCCCTGATTGCATCTACGGAGTAGGTTATTAAGTTTTGTCCATGGCTGCAAATTTTTTTCAACTTGTCAGGGTCTTCGTTTTCTTTCATGTGTGAGTAAAAAACATTTATAAAACGTGTCAAATAATCTCCTTTTTAATATTTTAAACTTTACTTGCTACACACTCATTTTTCATTTATAGAGTCCTGCCACCCTACTTGGAGAAAATCATAAAAATGGAACCACCAGCATGTTAGACATTTTTTAATGAATCCCTCAATTTAAAGAAAGAATAGGTGCTGTTTTGTACAAGTAAATAAAACATTAAGATTCTATATTGCGTAAGTAGTTCCTTTTTTCTGTAAATCATGGAACATTACTTAAGGAAGCAGTTTTGAAATACAGGAGCATGACTATGTTTTTAATAATATCAGTATTTTCTGTCGTAACAGTTTTTCAAGATGCTTTTGCAGATACAGAAACGATAAACAAGATGATTGTCAGTGTAAAACCAAATGAAGAAATCAAGAATAGTCCTTTGAGGTCTACTATAGCCACGAGTTCAGTACACTGCGTTCACCTTTGTATCCGTAATCGTTTTTGTAATACTACCTTGTTTAAGCCATTCCTTGGAGGCTCAGATATCAGTGGATCCTGTCTCCTATATGTGTACTTAACGGAAGATAAAATTCTCAGAAGGCAAGAGTTGAACAGGTCACCTCAGGGATGGGTGTATATCGTGAAGGTGAGAAATATTTGTGCATGTTACTTTTTACCTATTTGCACCTTGAATACAAATTCAATGAGAAAAGTAAATAATAATGATAATAATATAAATAATTTTTAACCTTCATTAATCTTTTTCCTTTCCTATATCAAAACACGTCCATTACTCTCTTTACAGGTTTAGCGGCTCTAGATGATGTAATATATGTTGTTACCATACGAGAAGATCTGGATTGGGCCAATTACTGTTCCGTTTGCAAAAGATGAAATTTGTAGATCTAATAAAAGAGACAATCTTAAAAATTAAATAATGAGCATTAGGAATACGAAGTTCGTTAAGCATTAACAGAAAATAATAATATATTCAATCTATTGTCATTATTCTTATACAATTCCAGTACTCTCTTACAAAAGGTAAACAGGAACTATTATGGTATATGTCTACCTTGTTAAGAGTTCTGTTTGTGGCCATTCCTGATTTCGTTTACAAAAAATGAAATACGTGGTTCGCATGGTACAGATCAAAATTTTTGTCAACAGATAATCTTTGTTAGGTATTGATAGATTGCTTAACGTAGATAAGAATGATTTGCTTTCTGTAGCTATCCCACCTATTGCACTTAAACTAACGTTAATAAAAGTACAATCAAATTTCTTTCTTAATTCGTTACATAAAGGACTGTATTTCACTGATTTTCGATCAATTTTAAATTAGTTTCGAAGCCCACTGTAAGTTCAAAAACAGAATAAAAATTATTGTTCTTAATAATCATATCAGGTCTTAAGTCTTGTCCAGATATGATAGTGGGAAACGGAAAATCTTTTAAGTCACAATAAATGTAAAGGTTTGGGTTACAAGAACGAAGAAAATCAGCAATAGACTTTAAAAACAGAATCATGCCTCCAATTATATCTGCCTTGACGAAGATGGGTAGGGCAGCCAGAAACTAAATGTTGAAGCATTTGAGGATCAGGACAAGCAAAACACTGACTGTTTGTAGTTTGTTTCCGCAACTAATAATAATAAAAACTTCATGTATTACTCGCTTTACAGGCATAACGGTTTCTTGTATGACGTACCTTTATCTTTACAACTACCATACAAGACGTTCGGGATTGGGCCAATCATTATTTCTCTTGCAAAAGAGAAAATAGGTTGTTCTTGTTGCACAAGATATAATTTTGAATAAAAGAAAATTACTATTATCAACATTCAGATCCTTAAGCATCGCTATAAACATTCACTGTCACTTGCCATTCCGCCAATACCACTCATAATTAAATTAACCAAAGAAATTTTGTCAAATCGTTAATATTTTTTTTTTTAACTCAATGCCTTTATTGGTGATCTCTTTACAAAAACTTTTCCCGCTGTTGCCACTTGGCGTAGTACATGGGACAGCAGGATTGGTATACAGGAGTTTCCAGTCCGAAGAAATTTTAAAATATTGAAAACGATGATAAAGATATAAGCACACACATACAAAAAAAAATACATGAAGAGTAATAGCTCAGAAGAGGTCCATTCTTTGTGAGAGGAAGCCTTAGGAAGGATAAGGAGTGTTGAAGCCCCCGGTAGACGACCACCGGGCCGACCCAAGACGACTTGGCCCTTTACTGTGTATTGTATGGCCTCTTCACAGTCAAAATCATCTTCGTCCTCCAGTTTTCAAACAGTTTGCATGATCGTCTCATGAACCTAATCTTGTTCCATGTTTTTCCATAACTTCAGTTGGCTCAGATAGGCTTCAGCTACAGCCTGACGTATCTTTGGAAGGAGGAATTTCCTGGCGCTTTTAACCACATTTTCTGTAGTTTCCCCTTCAGCTAATATAGACTCGTAATACTGCTTGACGTCCTCGCCGTCCTTGTTGCATGCGGGATTCGCAAACCCCATCCATTCATCTTCTTCCTCTGGCTCACTATAATCTGGAAGCTCATCTTCATCTTGACTTTCTTCCCCTAGACTATCTTCATCATTAGCAGTGTCGTTAATTTCCTCGCTAACGACATCCTCGTCTGATGTGATACGTTCTCCTGCATTACCATGAAGACCATGAAAATCGCTCATGCCATCTGCATCAATATCGCTAGCTTCATCAAGATGTGTAGTATTCATATGCCTTTTTAAGTTATAAGTATGCGTGAACGAGACACCACAAATCTGACAGACATGCATCCTATCCCAATTTCTACCAGGTGAAAAACACCATCAAAATAACAAAACACCGCCTTTTACAGAAAGACTACCACATCTAATACTCTTCCTTTATTCTATGGCTTTATAGAGAATCCTCTCGTTATGTGCCTCCTTTTGAAAATGAGTCTAGTTAGCAATCACCAGCGCGTCCTTTTGCTAATGAGATCATATGATAGTCCTTATTGTACACACGTCAACCATGAAATTGACCAACGAGTTCTCTATATTACGTATTGTGTTAACGGATAATTAACTCTTAAGTAGGTAGTTTACATGATTATACAATATCTGTTGACATCAATGCACATAAACCAAGAAATGCCTGTAAGGAGAAGCAACTGTGAGAGATCTTAATGAAGATAGGTGTATAGAGAGGACCAGGGTAAAGGGTTAATAGAACTGGGAGGACACACTCATACTTTAACCCCCCAAATGTCTCTTTACGGCCCCGGATGTCAGCCCCTGCCGGTAGCCCCTATCCCTGCTCATTTTAAAGTGTCACAGTATTAAGGAAAGTTTCTCTACTAACCTATCATTCCGCACAGAAAAGTCACCACAACCAGATTAGTAGGAATATAGCATGCCACCACATGGCATGTTTAAGCTTGGCCAGCAACTTTCAGAATAACTGTCTAATGTAGAATGAAACATGAACTAAAGACAAATTTTGCTGTGATCTCAATAAACTGTTCACTAAAAGCAGTAGCCTACGAAATATGAAATGTCAGTTCCCTAAGGCGGACCTATCTTAAAGCATATATCCTTAAAATAAAACTCAGTAAACGTTCGTTTCTAAAACAGCTGTTGGTAAACCTTGTCCGTCCTTTCATTCACCTGCTCGCAACTGTCCGTAAGTGGCGCATTACAACAGGTATTGCACGGATTTCATCCATGCGATTGGCCCATCTGCCAGACTGCGTATTGATGCATATAAGGTGTCCTTGTACCACAGATGATTAGCTTGGTGCACTAGGTCCTGCCGTGCTATGACCTGCTGTACTAGGTCCTGCCATGCTATGGTCGTGTGTATTTGGTTCTATTATGCTATGCCTATGAGCTTGCGTACTGGGTTCTACCGGGAAACAGCCTCCCAGTACGGAGAACTGTTTCATCTCGTGCTGTCGTGGCAAATCACTCTGCTAGTCAAAAAAATGCAGCAACCTATCCCTTGATAAGGCCGATACTTTATCCAGAGAAGTTTTAATTATGTCCTTAAAAGTTGCACTTCCTTTACCCTCCTGTTTCCTCTCTGTACGTGTGGGCTCCTAAATGGTAGACTCGTGCTTCTCCTCTTCTGCACAGGGTGGCCATGGTGGCATCGCTGAGGAGGTTGATGTTGAAGTGTGGGTGTCTGTTGGTACTTTGCTTTCTGTCTTTGGGGATGAGATTGAATCTATAGCTTCCTCAGGTTGGCAAGGAACTCGGCTCTAAACGAGGGGCAAGAGACAGAGACTGACCCTTCAGTACCCTTTATCTTCTTGAAATCTCTTTACTCCAGCGGCTGTTTTCATCGTAAAAGATGGCTCCTTGGCTTGAATTTCTCACGTGCTTGCGGCACATTGTAGGTACAAATTTCTCCTCTCACGAAGCATCTTTTCTTAAGTTCTTCTGTATTTTTTTGTAATAATAGCCGTTCTCGGCCTTTCTTGGCCGTTCTTGGCCGCTCTAGTATTAGTAAATATATGTTCCTTCAATAAACATCGTTACTTCAGATAATGTCCACCAAATCCATTTCACCTCTTTACCTCGCTTCTTTGATTATTTTCTCCCTTGCTTTCTTCATTCTCATCCTCGACATTAACTCACTTGTTTTTAATGTGATATGTGACTGCAATTGAATATAACTGGACACAAATCCATGACAAATCATCGTCTCAAAGTCACTCAAACTTGTGTTAGATTATACACTGGTCATTACGATTTTGGTGTCAAGAAAAAAATAGCTAATGTAATGGTGAGATGCCGGTAATGATTTTAGTTCTCCATTGCTAGCTACAATTTTTTCTGTACCAGAAATACTCATTTTTGGTAAAAAGAGTAGTTATAGCCTTGACGGATCGAACTACAATAAGGGTCATAGAAACTCACCAAGTTTTAGGTAGGCCCAACCATGTATCGCCAGCCACCTGAAACTAACAATTTTTGTAAGAAAACATAGAAAAAAGGTTTTTTGAGTTAAACAATTTAAAATAGAAGTCCTAAATTTTCCACATTTATTGCCAAAATTCAAATTAACTAAAAAAAATTCATCGGTAATCATAGTACACTTCAGTAAACCTGGTAGTTAAGGTGACATCGAAAATAAGAAACCCTAGAATCTTCTGTTTGATATTAATCAATTTTTCTTCCACCATGCGTCCACAAATACCATCCTAATGAATGTAGATTGTTCAGTGATTGTTCAAAAGATAGCTTAAAGTGTTTTTCGCTCCATAATGCCGACTATATGCGCAAAACCTAAACGTCGCTCAATAACACGACAAGAAAAATGTGATGCCATCAAACTGTTTATGGAACAAATCGACTGCAAAAAGCATAAATGGGTTTGATGTGTAAATTTTAAAACGGTAAATTCCCTGCTTGGTCAAGAAAATGGCTACGCGAAATGTTTTTCTCCTGTGAGGGGCAGTAGAGAAAAATAAGAGCTCTGAAAAAGTAAAGAATGAACACCCCGAGATCTTAAGGTCGGTAAAAGAACGTCATTAGTGCTTCTTCTTAAAGGAGAAAAAATCATATTACCTCCCATGCATATCAAATTGGGATTAATGAAACAGTTTGTAAAATCGCTCGGCAAAGAAAGCAAATGTTGCGAGTATAAACTTAAATCATTTCCCAGTCGTAGTACCGAGAAACTCAAAGCATGGGTGTTTGATGGTGCTGATACTGGGAAACCCATTAACAATGATGAAAATGCTAATTCAAAGAATGACTTGGAGTTTTATTCTTGGACACCCTTCATTGACATGGTAGAAAACATGTTAGGCAATTCCTGCGTCGAAAACTACAAGGAGGTAGTGGAAAAGTTGTTTACAGTTTAGAGGGTCTAGGCGTTAATATGAGTACTAAGGTTCATTATTTCCATAGCCATTTGGATACATTTCAAAATGGCTATGTAAATAAGCAGGAAGATGATGAGCAATGAGAACAAATTACTTGGGATACCAAAACAATGGATGAGCGCTATTAAGGCGGGTGGGCCAGAAGAAAAATAGCTGATTACTGTTGGGGTATCAAAATGAAATTAAATAACATTAAACATAAAAGACTACGAGAAAACAGTAGACAGTCCAACACCCTTAGAGGGTCCAACGTTAAACGCATAATGATGATGATGATGATGATGAACATAAAAGACAATCATGGACGAGAAGGTTTTTTACGATGGTTTTTATTTTCACCAGCGTTTTATTTCTGTTGCTACTTTTTTTACGACTTAATAAAAATACTCGTTCGTCTCGGTACATTCGACCGAGTTATTTAAAGACTTTGGGTCTGATTGTTATTGCAAAAGTAGCATTTATAGATTATCAGACCAATATTTGTTGATTTAAATACAAATTCAGAGGTCTTTGTTGTTTCTCTTTAAGAAATATTGCCATCAGTCAATACCATGTGTACAGAAAATGTACAAAAAATATGCTTCTTCCCCCCATTTCTGTGCCGCATAAACGGTAGTTCACCAAGAAAAACAAAATTCATTTTCAGATTCAGCGCCCTCAACATCATATCAAAAATTATTTGTTGTTGACCAGTGTTATCTATGAGAGCATCATAGATTTGACTCACATCTAATAGAAATGTGAATGTTGGCTTTAGACGACCGATTTGCCATGGACTTAATTGTGGAATTGAATTTAACTCGACACAAATCTAACAAAAACTCGACGTCTAACGTGGGCCTCATGTTTAAATGCTTTCCTAGCGTAGGGATTTTCGATCTAAGAACTAAAAGTATATTTAGTTTAGATTTTGGGTGGAGTTATCTTTAGCGGATTGATTAAAAATTAACATCATAATTACTGTCGAAAAACTTTCTTACCTATTTAACTAACTTAGTTAATTAAGGTAACGAAATGAATAATTACTACAATCTACCAATTTATCAAGAGTCCGCTAATCGTAAGCTTTCGTAACCTGTCCATTAAGAGGAACGCAACTTTATTTTTTGCACGAGAGCAATTGTGACTTTACACACTTTAAGGCACAAGTCTCGTCTCGTAAAATACAATCACGAGAGGACACTAATTCAGAAGTTGCATGTAGAGAGGCCGTTTGTCAAAGGGCGGGGCCAAAGCAAAAATTATTACATTAATTAACCAGCTTCGCCAAGGGTTTTCTTGGATATCATATTTATACATTTAACATTTTATTCTTCACTATCCACAGCTTTCCTTCAAAATTGTCACATCAACCACCCGTAGACGTTGGTAAAAGGTCTACTGTTATGACACTGAAATATCAACAGAAGTGAGAAATATGTTGCTAATACCTACCCAAGATACCTTCATCCCATCGGCCACTCCTCTTTGCCTCTCGAATGATCTCATTCAGAGTATCCATGAAGTAGGTGAACAATGAATTCTGCAATTCGACCGTCAAACCCAGGATTCTGTTCAAAAACCTAGCGATGTTCGAATGATCTGTTCAAAAACGATAAAAGGACTACTTACTATCGTTACAATCTTTTCCGCTTCCTGGAGTGCTGTCAATGGACATGACCATACGAGAAATGTTTACAAGCATTGGCCTTCTTCTAAGTATTTAGATTACTCTAATGACCCAGTGCTCCACCAAGGCGTCAAAACCCACCAGCAACACGTTAAGTTGTTTGAAAACCCACATATAGTAGACTCACGTTACTACGAACCCCCGATGCAACGAACATCTTGAAATAAAGAACCCAAATCCATTCCCTTTCGTTAAGGTATGACCTACGTCTTCATATAACTTAACCTTCGATATAATTAAGTCTCATTATAACTACTTATTTTATATTTCACTCTGGCTTCGATATATTGGGGGTCGGCCGTAAGACACGATGCGCAGCCCGGCAGTTTGTATACTTTCACAGCAACCTCTTGCTGCAATTCTTTCTGCTGTGTTGTAAGAAGGAAGTGGTGATCGTGCTAACAAGTGGAGGCAGCGGTACCACGTGCTATTATTGCAAGTAATGCGAAAAAGCCTATCTACCTTCTATTTTTGTCTGGAATCTTATCCGTATACTTCAACTGACAACGGAATTAACACAAAAGCCAATAACTCACCTTTCTCAGGTAAAAGATGCTGTCCTGAGTTTGGGTCTCTCGAAATAAGCCCCACGCCGACAAGGCCAAGTCTGCAGTCTAAAATAGGAATAAGCAACACGCCATTAGTGGTTATCATGTAAACATCTTCAAAACCGAACTTTGTCACCTCCAAGTTTTATGAGGAGTGCACAAACTGCTCAAATGCCACGCAATGCCTGCATGCCTCTTATTTTCATTCATATAAAGTTGTTGACTTTCTCTAACCCGAATATTATTCTCTTTTGCGCTGTATTCGCAAATATGCATTCATACTAGTTTTTGAAACAAAAGTTCATACCTTGGTTCGTCGTGGGGGTGATTCTCATCTGAAATATTTATTTATCATTAACTGATTCACTATTAAATATTGCAGTTAGACTAAGCAGCACTGTAAAGTATTCAGGTAATCTACCCATTCCATGGCTGCTGCAAGGCTTGTCATTGTCATTGTCATGCAAGTTTAACATAATATTTACTATGACGTCATGTTGTCCTTCTCTTCCTTCATGTTATCCTACTCTTCCTTGGAATTTATTGCTATAGTGTAGTCAGCCAAGGGCTTTTTAGTAAACAAGTGGAATTGCTATCGAACAAAAGAGGCCTGCAGGGACAAAAGTGAATATACATGAACGTATTACTTGTTAGATAAATTTTCACAGCAAAAAAAATGAGAACCACAGTAGAGTTCTCTCGAGAAGTTCTGTTTTTGCGATATACTAAACTTGTTCTACTGATAAGTAATAAAATAGAGTCATCTAACGAACACTTTGACAACACCAATAATAAAGAATAACGTGCAATGGGACTACGTCAATCATTTCAAATTTCTAGTTTGTGACTTCTCTCCCATGTCACTTGTCATAGTTCATGTACCACATTTTCACCTTGCACTTGCAGCCGACCCACGTTGAACCTTACCGTTTATATTTACATGTGGATTGCTTCTTTCTCATAATCGGTACATGTTTGGTTCCATAATAAAGTATAACCACACACCGAAACCTTGTCAGTTGCATATATCTGTGGCGTCTCCTTTCATGAATAAATAAATTACTGCCAGCCGAGAGTTTTTTCCTTATCCTCTCAGATCCCACTTTCCAATAAAATAGCATTTCCATCAAACAAAATATTAGATGAGAACGAGATAATCCAAAAAGATCCTTTCATGCACCCTTCTGTTTGAGAGCAAAAGTTGGCGAATTCTGAAACCAAGTAACCAGGGAAACGCAGTCAATACTATAAACATATGGCTACGAACAGACCGTACCTTGAAAAAAGTTACCCTTGTAATCTTTTGGAAATGGAACCAACGTTTTCTCCTGTCCTGCTACGGCCCGTAAGACTGCTTCCAAGGCTATCCGACCATACTACACATAGTTAATGTACGTCTTCGCAAAGTCTTGGGAGAGTCACATAGGTTAATGATAGTTTCGGTTTTTGAAACTCCAGGTGTCTGTTTCCTTTCAGAAGTTGGAGAGAAGATGCAACATACTACATAATTTCATCAAGTAACTAAACTGTATGTCCTTCACATGATTGCCTCTAGAGTCGCCATATTTTGAAACATCTTCGTTATCCTTATAGACGATAATGTACTCCTTCACGGAGGTCTTTCAACTGTTTGCAGAATATATATGTTTAGGGCAGCAGTAGTTCAGGACGTTTATCCCAATACGACACATTCTACAAGTATGGCAAATACTCCACTTTTTCCAAAAGGTGCACACTAGCAGTGACCTAGATCGATCACCGAGAGGTACAAAGTTATATTTCCCATAAGGCAAGCTCATCCAACGAGCAAAATGCAATGAGCAACGAGCGTTGGATGTCTCCCTAACTAAGGTTTGCTAATTACAAAAACTATTGTGAGTTCTCAATACCTTCGGTCAATATATCTTAAGATGGCAAACTGTAGATGAAAATTTGACTGATGTAGAAAACTGGTCTAAATCTAATCCCAAAATCTTAAAGCATTAAATCTCAAATAAATCCCAAAAGCCTTCCATTGTTGTCCTTCACAAGGTCCGAAGGTGAACACGGGCTATGCTTCTCAACGTTCCACTCTAAATTGCAGAAATTTTCAGACTTTTCCTAACTTTTAATGCGAAATCTTGGCAAAAATGTTTAGTTGTCCCTGCCCGTGGACCGGCCACGTGATTAAAGTTAACCGTGTGAGGTAAAGTTCAAATGGCTATAACACTAGACAATTTTCATGATTTTAGCAACACTTTTGTGAAAGTACCTAAAACCAAATGTTAAATACATCTATATTCTAATGATGTTAATTAATAGATAATTAACACTAATTAGAGGTAATTATTGCTGTTAATGACAATGTATTCCCTTTTTCAGTGTTTGAAGTTATTTATAACTGAATATCGAACGAAAAAGCTCCCACATTTAAAGGAGGCTAAAATTGCTTAGAATGGCATAACCCCTTATGTAATAGTTAAAATTTATTCCTTATTTCAGGTATTGTACAGATGCTTTCCGTGAAGCTGCTTATCTGAGATCGTTGAGACTTCCCATTCCCATTCCCAAGTTTGTTCCGACATTTGTCCCAAATGTTGTATGCCACAAGTTGTAGGAACCGCATATTATTCAAAGGCCCAAAATAGCTTTTTGAGGTAACCCTTGCTGTCTTGGGTACAATAAAAAAAAGCGATACAACCTGTAGTACCAACCCAAGACTTACTTTAGTAAACGTTTTACCATACTAATATAACTACTGTACGTATTTAACTACAATTTTAACGATAAAAACCTTTAAATTCAGTGTTAAAGAACTTAAAGAATTTCATAGTTTGACATCAAATGATATAACTATGTCTTACAGCAGTTAACCACGTTAAAATAGCCAAGGACCTACTACTACCCCACTAGGTAGGGTTTAGAGGGTCTGTTGGTAATATAAACGCTAATAACTTGCTCGGATATCGATTTCCCACCAGTAAAAAACTTGCGAAAATGGAGCGCCAAACAGGGTATTTGAGAAAGTATCCAACCACGTCAGCTTCTTAAGAGAACTTAAGCCTTGTTCGAGAAACATTGGTATTTCGTAGTACTTACTTCAGTGCACTTCGAGAGTTAGAATCGAGAGGAAAAATCCCCAATGAGGGTTATTCCAAGCCATGTCTTTTAAGTATGCTTATGAAATGACATCTTTAATACCAATTGTAAAAGGAAAGGAATGGTACAAAGGAGACGATATGGGCATCACTTACAAACTGACACAAAAATAAGTTCTCCAACGTCAAAGTCGTCATTACTACCGCCATTAGAATCGAATTTCATTAATATCTAATAAGACATCTAGAAAGGTTTACAGCAATGATTATTTCATGTTTAATCTGTTCTAATTCTTTAGGCTCTATAATTATGTGCAACCTTTTTGCCGTGTATGCATGAAAATTTCTTAAAGTACATGCGGTGCGGGTAAGGTCTGTTTACAGTTTTAAGGGACGTATTGAATGAAATGTCTGGCAAATGCAAAGGTCACCTTCATAAACTTTATGCAATATACTTGAAGACGTATAGGTGGAAACAATTAGAAAATTAATTAGAACAGCTGTCTTTAGTATCACTGTGCGTAAGAAAGAATTGACACTTGATCTGTTATAACAATGAAAGGAAAACAGACTACACTCTGTTCTAAGCGAATATTGCTACCAAAGTTCGCAACCTAATAATCCAGATTGCTCCATCAGAGCGTGTTTCTAAGCAAAAAGATCGCGGCGATAGGATGCGAAACTGCCATCGTTGCTACATTCTTTCTAGTAAGGACTATGAACGGGAGAGCCGAAATGAGTGAAACCATCTCGTTAACAGTTGTTGCTGTTCTCCTGTATCTTCTATGTGTTATGTGTCTTAAAGCAAGATCTAACAATGTAAGGCGTGGCACTTACGGAATGGTATTGATATCACTCTTCATAGCTGATACCACTTTAGATCTAGTGGGATATTCAAGTTTTGCTTATTCATTGTTAGTAACAGGAATAACAAATGCACTTCAGCTACCACTGCCAAACCGGTTGTTGCTTTTTTATCACCAAACATTACATCTAGACATATGGTAATATAGATTTTGAACATCAAATTGTACCTGAGTGTGTTGAAACCCTATGTTTGAAGACAAGAAAAAGTGGGTAGCTATATAAATCGGAGCCTTAATTTTTACAGCAGCCACGAGCTCTTTTACCGTGCAGAGGATAAAAGTTGGAATCCTCAATCTGGCAATTAGATGTACAAGCGTAATAGTATTCTTGAAAGTGTATTAACGAGTGAAGACTCGACAAAGATCTCGTGGTATCGTCGTGAAAAATGAATCTGTCCCGGTTGTCGGGACTAATCAACACGATAGATTGGATATGAGGCAAAAAATGTTACGTCTATACATCATATCAACGTTCATGATCCATGTTTTACCGTCGATTATCGGCACGGTAATTCTTCAACCGGAGCATAATGGCGCTTTATCCATTATGTTTTACGAACTCCGCTTTTGAAGGTTTTTGACTTATCCTTAAATACCATAGGTGAAATTACCTTTCTCCGTTAGGTTTTTTTCTGATAACTTTAAATACGCAGCTGCTATTCATGATACTCGGAAATCCTACTCCTATGGCCTAATTCTATTCCCTGTTCCTATTTGACGCGATTCTTCATAACAGTGGGATCAACGATTATACCCTGCTCCTATTCTTAAATTGGCAATACCTATTCTTACAACAGAGGCCCCATGTAACATTGTTGAGTGCGACCGAATCTCTTATGGCCTTCCCTTCTATTTGCTGCTCTGCGGCTGAAAGCGAGGGTAAATAATTGTGAAAACGCGTGAAAAAAATAGAAACGAGGCAATCAGTTTCTGCAAGGTCAGCATACACGAAGGGGCAGATGCGCAACATTACATAGAAGTTCGTGTAAGGCGTTCGATTTGTTTATCAATGTTTGTAGCTAAGACGTCAGCTGTTGTATATGGTCGTATCTTGCAGGAAAGTCGCAATCAACAGTTTGTTCTCTTGTAACTGTCCTCAAAGTTCATGTTTATGTTTAAATTTTGTTCAATAGGAAAGCCCAGGTGTTGATACTTTGTCGTAAAATATAATACTTTATGTCTGCATTCTAAATGTTTGCATTCTTGCTAAAGTAACATTCATATTGCCTGGTTGTTTACTGATGTTTTTAGAGGTTCCAAATAGCATTAATTCTGTTTTGTCCTTTGCGAGATTTAGGATCAGTTCGTTACCAGTAGACCATTTATGTATACGTTGCATCTCGGCAGATAGATGAGTTTCTATGATAAATGAATCTCTCCAGCAACATAAATCACTATATGATCAGCGTCGGTGATTACGTCAAACTGTTTTAGACAGGATGAAAAATCGTTAGAAAACCAAAAGGGGATCTATGATTGAGCCTATGGTACTCAATTGGACGTATTGAATCCGACCAAATACGTAATTTTTGAACCACTCAAGTTCTGTGATTAGAATTCCATAGAACTTTAGGTTTGATATTAATTTAAGTTAGCGTAAGTTAGTGAATCGAATGCTTTACTTAGGTCAATGAAGGCAGACCCACCAAGCTTTCTTTCGCTTACTCTACAATTTTATCTGTGAATAAAGCAGAAGAAAGTTCTGTTGACCAATGTTTTCGGAAACCAAATTAACAATCGCTTAAAACCCCGTTATTTTCGAGATATGTTGATAGTTGGCCGTAGACTACTCTCTCGATAATGTTTTAGATTGCCGGGATAAAAGATATTAGACGATAATGTTCTGTGCAGTATTTAGCACCTGATATATAAATTGGTATTACTTTCGATGCTTTCCAGTCAGTTGGTAAAACCCTTGTCTCTCGTGAAATGCTCATGATTCTTGCAAAAGGTTTTGCTAATACCTCAGCTGCGTCTTTCAGTACAGACGGCGGAATATCATCAACACCAGCAGCTTTATTGCGTTTAAGTTTACATAATTCATTTATGCATTAATGTTATGGATATCTTTTTAAAGTTGAACTTGTGGCAGGTACTTAAGGATTCAAAAGTCCGTTTCCCATCACACGTTTGTAATAAACTACGTTTTTTATTTGAGTTGGCTTGCAATATCGCTGAAGAACGAACAAAATGCATTGGTGATACAGTGGTTGATACAGAGTTAATCGTAAACCTTTTAGTAACTTCTTCCGTTCCGTAGAGAAAATTTTCTTGAAGTCTTCGTTAACAGGCTCCTAAAGTAATCGTTTCCCCCTTTTTACAGAGTTGTTTACGATGTTTATTTTACGGTTGTATTCTGATTTGTGGTCTGTTAATTTCGACTTTCTATATCTGCATTGAAGTCTATCTCTTTCCATTTGTTGTTTCAAACCGGGTGCCATCCACGGGCATGAATTCCCACGAATCCATTTTTGATCTTCGCAGATACGCTATCAAAAAACGTTTGAACAATGTCTTTCATGATTTTTCAATTTTTCAAGAACCTTTACGTTAGCAGCATTCATTACAGTTTGCCATTCTTTGTTCCTTATTTCTTCACCAAACTATTATTTCCTATAATTTCTATAATCTCTGCAATAACATTCTTTCGCAGCATGTTTCTTTTACTTCATTTTCCTAACACAACATACCAAGTTATGATCACTAAATGAGATGGGGATGACATAGGTATTCAATACGTTCTTAGGCTTTTTAGTGAGTTCTAGGTCAATTAGCGGGAAGGCAGTGTCACTCGTAAATATTGCCTGATGGTGAATTATGCAATAACTTATTTTCGTCTGGTTATCTGGTTTTCTAAATCTATCGGTTCCCTTGGTAGGATAACTATTGAGAACTTTCTCATTAATCTCTTCTGATGGCAAATCAGAGACTACCATGTATATTGAAAAGTAAGGTATTTGACCAGTAAATTGCATACAGCTATTTGCTCCTGGGCTGTCGATAATTCCTTCTGATCCCACTGAGAGTAGCTTGCTTGTCCCTACTGTAAACCAAAAGTGCTGTGCTGATACCAAGAGGTGTTTTAACATGTTAATGGCTTTCATTTCCCTTTCCAAGATCTCTCAAATACAAGTAATGGGAAACACTCTCTTTAGTTATGTACAGTAGTTTTCCTGACTAAAACCATGAATTCTTTGACTTGTTGCACATTGCTATGACCAATGCCAAATTTCTTACCTTAAAGGGTATTCCTAGCCCTTGTAAGGTATGGTAAAATGAAGAAACACTTGCAGTCTTAACTAAGAAACAAAATTGTTCGGTGGAAATATTTTGAAACTTGCGAACTTTCAGACTGTTTGTACAGAGGCATTTTATCCTAGACAATCGCAGGAAGTGCAGTTTCTACCCCCCCCTCCCCTCCCAAAATCAAAAACCATTAACAAGTAAAGGTTAATGCATTGAATTTATCATTAATATCCTATGTTTCTCTGTGTATATCACCAATCTATAGGGTGTTTGTGCTCCATCTAAGAAGCCAAGCTACGATTAATAAACAGTCAAATTTATCTATTTGACAACTGATTTTGATTCTATTTTAAGATGAACCAAATTGGTTTGTAAACAAAGTAGAGGAGAATTTTCAGATATCCTCTTCGATCTATCAAACAATTAAGATATAATCAATGCAAGATAATTATTCAACAGTGGAATATATCAAATTCCTTTCACCTACAAGACCATTCACAATATTACTTTATGTGTACACATACCTCATTGTTAGTTGAAAATTTTTCACATGCTGTCACACATAACTCCATAGCTTCTGTCCGCATTTCTTCATTCATATCTGAGTACTGTTAAAATAGAGCATGGAAAATATAATGATATACTGAAAATAATGTTTTCAATAGCCAATTTATGAAAATGCTAGTTAATATTTCTTGGATGCAGTGTCTATGGTAATTCTTAAGGCAGTGGTGGCTTGTGGAGAAAAATTTAGGTGGGGCTAATGACATCATAATTAAAATTTAAAGTCACCATCTTGTTTATCAAGGTCGCTTTTTACACAGAAATTCAAAAGGAGTCAAAAATCTCTGCTTTTGACCGTGTTTTTGAATGAAATTTAATTCGGCTGTGAATAGATTAAGTAAGGCAATACTAATCAATACAACTGAACCCAAAAGTTTGGCTACTAGGGCACGCACCCTAGAAAACATGCAATTTTCTGTTCTCTTCAGAACTAAATTGAACAGCTTTAAATCCCTAGTTATAAAAACGTTCACCCTGGGAGCATGTTACTATAAGCCCCCCTTTAAGAAATCCAAGAAAAAGGCCAAAATTGCATTCAACTACCACTCACTCTTCTTGTAAAAGCTGCGGTGTTATTCCAAATGTATTTATTCTGGGGAGGGAGGAAAAAGCCACAAAACCGAAGAGATGGGGGGTGGAGGGGGGGTGGAATAGATGGGGGGTTGGAAAATGACCAAAAAGGAAGTTAATAAGCAAATGCTTAGTATCAACTGCAACTCCTTAAGTGTAAGGTAATAAAACACAAACAGTAGCCAGTTATTCGAAGCCATGGCAGTCTCCTACATGGCTTCCAAGATTTTAAAAATGTTCCCCTCATCCTCCTGTTCAATGACAGTATTATAGCTAACATTTGTACTGTGAGTCTTTATGTGTGATTTTTATATTATAATAAAGATATTTTCTACTTGCCCTCCAAAGTACCTCCTCAAAAAATTGTTGTGGATGGGAGATTATCTAACCGGGTTAGCCGAGCGAGCTGTGAGTACCGTCACACAGCGGCTCGCTCGCCGTGCGCTTGCAGCCACAGAAATAATGTGTGGCTGTCTCGGGAGCCTCATACTTAACCGGCGTGAAATCCGTCGTTTTATGTGAGCCGTCGCAAAAGGGTTGCCTGGCACTCAGCCCGCAGCTACACCAGAAATAGCTTTTCCCGGCTTCGACCTCCACCGCGTATGCACCGCGCTGCGCAATCTTTGGTTCTGCCATTTCACTCTCCTTCCCGCTTACGGGGTCTATTCAAGCACTTGTTTTCAAACGTTTAATCGCCCGTTTAAAGGTTTTGTACTCAAACCAGGCGGGGAAATACTGATATAAAAACAGGGTCAGCTTACTCGCCTGAGCGTGCACCACCTTACGTTTGTTTTTCTGCGCGCCGATAAAGATCGCCTCCGCCACATCGGTGGGCGATGCCTGCTCGGCGTGCTGTTCAATCTCGATAATACTGCCGTCCCCCGACAGCATATGCTTGTGCAGGTCCGACTCCGTCCGGCTCGGACAGGCAATCAGCACATCAACGCCCTTCTCCAGCAACTCTGCACGCATGGTGTCAAAGAGGCCATGCAGCGCGTGTTTGCTCGCACTATAAACACTGCGGCAAACCATGGGAGTAAGGCCCAGCACGCTGCTAAGGGTAATGATCATACCCTTACGCTCGATCAGGGAAGGCAAAGCGGCATGGGTACAATTAATCGCACCGAAGAAATTGACATCCATCACCGACCGCATCACATCCAGGCCCGTATCCGCAAACAGACTGTAGTGGGCAATGCCGGCGTTATTCACCAGCACATCGATGCCGCCAAAGTGCTCGGAGACCTCACGCATCACCTCCTCGCAACGATCGGCATTGGTAACATCACACACCATGCCCATCACCTCGGTGCCCGACCTCTCCACCTGGTTTTGCAGGGCGCTTAGCTGCTCCTCATCAAGGTCAAGCAGCACTATGCGCGCCCCTGCCTTGGCAAAGCGCCAGGATAACGCGCGACCAATCCCGCCCGTCGCACCAGTAACCACTACCACCTTATGTTTGAAATCGTTCTTCATAGATCAGGCCCCGTTCGATTACCACCCCATGTTAATCCGTTGTGCTATTTAAGTCGCCCCCAAAAATGCTATATTACGCCCCCTTGCAGCCCTCGCATGCAAAAACCGCCTTGCTGCAGGGCCCAGGCCCCTACCAGCGGCTGTCAGATTGTACAAATTATAGATTTAAGCGTAACCAACAGGAACCGGCATGTCAGATAAAAATACCCGCAAATACTCCTCCGTCATTGTCGATGGCGTCGAACAAACACCCAGCCGGGCCATGCTGCGTGCGGTCGGCTTTGAGGATGCAGATTTCAAAAAACCGCAAGTCGGCGTTGCCTCGACCTGGAGCATGGTCACCCCCTGCAACATGCACATTAACACCCTGGCAGAACACACTGAAACCGGTGTCAACGAAGCGGGCGGCAAGGCCGTGATCTTCAATACGATCACCGTTTCGGACGGCATTTCGATGGGCACCCCCGGCATGCGCTATTCGCTGGTATCACGCGAAGTGATCGCCGACTCCATTGAGACCGTCACCGGCGGCGAAGGCTTTGACGGCATCGTCACCATCGGCGGCTGCGACAAAAACATGCCGGGTTGCGTCATGGCAATGGCGCGGCTGAACCGGCCCTCCGTGTTCGTCTACGGCGGTACCATTCAACCGGGTAAGCAGCGCCGGGACATCGTTTCCGTTTTCGAAGCCGTCGGTGGGCACGCCAAGGGTACCGTGTCCGATATCGAACTGCTGGATGTGGAAAAAACCTCCATCCCCGGCCCGGGTTCCTGCGGCGGCATGTATACGGCCAACACCATGGCGTCGGCCATCGAAGCGCTGGGTTTGAGTTTACCCAACAGCTCGGCACAGGATGCTATTTCCGACAATAAGGTTGAGGACTGCCGCCGTGCGGGCGCTGCCGTACTCAACCTGATAGAAAAGGATATCAAACCCTCCGACATTCTCAGCAAGAAAGCCTTTGAAAATGCGATCAGCGTGGTGATTGCGCTGGGCGGGTCAACCAACGCCGTACTCCATTTAATCGCGATGGCCCATACCGCCGACGTGGAACTGGGGCTGGACGACTTTACCCGCATCGGCCAACGCGTTCCGGTACTGGCGGACGTAAAACCCAGTGGTAAATACCTGATGTCCGAGGTCATCGAAATCGGCGGTATCCAACCGCTGATGAAGCGCATGCTGGAAAAGGGCTTATTGCACGGCGACGTCATGACCGTGACCGGGAAAACCATGGCGGAAAACCTGGCAGAAGTGGCCGACTACCCGGCCGGCCAGGATATCATCCGCGATTGGGACAATCCGGTTAAACCCGACAGCCACCTGCGTATTCTTTACGGCAACCTGGCGCCAACCGGCGCAGTGGCTAAAATTTCCGGTAAGGAAGGACTGCAATTCAAAGGCAAGGCGCGCTGTTTCGACAGCGAAGAGCTGGCCATGAATGCCATTATGGCCAACGAAATTGTTGCCGGCGATGTCATCGTGATCCGCTATGAGGGCCCGCAGGGCGGTCCCGGCATGCGGGAAATGCTGAGCCCCACCTCGGCCATTATGGGCCAGGGCCTGGGTAACGACGTGGCCCTGATAACCGACGGCCGGTTTTCCGGCGGCAGCCACGGTTTTGTGATCGGCCACATCACGCCGGAAGCGCAGGCCGGCGGCCCTATTGCCCTGATTCAGGACGGTGATGAAATCAGCATTAACGCCGATACCAACAGCATCGACCTTGGTGTCAGCACAGCGGAATTGGAAAGCAGAAAGGCCGGCTGGCAACCACGCCAAACCGAAACCCGCGGCACCCTCGCCAAGTATGCGAAACTGGTCAGCTCGGCCTCGGAAGGTGCAGTGACTGATAAGTTCTAGTAATAGTCAAGAAGACAGATTTGTAGGTGAGGCTTCAGCCTTACAGGCAGGCATTTCCCCAACTGTAAGGCTAAAGCCTCACCTACAACCGCCATTCAACTATCCATTTTCGGCTAAGTATCGATTGAGCTCAGCAATAGAGTGTGCTTTTTCCCTATCGCTCAAAAACGAACCGGTAAAACTGTTTTTCGCCAATTGGATAACCTGCTGCCGGCTGAGATCGACCGCATCGATCACGGCGTGGAAATTGTCGTTGATATAGCCGCCGAAATAGGACGGATCATCGGCGTTAACCGTCGCCCTCAGGCCCAGTTCAAGCATGCTTTTAATCGGATGCTGCCGCAGATCCTTTACCACACACAGTTTGAGGTTTGATAACGGGCAGACCGTCAGCGCCATCTGGCTTTGCCTGAGTCTCTCCACCAATGCCGGGTTCTCCAGGGCGCGGTTACCGTGATCCAGCCTTTCAATGCCCAGCAAATCCAGCGCTTCCTCAACATACTCGGGCGGCCCCTCTTCACCGGCATGTGCCACACAACGCAAACCCAGCGCCCGGGCAGCCTGGAAAACCCGCTGGAACTTCGACGGAGGATGCCCCATCTCCGATGAGTCCAACCCAACGCCCTCAATGATATCCAGATAGGGTTTTGCCTGTTCCAACGTCGCCAGGGCGCTTTCTTCGCTTAAGTGCCGCAGAAAACACATGATCAATTTGGAAGAAATACCAAAGACGCTCTGCCCCTCCTTCAACGCCCGGGCTATTCCGGTCACCGCTACTGAAAAGGGAAGCCCGCGTTCCGTATGCCCCTGCGGGTCAAAAAATACCTCCACATGGCAGACCGAATCGGCGGCGGACCGTTTGAGATAGGCCAGGGTCAGCTCATAAAAATCCTGCTCGGTTTGCAACACGCTCATACCGGCATAGTAAATATCCAGGAATTCCTGCAGATTGCCAAAGTTATAAGCGGCCCTGACCTCGGCAACCGACGCAAAGGGAATGGCAACCCCGTTGCGTTCCGCCAGCTCAAACATTTGCTCCGGCTCCAGGCTACCCTCCAGGTGAAGATGCAGCTCCGCCTTGGGCAACTTATCCACAAAATCATGTAAGTCGATCATCTGACCTCCCGAATTAAGTGCTGAGGGGTAACACCCCGCTCATCGACATTGAATCTTATGTCACCAATCACCAGCGTACCGTAGCGTGGCTCCTCAACCCTGAAATCTCCTGCTTCAAGCATGCGAATCAGTTCCTTGCCGGGCTTCCTGAGTTCGGCGGTCAAACTACCCACCCTTTGCCAACGCTGTTGCTGATCCCGCTTGAATAGGATGGGTAACCAGTAATTTTCGCTTACGAGCAATGCTTCCTGCTCCCCGTCCCGGTCAAGATCAACGCCAAACAACAGGCACTCCTTAAACTGACAGGCCCCGGCAAGGCTTCGCACCTTCAAATGCTCGGCAATTTCATCAACGCCTCCCAGGTCTTCACCATGCCAGCGCAAACGCGCAGCGGGCTGCAACTCATTCCTGGTCGCCGATTTCCACTGCCAGAGGTTCTCCGTTTCATCGAGTACCGCCAGGCGCTCATCCAGCAAGGCCTGTTGCGGGTGATCCTCGACCGCCCTTATTTTCGCCAGGTATTCCTCGCCGTAGCGTCCCAGGCTGTATCGCAGCACGCCGAAATCAAACTTTTCCACATCCACCTTACCGCTGCTAAAACGTTGGTACTGCTGCCAGGCACTGATGGACAGCGGATTAAAACCCGGCAGGTTAACCACCAACAGCAAGGCGACGACTATCCAGGCATTGACGACATTGTAGCTACCCATTGACCCCAGCCAGGGGTTCCGGCGGAACGCGACGATCAGATAGGCAACGGCATGGAGTGAAGCCACCAGCACCAGGATGACGAGATGAATACGAGACGGCGTCAAGCCATGCTGGGCGATACGCAGATAAACCGAATAGGCCGCGATAACGGCATACATTACCAGCGACGCCAAGGCAATGCTGACCACCCAGCGCAGCCAGTCGGGATACCGGTTACGCTGCTCGCCATCCTGGTAAATGCCGTTAATGAAAAACACATTCGCCGCAATCAGACTGACGATAATGGGCGTGGAATAGCCGGTATCCCAGATGGGTTGCAGCCCGGTAAAGGGCAAGCTGACGATAAACAGGATGCTGATAACCGCAGTCAGCGGCATCAACAGAAACGCCATGGTGATCACCACATTTTGCAACGCACTGACAATGCCGTGGTGTTCCCGCGCAACCGTCAGGCCGACACCAAAGGCAATACCCAGGGTGGGAACGGCGAACCATCGGTGATAGAAAATGTCCTCAAAAATGGAAACGCCCAGAATATTAAACAGCGCGACCCAAAGGACGATCAACAGCCAGTACACGCCCGCAAACACGCCGGCGATCAGGACCAGGAATACGTTATCCCAACTATGGGTAAAGAGGCTGCGGTACTCAAAACCCCGGCTCAGCTGCGCCGGCCAGCTCTGGATAAAGGGCATCGCTATGTAGGCGACGAAGAACGACATAAACCACCAGCCGACGGCCAGTTCCGGCGCCCTGTGCCCCATTCTATAATGCTCAACGGAAACCCAGTGGGTGATCAGGGCAAAGATAAGACCAAACAGCAGCAACACCGCGAGCTGCCCGTTATTCTCTTTTTTCGCGCCGATTAACTGCCCGCCCAACAGGATAAACAAAAGGCCGTAGTTCAGTGCCAGCAGCAGTGGTTGGTACGCTCCCCACCCCTTCCAGAACTCGGCAGTCAAGGCCAGGATCAGGCCCTGAAGCAGCCCCAGCAGGACAATCGGATTTAAAAAATAAGCCACGCGGCAACCTCCGTCTGTTTATCCGGGTAGCATAGCAGGACAGGCCGCAACTGCCTATCAGGCTGCTTACAGGGAACCAAGCCCGAGTCCACTAACCTGAATCGCCTTAACTTACGCTTAAAGTTGAAGGTATTACCTCTTCCGGCACACAAAGGGCTACGCTCAGAATCAATCCAGATTTTTATATGCTACTGCACCTTGGTTTGGGTGCAGTAGCCTTGACAGCCCTTACAAATTTAGCGGTAGTGGCTCGGACGTGGCGGCCGGCTCAATAACCAACCGTTTGTCAGCCACGGTAATGGTTACCTTCTGACCAATATTAAAACCAGCCTCCCGCAGCCATTTACCCCTGAGCAAAGCGCAGGGCTCCAACTGCACGGGCACATAACTGACACCCACCTGCCGTGTTGAACTGCCGGTTGGATTACTCATCGTTTCCAGAATAGTGAGCTGACGGGTTTGGGGAAATTTTGCTTTTGCCGAGTGATTTACTGGGCGCGAGGGGGATTGTGACGTAATATCATATTTAGCCATGATTGATACCTTTTATATCGATTGTGGTTAGCAGCCTCTGGGTGTCTCACCACTCAGGGGTTGCGCTTTTGGGTTAAGTTTTAACCGTTGCCGGTTTTCTGGTTAGTGCCTTTCCTGCCCTCCTTTTTTTGGTTTGGGGTGCCTCCTATCTAACCTTAGAATGCTGGCTGTATCAACAGATATATTGGGAATATATTTGCAAGGCTTCTTACTTTGAACCGCCGGAAAACACCAGCTATAACCTACACCAGGACACGGCGCTGAACAATTTCTCAGGAAATCGTCAAATCCGACAAAGGGCTCCTCACCCCTTGAGCTCCACGTTTCAGCACATGGGTGTATATCTCCGTTGTTTTCACATCGGAATGCCCAAGCTGCTCCTGCACTGTTCTAATATCCACCCCACTCTGCAGCAGGTGAGTGGCGAAGGAATGCCGTAAGGTATGGCTGGTTACTTCTTTGGCAATACCTGCCTTTTTCCGCGCAGCGCGAATCATTTTGTTAACCACCGATTCATGCACATGATGCCGACGGAGGTTCGTGGTGCCCGGTTCCAAACTGAGTTGCGTTGATTGAAACAAATATTGCCACCCCAATTCCCTGGCGGCTGAAGGGTACTTCCCGGCTAAAGCGTCCGGCATCCATACGCCACAAAATGCTTCGTTCAAGCAATCAGACGCTAACTGAACCTCAACTTTTTCTATCTGCTCCTTCAAGGATGGCAACAACTCACGCGCCAAAGTCGTTAACCGGTGCTTTGCACCCTTACCATTCCAGATACGCAGCTGGAGATGATCAACATCCACATCCTTGACCAAAGCTTTACTGTATCTTTGATTAGTGCTGATCAAATTTACATAGTCATGTATACTATCGGCCACTGTTTCATAAACCCTAAATGCTGCTTTTAGGTCAATGCGCTTACCGTTAATATACTCATGAGTATTGATATTTTGTGATTCTCCTCGCCAATTATTTGATTTAATATTGCACTATCATCCCATATAAAGGTAAGTGCCATAACACTTTACAATGGTCACACCGTAATTCTTTACATTGGTGAAGGTTGTAACACAATACAAGCATTAGGACCATCATATCATATTTGTTAGACCCGTTACACTTCACAAGGATTAATACTATCCATTCGGTGGTGTTATATGAACACTACAAGCGTGAGCACCATCACACCACCTTTTTAATGCCATAATAGGAAATATCATCATTCTTGCTAATGCATTATCACCATAGCACCTCTCAATGATGGTTACCATGGTAACTTATTGTGATTGGTGACTCAAGCAAACATTAGCACAATCACGTGACTTGCTAGTGCCACAACAATAACTATGGTCGTAATACCTTAGAGCCATTCGTCCTGCAACATATTACAGCATTTGGTGGAGGCATTATCGCATTGCATTTACAGGTATTATTGCTTCAATTATCATCGAGATACCTTTCATTGATTACCTTCGCAAAATTGTACAGTAATTAGTGTCACAACCTGGCACAAATTGGTACCATAACACTTAACATTCATTAGTGTCACAACCTGGCACAAATTGGTACCATAACACTTAACATTCATTAGTGTCAGCTGTCGCAATTTACAGCATAGTTAATTAGTGTAATAGCTTGCTAGGGAAGGATGTTGGATGTTTTAATCAAGATTTCGAAATCTCTGTAGACACATTTAGTTCTTCTTTAAATTCTCCTATTTACTGACCCAGAAGTGGTTTAACTGTTAGCTACTTTATTGATATCTTAATTCCTCTTTTATGTAATATTATTTTGAATTTACTTAATATTTTTTATTTACTAAACTTATCATTTCCCTTTATTGCTTTCAGGCGTTAGCGACGTTGAGTTGACAGAAAGTATGAGAGGCTGAAAGTGTTAATTGAGGAGATGCTATACGTGAATGCTGCTTGTTAAAGTGCTCTCGCGATTTGTTTGAATTTATCGTTACTGTTATCTTACAGATCTTTTATTCGTAAATACTTATTATCATTTGAAGAACTAACTACTACTGATAACTTCCTTTAACGTATTTTTGTACTGATAACTTAAGTTACAGTATTGTACATAAATCTTTAATAATGTAATTTAATACTAACATAACACATATTTTGTGATTCTATTAATGTACTAACGCAAAAGAAAATGTGCTCACTTTTTGCTTCATGCCGTGTTTTTTCTTTTACTTATCTGAAAACTAATATCTTACCTTTGTATTGTATGTTATAATTTCTTTTTGCTACTTGTTTTTAACCCGTATGATTTGGTGTCATACACTGATTCCTCTTTTCCTGCCTATTGTTTTTGGTAGATTTAGCCTAAGCTTTACGATAAGAGACCATTCCCCTTGTGACCATTGCGTGAATATTATCCTAACAATAGTCATTGTGGTCCAATATTGTACTTTGTGATAAACATGTTACCAAGCGTTCGTTTTGGCTGCATTTGGAGCTGTGGAAGCATTCCTATTCACCTACCTCAAATCTATTTAAGATGAATGAAAGAGAGAGTTAAACGAGAGTTTTTTGACCACACCGACTATTCTCCGTAGTAAACTCATTGCATGAGTCTTCGTCAGTGCAGAGCAGTTTAAGATACATAGAACACCTTGGCCTGATCTTTTATAAAATACCTTCTGACACTTGATACTTTAAATACTTATTTGATACTTGATATTTTTTTGAGAATCCTTTTCACAATTCTTTTCATTCTCCTTTCTATTTGAGACACTTACAATACTTCTTTTTACTATTATTTAATACGTCAATAAAAGCTCTTTTGATACTTCTAATATTTCATGTGATATTCCTTTAGGTACTCCATTTTATATTTCCTTTAATAATCTAATTTATAGGTCTTTGATATATTTTAATACTTACTTTGATATTTCTTGGATACTTCCTTGATAGTTATTTTGATCCTGCTGTTGATACATTTTGTAATACCCCTTATCATTCTCTTCTTGATCGTTCTTCTGATTCTTCATTTGATCCTGCTTTTGATACTCTTTTGGATACTCTTTTTCATTTCCTTCTTGATCGTTCTTGTGGTACTTCCATTGATACTGCTTTTGATGCCTCTCGTAATACTCCTTTTCATTCTCTTCCAGGATTGTTCTTGTGATTCTTCACTTGATCCTGCTTTTGATACTGTTTGAATACTTTTTTCATTCTCTACGTGATCTTTCTTTTGATTCTTCATTTGATACTGATTTTGATACCTCTTGTGATACTCCTTTTCATTCTCTTCTTGATTGTTCTTGTGATTCTTCACTTGATCCTGCTTTTGATACTCTTTGAATACCTTTTTTCATTCTCTACGTGATCTTTCTTTTGATTCTTCATTTGATACTGCTTTTAATGCCTCTTGTAATACTCCTTTTCATTCTCTTCTTGATCGTTCTTGTGATACTTCCATTGATACTGCGTTTTATGCCTCTTGTAATACGCTTTTTCATTCTCCTCTTGATCGTTCTTCTTATTCTTCATTTGATACTGTTGCTGCTACTCTTTTTAATACTCCCCTTTATCCCCCTCATGGTAGTTTTTGTGATACTACATTTGGTACTGCTTTTGCTATTCTTTTTTGTACTCCTTTTCATTCTCGACTTGATCTTTCTTGTGATACTATATTGGTACTTCTTTTTGCACTCTTTAACCTTCCTTTTCATTCTCTTCATGATCGTTCTTGTGCTACTTCAATTGATACCTTTTGCTACTCTTTTTAACACTCCTTTTGATGCTTTTTGTGGTCTTCCTTTTGATATCCGCCATTGATTCCGATGCATCAACAGCTATTTCGCTTCCCTAGTAGTTATTTGGAAAACTCTAGATGTAATTTGGTAGTGTGGCTACAGGCCAGCGCACATTTGTTGATATGTGTGAAATTGCTCCGGAGCCAGGAAGTAGTTATAACCGTTGTGTTTCTAACGTGATTTTAAATTTGTATTATTGAAACTATTCTACAATGAAAACGGGCACGTAGATGTAGATGTTTATTGGCAGACGTATGAGATGAGTCTTGGAAGATTACAGGAGTCAGTTATCCCCAGAAATTGTATTTTGGTCGATTTCAGTAAGAAATCACAGATCTCGAACTTAACCGCGTGGTGTAATCTTCCAGATATTTTTAATATAACTAATTTGGCCAGCTTTTAAAGTTTGTCGTTCTTAGTTCATTCCCACACAAAATTGTAGCTGCCTCATCAAAAAACGCCAAACCCTCTGGAGAACGTTGGTAATCACAGGCCCCTTCTAAGGTTCACTTTACGATTGACTGCATCGCCAACTATAGAGAAGTGATCTATTTGTTGCCGTCGAGTTTGTGCCTGAATCTCTTCATTATACACAAATTATGGTAATACTTGGAAAATAAAAATTCTTACTTATTTCTGAATGGTATAAAATCCTACTTGTTTGCTTTGTTCCAGAGAAATGTGTTTTTGTGAGTAACATTGCTTGAAGTTGTTTTTTAAAAAAACGTTGTTTTTTTTAACGTAAGGATTTCCGTGAATGTATCGTTCCATCTCTTCGTTCCAAGACCAATATAATGGAAACTTTTTTGACAATTTTTGGACAATGTGGAAATTT
>JAAAKM020006971.1:86638853-86680189 GCA_010016025.2 Alatinidae sp. Z8VKAUB7J3
TGTATCGTTCCATCTCTTCGTTCCAAGACCAATATAATGGAAACTTTTTTGACAATTTTTGGACAATGTGGAAATTTTTTGACAAGTTTTATGTTTATGGATCTGTAAGCTTTAGAATACGTGGTGTTATAGATGGAGAAGAAAAACTTTGACTTATATTTATTCCATTAGCCCGCCAGAAGTACTTTATTTTAAGATCTTTTCATCACTTTCCTATCAGAAATCTATCATGGAAACGGTCTTTACTGTAAAATTAACTCGCTTTTTTTAACCGTTGTGCTATGGAGTTATGAAAGATCACGATATCGACCGAAGCGTACACTAGATTTTTCTGTTTTCAACGAAATCCCAGTCATTCTGCCCATTTTAGATATGACATTTTAAAACGGCCCAGTGTCTGAAAGGCTGAAAAAGATGCCGCCCTCTCTATACGCCTCTTGTAAATATGTATTTGGTTAAGAAGTAAGAATGTACTTAAGAATCATAAGATTGTTAGGTCATGGGAGGTCATTTCCTTAACAATTTACAACCCATTCTGAGCCTACACAACTTGCGATGGGATTCGTAGTAGGTCAGGTACTTATAATGTTGACCGTTGCCCCTCAGGGTCAAAGTACATAAAGCATCTAAACTGACCTTCGTCCTGCTTGGAGCTACATGCCAAGTGTTAAACATGTAGTTACATGTTTGTACCATTGTTGGTCCGGTGCCACCATTGCCAAGTGCAAAGTTCACGTAATTTGGTCACAGGTCAGGGGTCGATTCTCTGAAGGCCCATGGGTTACTTCATGAACAGCATTCGTTCTTAAAGTGCTCTAGCCTTCGATAAGTCTTACGAATGGAGGTACTGCTTAACCTCCTGCTATAGGGGAGTACAAAGCGTTAATCGCTTCCCGGCTTTGTGGCAAGAAATGCATGTAGTATCTGTTCCCATTGATGACAGATTCTTTCCATAATCCGCGAGAGGCGTTCCTACTGGACGGTTGAGCCTGCTTCATGGCTTGATTCTCTGGCAGATAGCCAAAATTAATGGGTGCCCTTGGACGCCCTAGTTGCCCTTTATTTATCAGTTAGCCTGTTTGGAGGTTTTTCTGTTTATTTAAGGTAGTTTCAATGTCAGGCCCACTGCTTATCAGTGTTGATTGAGAGACGGAAAGCGTAAATTGTTATTCTTACCGCTATCGTTTAACGTCGCTACATGTTTACCGTACTTCCTATTCTTCCTCAGGCAGCAAAAAGAATGCCCGTTTAGTAATTACAAGAGAGCAAGGCACTGTAGTTGATTCATGATGTCTTAATCTTCATTATTAGTATGCATGTTGCTCTTTTTGAATAACAGGAGTTTTAACTGTGTTTTCCTTCCTTAGATTTTACCCTATTCTTTTTGTCATTTTAGTGATACTATCAAGAACTGAAAAAGAGTATGAAGTTGGCCAGGCGTTTAAAACCTTGTGAAGAAACTCGCTGTAAAGAAAACCGAAGATTCACTGTGAATACAGTTAATTATTAGCAACCTAGAGACACTTTTAGACTTTGTAATTGTTATTTGTATATTGTACTGTAGTTTATTATTCTCTTTGATAGGATATTTTTATAATAACATTGCATTTTATCGTAATGCGTTAAACTCGACCGAGAATAATTTAATTTTATCGTATTCGAATTTCTCGCTTGCGACGGCACTTTGTAATGTAACGTTGTTTTCTAACGTAGATTATCGTGTAGCGTACCGCGACGATTATAAAGCTGCATTGTTGTTGTAAGCAATTGTTGATTTAAAGGTAAGTTAAAACGCGACACGTTAAAAATGAGAAATACCTCTAAGATTCTCCGATTTGGACAACGTTGTGTCTTTCTTAAGCATTTCCTGTACCTACGCTGGCTTTTTTCAGTTACAAAGGGCAGGGGAGGGAAGAGCGCTTTTGCCTACTGCACGTATTCCCAATAAGCACGCTGAACTTTGTCCATATTATCTTCAGATCTTTGCATATGATTACGTAATGCTACCTGTTGCATTTGACCACGTGATCGGCCCATGGTGACGTCAGTACTAAAAATCATGACTTCAGCATAGAGTTTTTGACCAAAGCAAAACAAAGTTTTATTGTTTTTATTTTTGAGCATTTAGCACTTGGTTTTTTAGCATTTAGTCCTCGTTTATCAATTTTTACACTTTTCAGAGTATCTCTGATAGATAGGATGCCATTGCACTGTATGATGTAACGAATCGATTGTAGCCAATACGATATGCAACACACACTGTCTTAGCTACAGTTGATCTAATATACAGGCATTCGTAAATCGAGTGAGAGGACAATGTGTTGTAAAGTACATCGTTTTTAAAATACAAATCCTTAAAAGCACTAGACCCAAAACAAAAACAAAAACTATTTGATGAATTATTCCGAGGATGATATTGAACTTAAACCTTGGATGTAATCTTGGATCAATCCTGAGCAGCATCTGACGGAGTGGAAAAGTTTGAGTAGTTATACATCAGTAAACCTCAAGACGCCCACTTCTGAAACCTAGAACATGCTTTAGTATGCCTTCAAGGATTTCATATTTCATGTCAGACCCCCCCCCCTCTAGCTTCGGGCCTTCCTTGGATACATAGAGACATGTTAAATAAGAATAAGGTATATATTTTTATTGTGTGAGTAAGACACTTTTGAACGAGCGGAAGCTCGGTAGATTTTGACAGATTATTCTGCTACTGTAAATCGATTATTTTTAAGTCCTATATAAATAATATTTTAAAGTGCATGTTGTAGGTACACAACTTGCATAGTCACACAGCCGTTGCCCTATCTATACGTGTTTGTTGCCATTTAATCTTGTTCCCACGGGAATAGAGGGATCATGCAGAGGTTGTCTGCCTTATATTGTCAACATACACGCCCCATCGGTGTTCTGAAGAAGCTCAGGTGATTTCTATGTCATTGATAAACGTACTGACACCTTCGCCTATCTTATCTGATTAAATCATCAGCAGTCAATATAATCGTCCTGAGAAGGAGAGCAGATGGTCGAAAATGCGAAAGCAAGCTTTTGTTCCGTCTATTTGAAAGGCCAGGGAATAAGAGCCACCATTCTAGCCCATCTGTTTGTAAGTTGCAAAAACATAATTGCAAGAGGGTGAACGTCAATGTTTTAAGACCCTTGTTCCTGTGAAGGTTATTCGATCGTTTTTAACGACTTTCTAAAGGTCCTGGAAAGTCAGTCTAGTCAGTTCTTTAAGTCATGGTAAGTCCTTGAAGTCATGGGAAGTCCTTCAAGTCATGGGAAGTCCTTCAAGTCATTGGATTTGTTGCTTAAGTTGAATATATCCTGACAAAGTCCTCGAATTTTACACATCATTTCCCCCATGTATTTCTTTTTTAGGTAATTTTTTGAAATCTGTCGTCTCCTTGTTGTCATGTCAGAAATTCAACAAGTGGTTCATGTAACCTTTTCTAGATTTAAAATATATGATGTTTCAAAACGTTGGTTAGTGGTGAAGTAAGAAAGCTTCGTGCGATATTTTTATAGGAAACGAGAAGACCAAAACACGTCGTAGTAGGTATCAGACATGAGAGCGACACGTTTTCTGCCACTCGTTAGTGTAGTGTAGTGTAGTGTAGTGTAGTGTAGTGTAGTGTAGTGTAGTGTAGTGTAGTGTAGTGTAGTGTAGTGAAATGTAGTGTGACTTACTATGACGTGTTGCAATGTTGTGTGGTGCAGTAGCGTCGAGCCGAAAGGGCAATCAGGTCGAGTAGCACAGTTGATTTAGGAGGAGAGCGGGAGTACAGAAACCCAAAGTGGATGTAATTTGAATGTAAAATAAAAGGTGAATACTTTGTCCGTTATTCTTAATTTAATGTTAAAGATAGGAGCTTTAATGGCATAGGCAGCCTTTGCGTAAGACGTGAAAATACCCCTAACGGGGAGAAAAAGTAAAGTGATATTAAGAGAAGGATATCGCGTTCCATTGCTCTGTTTAAGGCAGTTACAAGGCAAACAACAGAATCAATTATAAAAGTTTACCTAATAACGCATCAATGCCTTCCAATGACCCATGATGCAATGCTTTTTCACAAGCACCAAGTAACCGGAAATGCGGCGTCATACATATCACACTGCTTGCATTTGTTATCGCGGCACTAAAACAAAATGTGTATAGTCTGTTTAATGTGATGTATAGTAATGTATTTTCCATGACAGAACGGATCTAGCGTCGTGGATTATGTCAGATCAGGGCTTGAAAGCTGGCTTGATTTGGGGAGAAGGAAACTGTGGTACAAGCCCCGGACTGCCACAGAAATAAGGCCTAATTACATCTCAAAAAGTATTAAATTACTCTTTTATCTTTAAAAGGCCTTTCAATCTACTCAAGCCTCTTCCGCGTGCATAAATTAAGTAACGTAAGGATATTTCAGATCTAACGCAGCCAGTAGAACGAAATGAATTGTAAATAAAACTTGCACATCGGCTTCAGGTATACAGTACAATTAACAGCCAACTAACTTTTACCACTCGGATTAATGAGTTTCTACATCAATGATCTAATATATTTGAAACATGTTTAAAAGGTAGACAGTACAAGGGTTTGCATTGTTGAGAACAAACGATTGTTATGATTCACCGAAGATTGTAACCTATAGCGGTAATCTGTCCAAACACTGATATACTACCAATACTTTTTCTATCGTTTAACCGCAATAAAGTAGTTCTCCAAAACTTCTTTCCTACAGTTGAGATATAAAACTTCGACTTCAAAATGCCGTGTAAATAAGTTAAATACCTGGAAGAGGGACCTGGTTGATCTCCATTCATACTAGTAAGGAGTAACGGGAGAATGTTGACCGAGATTCCACCCTCATCTTGGTCATCGAGATCAAACATGACCTCAATCTGGGGGTCGTTGCTAAAAGAAAAAAAAAGTAGAATCGCCTTCTAGCACTAAATTGATAACGATAGTATACGGCTCATAGGGTGACATCAAAACAACAATTGTACAGTTCGTCAACCACGATACGATTCTAGTCTTTGATGATAAAGGGTTCCTTAACTTCTACAAGTGTGTCAATATCTAAATATTGCGTTAAGTAACATAATTCATTTTGCTTAATGTTGTCGCCATAAACTGGTCACAGCAATTGCATGGAGGGAAGTAAAAAAAGCTTTAGCAACAAATTTATAGGAAAAAAGAAAATATGTGAGCGGAAAATTTGCCACTCTTGTTATAAAAAGATGAGTAAGTTGTAAACGAATTATTTTTGTCGACAGAGCAAAAAGCGGCTTCTTAAAGCACCAAACGAATAGCGTGATCATCTCTGCCCTTTATCTACAATATCTTTCGATTGGTGATGTTTAGTAACACTGACCTTCCCTTTGCAACAGCAGAGTCAAGAAGAAAATTTTCCTGGAAATCCGATGCGACACTTTCTGATATCCATAGCTAAAATAAGAGACACAAATCATCAAAGTATCTGTAAAGTGTGTTTGTTATGGTTATCTACGTTGTCATCATTACCATGATTTTTATTTATATAACAAACAGCAATAACTCTACAAAGACAGCTTTAAAGAAAACTACGTCTGAGATATCATATGACATATATACAGTTGCATGCGCATGCGCTGAGATTGTCACTTAGTAGGCGGTAAGTAATGAGCAGCAACATCATTTACGGGTCAAGCAGATGAATGAAATAAACAGGTAGTTCCTAAGTTCAATTATAATAGAATTTAGACTTTGGTTTAGGGATTTAGGGCGGGAATTCGGGTTTTCAGCGAAATCAAAGGCAAATATCAGCCAAAAACGTAGCGAAGCAGCTCCACTAAAACATTAATAGTAGTTTCATGTAAGGTCACAACCAAATTTAGAAGTGCGAAATCATGTTAGCGAAAGGACTGGGAACAACAAAACATGTAGTAGTGAGTGCTCTGAGAGACATCGAGAGGGGATCTAATAAATTACTTGTCACTGTCTATCACTCTCCTTGTACCAATATTTATATGAGGGTATATCCGTTTCCTATGTACAACTATGAACGTATTTAAGTATAGATAGTGGCCTTTGCTAGGCCTAATAAGGGCAACCCTCAACGCAAATGTAAATGCGATGGTTAGCCGTATATATTAACGATTGTGTCGCGGACAAGACCTTTCATCTACAAGGTTTTGATCTGCCAATGGTTATTCATCCAAGGCAATTAGAGATCTGTTACTAAGTATGTTTGGTCTAATGAAATAAAGTCCAAATTATAAATACATGCATACAATAAACACCTTAGTACTTACCAATACTTTGTAGTCCAATCTCTCCGTTTTAACAACCTGTGAAAGCTCATCATAAAACAAAGCAGCAGCTCTTGGCATTTTTGTAACAGAGGATTTTATCATTTCAAGTAAATTGATCACTTGCTTATATATGTCAGCACTTAAGCGAGTAGTAACCGATTGACTACTGATAGAATGCTCGTCTTCTTCGTCGTCATCACTTCGTTTAGCCATGTTCCCGATACTCATGATAGCACCAACTATGCCAATTCTTTTGTACCTGAAAATGGCAAGGTAGAATTTCCAGAGCATCAGAAGTATCCTTGGTGAGAGGCAAACAGTGGAAGAAGAACAGACCAACGGTAGTAGTTCTCATTTGCAAATACTTGCTGCTGACGTGTTATAGTCCATAATCAGGAGAGAACCACACCTTTTCAGAGCATAGTCTCCAAGGAAATAAAATGGGCATATGGATTATTTCCAGGCATACTTCGGCTTTGGGAAGATGGGGGCTTCAGCTGTAGGATAAACAACTTTAACCATATGTAAGAAAAGAGCAAACTGTCGATGTGCAGTTTCAACGAAAATCTGTTTGTTGCAGGGACTACGAAGGACAAAGATCTTGGTCAGCAAACAGGGAACTAGGATAGGGAGGCTATCTTTTCTCCAATATCTTTGTTGTGAGAGGTGTCTAAGTGAAGCTGTTACGAAATGTGAAGTCCGTGGTTCTTAGCCGCGGCCGTTGGATGATAATGACAATTGTCAAGAGGAGAAGGGGAAAAGGGAGGCGGACAGTGATGATGATGGTGATGATGACGACGATGATGGTGATGATGACGACGATGATGGTGCTGCTTCTGCTGATGATGATAATGATGATGATGATGATGATGATGATGATGACGATAATGATGATGACGATGATGATGATGACGATGATGATGACGATGATGATGTTCTTGATGATGATGACTCAGAGTAGGCATCAGACATTATCAATGCACAGTAACGCTCTTGGGCGGTATATACTAAAGATTTACTTGTAGTCTGTGCAGTCATTTCGTATTTCATATGATTGCTGATATTCTACATACTTTCTTACTTCATAGTACGTAGTCCCCTACGTACTTGGTAGATTTCGGTATTAAGGATCTCTTCATTTATTATAGATTGGTAATGAATTTAGTATAAATTTATGTCTAGAAGTGTTAACTGACTGTTTGCTCTAGAAGTGTTAACTGACTGTTTGCTCTAGAAGTGTTAACTGAGCCAGGAATGAAACGATATCGACCACCTCAGTTTATGAGTGTAATTCTTATGTCTGATGGTGCAGTTCAACTATTATGGTGTCTGCCAGTATGATCAAGCTTTGTATGTTGCATTAATAGTGGTTTCCGTAGTAGTGCAAATTTGTGACTATAGTTTAATATTCCACTATTCTCTACTACAGTTCAAAATTTTCCATGTTTGCCAAATGAAGGTACTCAACACCCAATTTCCTTATGCTTTTGGACATAGTTGATGTTTACCTGTACCTAGTTGGAATAGGAATTCAATAAAAAATTTACCACTTTTCCAGGTACAAGCCAAACAATCATGACTTGAGTACGTCTACATCCTAGATCAACAGTAAACACAACGAAATGTTTCCTCAAAGTTTCTTTCATCCTTTAGAAAAAAAAATAGTATAAATTATGTAACTGCGTATATTACTTACTTTAGTACGCTACTTGATAATTGTTTTCTTATGATCATATGCACATCATCCTGAATGGCACTCTTACCACTTGTCTCTTTCAAAGTCAAAATGCTCAGCATAGAGAAAAGGTCACGAACTTGATGGATTTCCAGGGTCTCCGAGTAATAAAGAATGTTCTGAAATGCATAGAAAGGGATAAAAGGATAAAGAGCATTCTTGCGCACGATGAAACATAGGAAACAAACCACTGCTAGAGTAGGCAAGTAAGACAGCACTAAAAGTACCCTCGGGTCTATCACAAACACCCTTTTTCATTTTCTAAATAAAACTCAGGTACCCGTTGTTTTTCTATACCCAGTATATTTTCCTTTATGTTCTCAATTTTGAATACCCAAATATTTATCCTTTACTATTTTTACAACTTTTGCTGACAGAGCCTATTTTGAGGTTTCAGGTCCTAACACTAACTAGTCGATATTCCGTATCAGTTTCTCCTTAGAATCACTTGTTCTTCAAAATATCAAAATTTTGCAACAAGGGAGTCTATTAAAACCAAATATACCAAATTTGTAGCTCATATAGCTTGAGTTTGGAAGATTTATTCCACATCTATATAGCTTATGTCCTTTAAGTCTCAAAACAGGAACACATATTGTAACCTCCAGAGCACAGAGGTTCATCGTCCGAAAGAGGCTTAGATCCAAAAATGCAAGAACGTTTCTGTAAGAACGTTAAAACAGACATGGGTTGATGGTGCCCAATTTCATCGACCTTATAAGGATGGAAAGGTACATAAACCTTGCAAACCTTGCCTCAATACCAGTAGCACAGGCCCGTCGCTTTCTAGACATCTCATAATAAAATATAAAATATTCACATTCTAGATTCATAATAACCTGTTAGAAATTTGTTTGGCACTTACACACTTTGCAATTTCACAATTACTTCATATGTTACACACTGACAGGAAAATGTTAAATATGCCTTAGCCAAGATGGTTAGCAATCTCTCAGCGCAGCCCCCGGATAAGCAGTTGTTAGCACCCCCAGGACCTACACACTTAGCCGAATTTATGTAAACGATCATCCCCTTGTAACTTAAACTAATGCTATGGCTTCCTGATTAAAGCGGCCAAGTTTATCTTGATTTCCTTTCGTTTTAATCGGCAAAAGAAGCACATGATATCTGTTTAGAACAATTGAAGTTTTTTCCGTCAATAACATGGTTATAATCAGAATTTTAGATAATCAGGTGCAATGGGCCGGGAGGAGTGACCAACAAATTTAGAAAGAAGAAAAAGAAAAAAAGGAGAAAGGAAACAGAAAGAAGGAAACAAAGAATGAGAAAGTAAGAAAGAAAGCAAAAACTTACCTTTAAGAAGACTGTGAACAGAACCATCTCGGATGTCTTCTCAGTTACAAGCATTTTTAAGACTGCGAATGCTGAATCAATTTCACCTGGAATTCCACTCCCAACGTGAGTCACAAGGGCACCTACTACTTCCTGATGGTTAAGGATGGAAGAAAATGTATTAGTTGTAGAGTTTACGTTGGGTATTTTACATTCACAGAAACTTTCTGTAGATTTTAAGGCCTTATGCTGCATGAAGTTGATTGATCAAATCAATAAATGTGACGTAAGTAAAGCCAACGTTAAAGGGACGCCGGTTGAATGGATAGACAGAATCATGAATAGGAAACTTAACGGGTTATATAATCGGCCAAAATCATATATATTTAAAATAGTAAAAGGAGTAAAGGAGGCTACTTGGTAGTAGAAGTCGTATAGAATTTGAACGTTATTTGAATAATTATTCGCACAGTTTTTTAAACTTTACTAGGGAACTACCATGGAAGCTGTTTTTATTCACTTGAAGCAACACTCGAGCGTATATAAAAAATGTGGCAGATAAAACAAAGAAAAGAAAGTGTATCATAATTCGTGTTTTGAGAATACTTATAGAGGAAAATGTATCCCTACATTTTACTAATGTATTAAGTAGTACTGGAATGAGTACCCGTACTAAAAAGGACTATCGATATGTCATTATTATGCATTTGGTAGGTGCCTGTCGTAACTTTAGTCCCCGCAAGTGACCCCGTGGCGTTTTAATGATCAGAAACGAAGAATATTAAAATGACACCTTAGATTTATTGCTTTAAGCGGAAAAGACTTTCCAGTCACCAGTTTACTATGTCGTGTGGGACCTCTTTGTTTTCATTAACGGTCTTTAATTGATGCTGCCTATGGACAGTTCTGGATCATTTCTCTGCATATTTGATAGACATTCACCCGTATTGGTCATTATCTAACTAAAGATCTGACATTTAACAACAAACCTGACAAACGGGCGATATTGACGACTTTTCCGACAAAAGATACAAGCAACAGGTAACTCACAAGGCCACATCTTAGTTCTTTGCAGATAAGCCTGTTCTGCATAATGCGTACATTATCTTGAGCAAAGTTTGGGCACAAAAATACAGCGTAGAATATAGAAGTAACAGAAAATCAAGAGAGTAATAGAGGTATAAGAAAGGAACTGTACCTCAAGTAACACAGTTTCGTACGCAAATAAGCTAGTTTACAAGAGAAATGGTTAGTTGTTAAGTGGGCAGTGCTAGAAAGTGCATATCAAAACATAGGGAACGTAAAGCAGAAACGGGCAAAGAAACATTAGATAACAAAGTCAATGCTTAGTAAGATGGACGAGCATCTGAAGTGGAAAAATGTAAACGCGAAAGATAGTAGACAACAATACAGAAGACTTAATAATGAGCACGGGAACAATGATGGTATGCACAATGAAGAGAAATTGAGGAATTGGAGAAAAGAGGTCAGTCCGACAAATTGTATCAAACAGCTCTGTAGAAGAATATGACACAGCATGGTTTCACCCCCCCCCCCATGATTCTGGGGGGACCTAACTTTTTGAAATCTCCTATTTTATGGGGGGGACCTTGGTTCCAGTCAACCACGGTTTCACAACTCCCGATTGAAAGATCGTGCTGCACATCTTTCACAGAAAACCCTCTACTGCTGCCAGCGGATCGACTCCACAGGTAGGTTAGGCCAAGTATCTGCCATATTTCGAGATGCGATCCTTCGAAGAAACTATTTCTTCTGATGTTAATTACCTTTTTGCATCTCTTAACCACGCCATGTGATACCATCAATCACCTTCTCGTAGTGTTGCTGGTTACATTCACGGTTACATCGTGGGCATTCCATGCTTGTTGCCAGAAGGCCATATTGGCAACACCAACGAATGCACTCATCCCTATCGTACTTGAATCTTGCTCCAATTTCTGTCAACGATATGCTGTTAAATTCTACAAAATCAGGTCTAGGAAGTGCAGCCATTCTGATATGTTATGAGCTATTCTGAAATGTTTCAATTTAATGACTTCCAAATCATAAAAACATTGCAAAATCATTAGGTCATAAAAATATTGCAAAATAGATTTCACGAAAAACTGGAGTTACGAATCATACTTAGCCAATTTTTAGGTCATACAAACATTGCTTAATCGATTTCACGAAAAATTGGAGGGGGGGTACCAGAAGGAAATAGCGGCAGCCTAGCCGATCTATGTAATTATGGTACGTCTCAAGTAGAAAGGAAAGGGAGGCCTGTCAGTAGTTACTCCTAACATTATTAAAAGGAAGTTAGTTCAATTAAATGAAAGGTAAATCGAATACCAGCCTAAGGTTAATATGTTCCTACGTTGATTTTAGTAACATTTTATGGCCATTAACAATCTCTACAGTCGGATATCTGTAGTCACGGTGAGTACTTTAAAGACTTAAAAATCTTTTTTTTGTGAAGAGTTTCTAAATTGATTAAATAATGACAGTAGTTTAGAAACTAAAGACTAAAGAAATTGAGACTATGTAACTACCAAGACTTGATAATACTTTGTACATAAGTAATATTACTACCCCCATAGCTACTACAGCCACATTAGCTCGTATCTATCACTAAGACGACAAGAGGAATAAGTAAGGTTTAACATTAAAAAAATATCTGAGATTTTAAGGTAGTTTTTACGCAGTGAAGGCAATTTATTACACACACATGAAGCATGAAATACATGACCGATTGCTAGCTGAAGCAATCTGTGTTTGTGATAAGCTGTGATCACACTGGAAACTATTGTGAAATGGATATAGTTGAATTGGATGTCAAATCAGTTTTGTCTGAAACTGTTTTGAAGGCTTCTCACACTGGGCCTTTTTTTAAAATTGTTCAAAATTATGGATGATAGCAGTGAAGCTCTGGGAAGGTCTTGCTTGCATTATGTTCAACTCCAGTAAATTTCACATTAATTGTAGGAAAGCTACCTCAAAAAACATTAAAACATCTTGAATGAAATTCTAGCCGTCAAATTTACCAGCAGATACTTCTGCTGAGTCTTAAAAACTTTCTGCTAACTTTTGCTGTTATCTGTTTTCACATGGTTGCTTGTACAAATGCCATTGATAGCAGGATGCAGGAAAAAATTGTTGCTGCGTTAGGGAATTAAAGGCTGTTCCCCATAATGATCTGTAACTGTACTTTTGTAGTACACTGTTGAACTTTATCATACGTAGTACATATGCTATATATTTACTGAATATTAGTTAGGCTGTGATTAAATTCATGTTATAGAAGCTCTGAAGATAGACCCATCTCTTAAGACTAGCTGCAGTCAGCAAAGGTTTTTTACTTCATCACATGCATTCATAAATATTATGAGACTAGATTGATGCCTCAAGATTGGTCTTGTAATTATTGTGTAGCACCTCTAGAAAATGAGGTTAAGGTCATCCAAATAGTCATTTCACACATTGAATAATTTTAACTTTTTGTAATTCTTTCTAGATAGTTGTAGTGAAAATATGTAAGAAAATTAATAAGTGATTTTTTTGACCTGATTTGTTTCTCAGTTAATTTGAAAATGCACTTCTTGTTTTCCTCACCTTGTAAATTATTCTTTCCAACACAGGTTCCATTTTATCATCTTATTTTGGAGTTATTGATGATAATATGGATCATCAGACTTTTGACTCATAAAAGCTATAAGCCAAGGGAACAGCGTCTGCAGCTCACAAAAGAGGTAATGTTGCTATGGATGTACTTTTGAGCATTAGCGTTTGTGGAGATAAAATGATACAATTGTTACAGCAAAATGACGACAAGTTTTGCTACCATTCATTTTACTTATCTGTTATTGATCATTAAGATGTCTTGTGAAAACTGAACAGTGTTGACAGAGTAGCAATGTAAGTGAAGTTCAAACTATTTACATTCAAATAAGCAGTTCTGGTGATAAATTCTTTTCATGCTCTTTACTTCTCAAACCCCCCACTTTTATACACAAAAATGCCTCCATAATAAATGAGTAAACCCACTTCTATACTTCAAGACATATATGATAAATACTACCAATCTCTACTTCCAAGTAGCGTAACTAAGGAAATATGATGGAAGATACTTAAAAGGACCTTCTGAGTGGCATACTCTCAAAAAGTAAAAACAAAAATGATGCAGGGAACTTATGTTTTAATAATTGGGGCATTAGATATTTCTGTTGGAAGCTCTGGCTTAGTTCAAATGTGCAAACAGTTGCAGACATCTTCATGCCAGCTACAGAAACATTGATCCTTTCATTTCTAGCGAACTCTTTCAGAGCATGGCTTCTCATAGAGCAGCACAAAACACCTGATTTCCTATCTTCATTGCCTCATCTTCCTTTCACCTGGTTTTTTCAAGACACATGTGTCACAAGGATATATGGCTATTGGAAAGATGCATGCCTTTAGAATTTTAGTTTTATATCTTTATCCTGACCTTGCCAAAGCTGTTTTGTTGCCCTTAAATGCTTTTAGGCCTGTGGTTTGCTGATCTGTTTTATCTTTGGTGTTGTCCTCGATTTTGTGGATTTGGAAGTCCATGTAAGTGAAGTGATCTACATTCCCAAGGAAAGCCCCATTTAGATTTTGTCTATCACTGTCATCATCCCACACTTTCATCACTGCCATAACTTTTTGTCCTTTTTGACATCCATCTTTAGTCCATATGTCTCAATCTAATGCTTCTAATCTATATATATAAAACCCCAGTCTAGATCTTGACTTTGGGATTATGGCTGCATTGTCTACATATTGGAGCTCACACAATAGTGTTCCACCAAAATGGAAAGTTCAAATTCTGCAAGTCAATCACCACTTGTCACGTCTTGTATACTGTTTTGCAAGGCTGACTTTGAACTGCTAGCCCAGGTACTGGTATACAGACTGAATAAGCTTTATAGTATTTTACAGGAATCTCAATTTCAGGGTACAGATCTATAGATATTTTGTACCTAGAATTGTCAGATGGCTTCAATAAGTTGACAAAACAGACATACAGGTCTTCTTGCATTTCCAGACATTTGTGTAACATTGCTGGTAGGGATTGTAATTACACAGCCCTTCTTTCCATTCTTCAATCACAAACCTACTGCATTAGATTTAAATGGAATGACATACCCCCACTCACCTCCCTCCCAATGTATATTGTTGTTCAATCAAAGTCAGTACAGTTTCCATTTGAACATTGAGTGAGATTTAATTATGCAAGCTGTTCACATATTTTACAAGAAGCCAGTGAAGCCTGAACAAATTTTTGGACGGCAATAAAGGCTAAAAACATTCCAGTTCAAGTTTTGCACGTCCTCTGGTGCCAATGAGATTTTTAGTTACATGAGTGATATTTTGCTTGTGGTATATCATTTGCACATATTTAGGTATGTAAACCTGCAACTGTGTGTGTCTCCTGGCACAGATTGTCTTGTCTTCTCCCATAAGCTGGAACGTTATTAAAAACAAGAAACAACAACTAGATAATCAAGTCTTTGAACTCTTATGTATTAAAACAGGAAGAAGATCGTCTCATTGAAGAATGGACACCAGAGCCTCTTGTTCCAGTTGAGGAAATTCCTGATTATGTGAAGAACCCCAATGTTGTTCATGGGTAATTTTATTTCTGTTTTATATATCTAGTCCTTTAAAGTTCTACATGATTATTCTCTTCAGGTTCCTGTTTTTTCAGGACTCTATTGCTGCTCATATACATCAGTAACCTTACTACCAAAGAGTTCATATGTGTGTATATATGGTACCAATTTCCTTCTTTCTTTCTTTATTTATTTATTTTTAATTTTTTTTATCAGTTTTAATGCCTTGTATTCCCCTTGATAGGGGCTAGGGCATTACATGGGACTTTCGTTGGACCTTAGGGCACTTAAAGACCGGATGCCCTTCCTGTCATCGCCAATGGCCCTTTGGGGAATTGAACCAATACCGTCTAGCATAGAGAGCAAGTGAACTATGCACTGGACCACGGCTACCAATGAACACTCAAATACTCAGCCAATGCAAAGCAAACCCAACATATATAGCCATGATTCTTGCTTAGTTACCAAAATAGAATGTTCACCAGTTGAAGTAGTTGTACAACGTTTGTTCTGTCAGCATTTTTCCAAAATTATTCCAGCAAAGAGCTTTTCATTTGATACCCAAACTATTCCACACAGTATCAACCCTGTAGTGAAAACTTCTTGACTTGTTTTTTGTTTGATACAAAAGGATTGTAGTGAGTCATGGCTTCTTGCCATTGTAGACACATTGGCATTAACAAAAATACTTGCACATGTACATTGGTTCAAGGCCATTATGCATTTGTAAGACTTTATTCTTTGTACATAACATGTGCTTTTACAGTTTGCCAACCATTGTTGGAGAGTACATGATTAATATGATTGAATTTGTTGGTATTTGTAACAATCGTACAAGTTTGTACAAAGTAAAGGTATCTGAAGTTGTTGGCCAATCTGTTTGACTATACAAATGAGCTGTAAGATACCTTCCTCATTACCAGTGCTGGAATGATAGTGTAAATTATGAGGCTAAATAGGCGTTATTGAAACAGTTTTGACACAGTTTGGCCATATATGGTGATAGAAGGTGCCCAATATAATGGTTGTATGTCAAGTTGCTGTCCATGATTACTCCAAGATCCATAACACTTGGAACAGTTGTCCTCGTTTCCCCTAAAAATCAGAGGGATATTTGAGACCCTTTGTAGTAACTGACATGCCCCTACAAGAAGGAACATGATGACTGATAAGTAGCTGGTTTTTGCTACATCAGGGCCCGGGATAAGTGAGCACTTAAACTTAAATGAGTTTCTCGTTCAACCCTAACTTCAGTTGAACTCCAGCTAGCCACTGCTTTGCGTTTTTAAGCAGCCAGGATTTTTATGCAAAGCATTGCAGACTCAGGTACTTAATAAATAAGTCAATTGTAAGCAAAGCAATCCAAAATTTATTGAATGTTACTACTTCATGCCCAAACGAATTTGTAGTGGCATTTTGTATCATTCCATAGTTTCTTTTACTACTTAAATTGTTCACAAAAATCGTGAGCTTCATGGATGTGACATACATAAGTTTTCAGCTCCATCAGAGAACCAAGTTTGTCCGATATGACTCTGCAGGTCTCGTTTTGTTTTTTACAAGCAGCTAGCTTCGTGTTGCAGTGTAATAATTGCACCAATTCCCAAACAGGTCGGGTGGCTGTAGATGCTAGACATTTTCAATGATAGAAACGTTTTAATGCTGCCTGAGACTTGAAATAATATATTATGTCTCCTGAAACAAGAAACCGTACCATCTATCGGTTTAATGCTGTTAAATATCCTAGAGTTCACTTCTTTGTCATCACATCCTTTGATTTTTCTCCAAAGCACGGCTACTGAGAACTGCAGTTCACTTTGTCAACACAAACTTGCCAGCAGGCATTGAAAAGTGAGCGAAGTTTCAAATTTCTCGAACTTGTTGACAGGTGAAATCAATAAGGCAAGAGCAAAACAATAGGAATGTCTGTGGCATCATTGCAATTTTTTCACGTTGTGAGATAGGTGCTCACCCAAGTTGACTTGGGTAGGCACCTTTCTAAGTGACTCCACGAGAAACTCGATTTAGGTGCCTACTTAGGTAGGTGTGCACCTAAGTTATCTAGGGAATCACCTAAGCACTTAAAGATAGGGGAAACCGAGAAACCAGGCCCAGATAGCTACACAGAGGAGGTCTTCCTCCGGTTTCCTGCTGCAACATCAACTTTATAATCAGGCAAGGTTTTAAGGTTTTCAAGTCATCCACATACAACTCAAGGCAGCGTGACTGTGTAACTTATGAAGGATTGTTTGTGTATGTGCAGAGTAGTAGTGGTGACAAGATTGCACCTGCTGGTGTTCCATAAGTGATAGGAGGGGTGTAGATATAGTGGAGCCAATGTGAACCCCAGGTTTGTCAAGGTAGGTAGCTTTGGAAGTATTTAACAGGTTGTTGAGATATTGCAATGTTCTGCTGTTTTTATACTAGTATTAAATGGCTTAAAAAGTATTGTATCTTATCAAAACTAAGTAGCTTAACCTATTACCTATTAAAAGCCTTGGATAAACTTAGAAGTACAATCAGCTTAACCCTTTAACGCACAACGTCCGATATATCGGACGGTAGGTCACTGCAAACATTTTGACCAGTGGTACTCATTTGGTGCATAATACACCACGGAAATGACTTCAAGGGCCTTCTCTAGTTAATGGCGGACATTTTGATGTGCAGTTTGTTGCCGAAAGTCTCGAAAATAGTTTTGTGGTTATCGTTGAAATTTCATCAAGTTTTTTGTTAAGAATTTCGTTATGGCGTCACAGAGGAAAACGTATACAACTGAAGAAGCATTGAAATATATAGAGGATCACTTCGATATACCGTGCGATGGAACAGAATCAGATATTGATGGTTACAGTAGCGATGATTCTGTAATCGACGGAAACATTAGCTCAATCAGCGAGTCAGGCATGACCCAAAAGGTACATGAGTTAGATGTTGTTGACATCGATTGTGCCGAATCAGCTGATCAAATGTCATCTGACAGCCAGAATGCGAGTGGTGTATCAAATGAATTGCCACGAGCTGGTAGGAAGGCAAAAATGACCTTGTCATCGTGTACATGGGATGAAGGAGAGAACTGGATTTCTACAACAACGCCTGCCTTCAGTAAACCAACGGGACCAACCACTGTCATGAGAACCGGAACGACGGCCCTCGACTTTTTCAAACTGCTCTTCTCAGGAAACATAATCAGCCTGATTTTGATTGAAACGAGAAGGTACGCACACCAATGCTTACAATCAAACAGTCGTAACAATGCTGAATGGCAGGATGTATCAAATGAGGAGTTTTATTGCTTCTTGGGCTCTCATGCACCGAACTTAACGTTAAACACACAATATTCATAAACACGCCCACAGGAATACTGGGGACGAGAAATCTGACAACCAAACTGCTGTCTTCTCAGAATTTGTTGGTAGCCATCGTCATGGGACCAATGTTGAACCAGCTAAAGATGCAAGTCAGCAAAAGCGTTTTCTTTGTATATCTTACTTGAACACGGTCAGCTGCGGCAGTGTTACTGGATAAGAAGTTGGGAATTCGTCCGATCACTTCTTAAAGAGAACTTTCTCGAAATCTGTAGCAAAAAGTATCAGCTCATTGATCTAGAAAGAGTGGGCGAAGTTATAGAGTACTACAGTGTGACGTCACGATTTAATGAATATCAGAAAATTGGTAATATTTTGGACTCATTAATTTCTTCTTGTTGACATAGATAAGTTGTCAAATTTGAGAACCATACCCTGAACAATCGTTGAGATAAGCCCTTTCAAACTTTGAATCGTGCCTATCAAAACCTCGTTACATGAACCCAGTCCATAATTTTATGAACTGAGCAAAATTAACCGAGTTTGCTTAAGGACTTTTTCATATTAGAATAGCCGTTTGTCGCAGCTGATATGGGACTTGAACGTTACATACTGTATACGGCATGAGCAAGAGTCATCCCGTAGTCATTCCATAGGTCTTACGTTTTTGGTTTCCAATGCATTGTGATATACTAAAGGGGAAAATGTATATGCCGATAAGATTGTCAGGTGGGGCTGAATACGCTAGCAAATGCTCTCAGGGGAGCGCCCCACCTTGCCCCCCCTCACCTTCGTGAGCAGCCAGAAGGCCTGCAAAAGTCTGATTAACGCTTAACCAACGAAAAATTATTGCATTACACTCATATTCAGCTTGAAGAACATAAAAAAGGAATAGATAGCCACTAAAAATCTTTTGAAGAATCCATCCTTTGAGCCTGTAGTGCATTACCTACTTCAGAAACTCTTAATCAATCAATCAAATTACTCTCACCAAGTCTTACAGTGAAGGTGAAGTAAGTTCTCACGACTTGTGTCTTGCCGTTACAATCTCACTTTCATCATCCTTGATTGTATAGTTTACGAACTTAATCTTCTTACCCCTCGTGTTCACTGCCGCATAATTCTACTGGAGAAGTCGCACCTAACACATTTTGCCGAACTTAATCAAGTCAAACATTGCTCTTCTCATGTGCCTAATTCAACTGTTAGGTTCGGTGAACGAGAAGAGCGACTTGGGTCTTACTGCAGTGACTATCAATGAACTAAGAATACTGTCTGCGGATCGCAAAGAGGGACGACGAGCTGTGGTTGGAGGGTTCAACACACAACCTCCCGACTAAGGAAGTGTCGAAAGACACTCTTGTTGAACTTTAGGAAGCTAATACTTTGTAAGTAGTACAAAACAAGAATATTGCACGAAATAGCGTAAACAAATTGCACTGAAAAGCTGTTTTCGTCTGACACTCCTCAGAGTACTAACGTCAGAATATCCGAAATGGAATGTGTGAAATACTATACCCAACTGTATTTTGAAGGAGCCAATCAGAAATTGAACTGCCTGAATGGCTTGTGTTTTTGGGCCAATCAGCGTCAATTACAACAAGATCAATTGAATAGGCCTAGCGAGAAAACGAATTCTTTTTGTCTGCATAGCAAAGGTTTTCTTCCTTTTATGTGGACTGACTCCAGATTCGAACCCACGACCCATTGGTTTGAAAACAAGAACCTCAACCATTGGACCATCAAGTCCAATAATTATTAAGGAGAGAAAGTTTCAAGTCAATCTTTCCGTGTTTTCTTTTTCACTAAGTGGGTAATGGCAAATTTATTAATTATAATTATTTATTGTATTTCGGCTTTGAGCCTTCGTCAGTGCCAGAGACATATAACTACTCAGCTAAGTACTGCTGACTTTTGTTCCCAAACTTATTTTGATAACTCTGTATCCAATTTGTACTTCTCGGACTTAAAAGACGTAGTATGATTTCTAAACCTGCTCTTAAAATCTCCCCCCGGTAATTTCTAAATAAATTTAATTATCCTTCTTGTGGCTGCTTTTCACCTTTGCTTCATACAATATTAATTTTCCTAAACAATTTCCTTGTAACGGACACATTGACTTGTCCCTGCAATTACATCTAGGTGTTGTTATGTCTGTTAAGTTTCTTGTTGTGTCTTCTGATAATGGATCCCATGTTTGGCATTGTACTATAGCTGACCTTTACTTTGGTTTTGCTGATAATACTGTGCAAGCGATTAGATGGTGTAAAATGCTGATCTATGAGTTTTAGGAACTTTTCTGTTGGTTATTACGATTTTGTTAAATTGAGGGTTAAATCATATGACGTCACGTTTTCGAATTCTCCCAGTAGATGTTGTCGTTGTTGATGTTAAATTTTGGTCTTGCAACGTCACCCTGTGCGTAAATCCACTTAACTTGAGAGCGTTTTCTTATATTGAAATGGAGTTGAAGAGAGAATCGGCATTGGAACTTAGAGAAGGGAGTCAATTATTAATCGATTTGCTTTAGTACGGTGGGTGGATGATCGGATTTTGAATCAATGAATAAAGGATTGTCATCGGGTTTCGATAAGGATAATATTTAGAAGTATGAGGACTCAATAGTACGTTTCCATGGCTGTCTGTTCGCTGATCTCTTTGTAGCACTGACTACTTAAGGTTTGTTCATTCGGTGATGTTATGCTACCAATTCTTTACTGCGTCCTCCTCTCCCTGTTTCTCCTGCTACCTTTCCATGCATTATGGCGTTCGCTAAACTAAGAGAACCACGGTTACGAGTGACGTGTCCAAACCTCTACATTTTCCTCTTCTTCACAATTGACAGCAATGTTTCTTGGCTCCCAGTTCTCAGAGCAATTTCGGCTTTAATGCTGTCGTCAGTTCTGTGAGCTGTGTATGGAATTCTCAGAGTTTTTAGGTAGCACTTCATTTCAAAAGGGAGCATTGATTCTGTTCTCTCGGTTTTGACCCTGCATTTTATATCCACCATTCACAGCCGTAAGTCACTGTAGGTAAAACTATGGCTTTCATAAACTGGATTTTGTTTTAAGTGTGATTGCATTGATTTTCCAAGTGATTCTTAGTTTTGCTAACGCCAATGTTGCTACAGCAATGCCACATTTAATCTCAGTTAAAGATTGAAGGTTATAGCTAATTTGATTTTCAAAGTATTTGAAAGAGTAACCTTGTTCAAGTCTTAAGTTTAAATGGTTATATGATCAGTCAACTGCACTTTCTTGGCTGTGATCATCGCTGAACTGGTCCCCATGTTATACTTGCGCATAGTTGCATCGAGCCTCTCTGTAAGCTCTCGTAATTCACCTTCACTTGACACAATTAAATCATTATATTACGAAAACGCAAAGTTGAAAGAGCACGTCCATTGATTTTAACATTACCATCAAAGTGTCTAGAGCTTCAGTCGTAATGAACTCCAAGATGTCGAATACGTAAGGAGACAAAACACAACCTTGTCTGACTCCTACTTTCGATCTGAACTATGTACTTGATTTATCTGCCATAAGTACAAGACTCTGGCATGTTCATAAGGTGACATCATGGTTCTAACGATGGTTGTACTGATTTTGTATTTCCACATAGTTGTCCAGAAAGCTGTAAGTCAAACTTAATCAAATGCTTTCATGAAATCGGTAAAATTATGATATAGAGGTTTCCCATGTTACAAGTACTTCTCTGAAAGTATTTTTAAGCTACAAATCTACTCTGAAGTACTGCATCCCTCTTGGAATCATGCTTGTGCATCATCGGGTTCTCTCATAATCGTTGACTTCATACGATTAAGTAGAGCATGCAGCATAATCTTGATAGGGTGACTAATAAAACTGATTGTTCTATTTTTTTTTCAGATCTCTATGAGTACCTTTCTCCCGAACTGGTATAGCCATCGATTCTGTCCATTTGCTGCGCCATTCACCGGTGGTGAGTGTAGCATTGCAAATCTTCGAAAGCATATTGATCATTGCTTTGCCCACACTTTTCAAAATTTCCGCAGCACTGTTGTCTGTTCCGAATGCTTTGTTGCATTAAAGCTTCTTTAATGCTTCTTTCACTTCACTTCTGATTATTGGCATTACTTCGTTTTCCAGTAGTGGATATTTTGTTTAATGTCAGAAAGGAAAGTCGTTTGAAGTGTCGGCCTGTTGATTATAAAATTCATCGCAGTACTGCCTCCATCTTTGGGTGACTTCTTCTGCCTTTGTAAGGAGTATTCCTTCCTTATGTTCCACCACGAAACATTTGGTTTCCACTCTGAAGTAAACTTTTCACTATGTCAAATACAGCTTTGACATTGTCATGTTGATAAGAATCCTCTATCCTAGAGTATTGCTGAGTGACCTTGCTGATAGAATTTCTTTGTGCAGCTTATTGTTTGCTTCTCTTTACTTCTTCACAGCCTCCTCCTCGTCATAACGGTATTTCTTGAGCTCTGATCTCTCATCGCATCTTAAAAGAATTTCAGGAGTAATCCACAGTCTCTTGATACTTATTGTCTTTCCGAGGTGTCTAGTCGCAGCATCCTTAATTGACTTTTCAAACTGTGTTGTGAGGTCCTCGTGTGAGGCGTCCTGAAAATTTAGATGTGGTCAAAATCTCCCACTACAGTTGCTTAGAAATCACCCAACACTTGTGGGTCCTTTAGTTTCTCCAAATCGTATCCTATGCGAATCATTTGTCCCTTCTTTTCAGTTCTAAGTGTTAGCTGCATTGCCATCAAGAGAAGTTCATCATCACTTTTCATATCAGTTCCTGAAAATACACGTGCTGTTGCGCAATTAATGCCTGACTGATATCTCTTTTTGCATCAATATAAAACCAATTTGGTTGTGTTTGACTCCCCCTGGGGAGTGCCAAACGACCGTTCTTGCCTTTTTATGCCGAAAGGGAGCATTACCAATAAGATTTTGTTTTGTGGGGCAAATTGAAGCAGTGGATTTCTTCTGCCATTTTTGTTCTGAAGTCCAAATTTACTAAAAACACCCTGACAGTTTTCGTAGGCCTCTCTTCCAATTTTTGCACTACAGTCACCTTCGATAATAAGAATATCTTCCTTGTTCACTCTTATGATTGTTTCATTCAAATCTTGTTAGAAAAGTTCAACATCATTTTCATCGTAGTCGTCTGTAGGGGTATAAATTTGTATTATAGAAAAGTTGAGTGGCTTTGCTTTAACGCAAATTGTTTTTACTCGAGATGAGATGGGCATCTATTCTAGAATTGATCGTACTGCATCCTTATTAACCATAAACCCAACTCCTGTTTCATGTAATTCATCTTCGCCAATGAACCAGACTTGTTGAATGTCAACATTCACTCAAGACTACTGTTCCAGTTATTGTCATCATGACATATTTAGACTGCCTTGTTATCAGGTTGTATCTTGATGTTTCATTGGTTGTTAGAAATCTATGGTTTAGTTGCATGCTACCGCGTGATTCCCGTTTTTTCAGATTGGAAGAAGTTGACTGTGTCAAAAGTAAAATGGTTGTTCTCTTCAGTTCTCGTGATCTATTTCATCAGGTCATAGTTCATTTCTAACAAGACTTTGTGTTCTTCGTCCGTTGTAAATTCGCCATTACCTGTGTATCTAGTTTTAGCAAGTCCGACAACATTGCATGCTCAAGTTCTTTTAGCTTTTCCAGTTTTATGCAGTGTACGGACATTCCAAGTTAATATCGTCAAATCTGATTTGCATGTTTGTACTCAGTTGCCATGTTCATGATTCTTCTCAGTAGCACATTTTTCATTCCATCCTAAGAAGCAATAGAGCACGCGTTCGTTTCTAACCCGGGCCTCAGACGATCCGATATGTGTTTCTCATTTGTTTTCAACATGATAATTGTATCCATAGGCACAATAACCTGGCGGGGCCCATCTCCTCTCCAGGTATGGATGTCTGTTGACCCTTTGTTGGGTTTATTCGCGCTTTGACAGGTCTAGTTTTTAGTCCTGCAGGGTGTTCACACACCCTCCTCATCAAGTAAATTTGATGGGGGAGCCGGTTTAGCAGCTTCTCGGCCTTTTGGCAAGGAATGGATGTAGTATCTGTTGTCATTGATGACAGATGCTTTCCATAATCCGCGAGAGGCGGTCCTACACCGACGACGACGCAGGTAGTAAATGATTACATGGTACCATTCTGACCTGACCTGATCACTTTAAATCAGATCTATTTTAATTCCATTAATACAAAAACTCTTTCCTTGCTACTTGATTCCGCTTGGTATTCAAAAATTATCGAAATTGGAAAATTGAGGGAGAACTTCCTACTGATAGCATTTAACTAAATTGCTAATTAAATGCCTAAGCGCGCTGAGTCTTCTTTTTAATATTTAAATACTCATAGTTGTGGCTCGTAATGCTAAGCAAATAATATGGAATTACATAATTGTCAAGGTCCCTACGCATTTGGGAGTGTTGAATCACTGCATCAAAGACGGAATACCATAATTGGAATTATGAGCTGAAGCGTTGGGGAAGTTTTAGAAAGAGTAAAAATATCACTCCAAGAGTCTCCAAGCGCACCGATCTTCAACAATGTAAATGCGCACCTAAAGTCACATGCGAAGGCCTGCTGTAATATAATTACAGTAATAGCAATGTAATTGATCTCTCTTTGTTTCTTGTATATTCATTACTGTCTTTGGTAGGGCTGACGTCAGTTCGAATGTTCGAAGGGATTGCATTCTTTGGACATTTTTGACTTTCGTTATCGACTCCTTAACTTTCGCATCTCGAATTTATACCACAGATAAAACAATGAGATTCTGCAGTGACTACTTTATGTTCTTCCAGAGTTTGGTTACTCAAATCATGTTTTCCTTCTAATAGTTGTGCTTGCCTTTAAGTGTAAGCTGCCAAGGGGATTCTCAATAGAAGAAGCGTTTATCAAAAAGATGTCTCATGAAGTACTGCACTTGAAGTTTTCGCTCTTGCATGAAAGAACATCACAATGCTGTAGTATTAATCTCATATGAAATTGTAGCCCAACAAACGGTTTAGTAGCTGGGATTGAATTATAATACTGCTGTCATATTAATTGATTTTCTAAATACAAGAAACAAACCTCCTTGTTTGCGATATTGTTAGAAAATTGAAAGATATCGCGGTTGGGATCCCATGAGACGTTTTAGGCATTGCTACATATGACTCTCAGACAGTACTGGATGGTGGGTTTTTATCATGGGTGTGCTGTCCATATCTACTCGCTTCTCGGCCTTTTGGCAAGGAATGGATGTAGTATCTGTTCTCATTGATGACAGATGCTTTCCATAATCCGCTTCTTTTTAAGGGATGGAGAGGGGCATCCACTTGTCACATAACCTAGGAAGAAACAACATTTAACATTAAGATAAGTAATACATTGCCTCACAACTTTAACAGAGCAGTGCTCTACTAGGGCAGACTTCTAGCCATCATCCCGCTTTCCCTCCAGCTGCGTTCGGAGCATTGTATTCACAAATAGCATTGTGTTTTTCGAAAAGAACACTAGAGAAATAGAAAATATGTCTCCATCGGGGATCGAAAATAGCATTGTGTTACCAATACCCAACATGGGGGGGGGGGGGGGGGGGGGATTTGGATAGGACGATTTCTTGTGCATCATAACAGGTTTGATCGATGGCAATCTCTCAATCAAAGAGCCCTGATGACTATTCAAATATTTTCCTATTGAACAAATATAATTTGATGATTTGGTAGTTAGGGTAGAAAAGGATCAGATTTGAACGCTATCGTGGTATCAAATTAGTTTCTGATGTAACATTGCAAGATGAATGAGTAGGTTTTGTTTCATTCCTATACCATAAACGAATCAACGTCGTTGTCATCTTCGCGTTCGTCGTCATCTTTGTCGTCGTTGTTGTCGTTGACTTTGTTATGGCCTTTATTTTCCAATTACTGATTTTGCGCTGAATTCCATGATTAGTTGTCATAATTAAAATCAAGGGCAATTACAGGGTTTCAAAGTTGAAGGTATGTGATTATCGTATAATTTTTTACTGCGACATTGGGTGAATGAGGACGCATTCTCCAAACGCAGGAAAATTCATATGATGGCATTCCGAGGTCTTCGGCGCAAACGATTGCGTAAGCATGTATTAAAATCTATCTGGAAAGGTTTCCGAATGAAATACGAACCCTTAGGATTTAAATCGTGGGGTTGAGTGTATTACTGCCGGGGGGGGGTAGTAAGTGGGAAAACCCAATTCAGAAACTTGTGTGTTTAATTGTAGGGGGGTGGGGGGTGGAATAAAATACTCTAGAGGTAATGGAGGGAGGTTGTTTTACAGTAAAACTCTGATAATAAGAAAAAGGAATTGAGGGTATGACCCTCCCCTATAATTAAGCACACAAAAGTACATGGGCAAACTTTTCAATCACCATTGACCGTATAAAAATGAACTAACAGATCGAAACAAAAAAACTGTTCACAGTGGATTTTGTAATCATCCATCAAAACGAATTCTCAAAGTCAAACTCAATATGCTGCTATTGCTTTGTGTTCTGCACTTATGACCACAAATTCATCCGGCATAGAAATTAATGGGTGGCATTCATTGTAATGGTTTAACATGCGGTATTTCCAGATGTCAGCGTTGCAGTGTCGGGCAGCATATTTCGTCAAATAATTGGTATATTTATTCCGCTTGGGAAAAACTGGTTTTCTGTCATAAGAATTAAAATATTCGCATGAGGACTTAAGATTGTAGTGTCTGCTCTTGGAACGTCTGCTTGTGGCTTTAAGTTTGTTTGAGTACTGACTGGAATCTAGACCACAAAATCCACACAAGATATCATTTATGGCATGCATGAGTACGTGGTATCCAATGTGACCTCTCATCCTTCCATTAATTACAAGCTCATTGCAAACTTTGCACTTGTGCTTCTTCACCTAACTGCTGCTACCAGAAGGAATCGATGACCGAGCCAAAACAAAATCAACCCAAACATCGAGCATGAAAGGAAAAATTTGACATTCCCACTGGAGGGTTTGCAGACACAGAGAGTTTCATCAGAAATACATTTTCACCCAAAACTGTTTCAGCATTTCTTTTGAAGGAATCATTCCAAAAAAGCATGCCATTGTGATCTTCGGGGCTCAAAACTTGTACTTCAAAGTTTAGGGTTTTTGATTGAAGCTCCTCTGCATCGATTGATTTTTTGTCTGATTACCATGATCAATCTTTTTTGCAACTTCTGTCTTGTCACCAACATGCACTAATAGCGGATCACCGATGCCGATAACTGTTTCAATTTCTTCAGGCCTTGTACTCTTTTCAGCCCGTCCTTGGACAGTGTTGTTGATTTGAAGAGGCTATTGATCACTGATGCTCTGTATATGTTCTTCCCATCAACATCTATTGTTGCATTCCTTTCTAACAGATCTGCAAGTGGCACCGTGTTGTCTTGAATACTTTCATCACTTCCATCATTTTCGCTGTTATTGCTGTTGTCAATTACATCTGTAACACTAAACTCACGGTCAACTTCATGGACATCGATCAATTTTCCTCTTGGTTTTTTAAGAATGCAGCCAGACCCTTCAAGCACATTAAATAGGATAAAACGTATTTCTACCTATTCATGTAATATAATTCTATATACACCTCACTTGGACACATACACAAAAATGGGTACAACAAATTCATTAATTAATATTAGTGTTTCAGCTTTGAGCCAGTAACAGAGGTATATACATGCATATCAAAATCCCTGCCACTTGAGGTCTGTGGATGATAGACACAGCCCGAGATCACACATTTGCATATTTTGGTAATTGGGTACTGTACCACCCCGTTAACTCCAATACCAACTTTTTCATCAGAAGCTAAGAGGCACAAGGAACTCCTAAAATCCGTGCCACTTGATGTATCTTGATGATAAACATGGCCAGGGAATGCATCACCAAAATCTCATCTTTGATCAGCCGGACTGATTGAGGCAGATTGAACTCCAATCTCTCAAATTTGCAAAATATTTATGCCTGGGATGAATACTGCACTCCTGTTTACTTCAAAGGGGCTGTCACCACTTAATAAATTTTCAATCCACATGCTATTCTGCACAAGCACCTCCCACTGACTTGGTAAAAGTATTTACATTTAACTCTTTTTCAGAGAAACCCGCTAACTTAATACACCAATTTGTTCCTTTCACGTCCTTTCTTTGATACCCACCCATTTACTACACAGTAGTAACTGGGAAATATTTTCATTAGGGACCCATCCCACCCCCACAGTGGGTCTTCCAACTTACTACCGACCCCCCACTCCTGTTACTGCCGTAAATCAAAGCCAATACTAGAAAAAAAGGCCATAGATGAATCTTCGATAGCTGACTAGATTTGTAACGCAAACGATTGCATAAGCATGGATTAACATTTATATGGAAAGGTTTCCCAATGAAATACGAACCCCTTCGGATCTTAAGCGAGGAGTTGAGTGTGTTACTGACGTAAATCAAAGCCATTATTACAAACAAAGCCATAGAAGAATCTTCGATCGTTGGCGTTTCATTTCTTAAAATAACACCACTTCGCGACTCATCCTAGATTCGGCAGAACACAATACTACACCATCCTTTTATCTTAAACGTACAATATTTTTGTCGATGAACTACAGCTATAAAATGCGAAAGCGTTAACTTTAGGTAAGGATCATTAGATAATTGTAAAGCTGATAAGCTTTCAGCAGAGCGGCAGAGAATTATGGAAAGGAGAAGAGGAACTATAGGGATCATAACTTAAAGGATATCCAGGTGACGTCTTATTTATTGCTATATTTTGTTTATTAAACGTCCAAAAATCTACGATATGTTCTCCAGAGTTTTCAGGACTTTTTATAAAGGGTAATTGAAATTGACTTACATCAAAAATAATATCAAACTGTTGACAAACTAATTTTCAATATAATTAATGATCAACATCTACTATTTAAAAATCCAGAAAAACTAATTTTCAAAACGATCAGAGAGCAAATACACATTTTGTTTCAAACAACAGAACTTCCTTATCTCTAAACCTAGAAATCAGTAAATAAATGAGGAATCAACTTGTGGAATATCTGAGTGGCAAAATGGTAGGAACAAATTTCAAAATATTTGAAGACAATAATTTATGGGGTAAACATCGTGTAAAATTCCACAACTTTTCCAAGTTTCTTTTCCGAAAAAAATTCCGACAAATCCCGAGGGTTTCTAGGACAGTTTTTCAATTTCAGGATGTTTATTCAGAATGTAATGAACCGTAACTCCCCACTGATCATTACCTGAAATACGTTTCCGCAATTACGATGTCGAAATAACATACAAAACATTTTCTACTGCGTATCCCAACCCAGTTGCTTCATCTTTACCACTACTCTGAAAACCACTAAATATAACCTCCAACTGAGATTTGGACGTAAAACCTTTATAGAGGATACAATGTGCTGTGAAACAAGTTACTACTCATGTTCTTCTGAAAACAGTATCCAAGCGAGCACTCGTACTAAGATTGCAAAATAAGTAAGCATTTTAGGAATAGTGGTCTTTCAACAATATTATGAAATCAGATATGGCTTAGCAAGAGTTACTATTATCTTAATTGGAATTTATGGACTGACGAAAGGAAAAGCGCCGCGGAAGTCATCAGAGCAACCATTAGGATTGTTGGACCATGTACTGAATCGTGACTATTCAAAGCAGTGATGGCCAGACCTTAAACGCCGCCGCTCTCTTGGCTTACGAGACACATCCCTAGAGACTCCATTAGATTCATATACGACACTCAAACAGCTGGTTCATGGTGTTGCTGTGGCGGACATTAAAAACAGTAAATGATAAAACACTGCAAGTAAGAGTTTGTCAGTAACAAGCAAAATCTTACTGTAACATGAGCAGTAAAAGAGTCATCTGTAATCTAACACCTACTGCCTAAGCTTCTTTCACCGCGCCCTTGGATGTTTCGAGCCCCCCTAAGAGCGCGTTCACGCCCACTTTGAGAAACACTACGACGGTCGAGTTATGGGAAAAAAAGTAAGATTGCAAAAACTTCGAGGTTGAATTATTTTTCGGGCCGCAGGCAAAACAATTGTAATTCGTATCGTGGATTTTATCATTTTCGTGTTCCTTTATTACTCTAAAAGAAAAAATCGCGATCATTAATCCTACCTAAGTTGAAGAAAAACGCGCAAGATAACATCTACGCACGTCACCTGACAACTCATCCTGATGTTCAAATCATGACATTGACATTTTCTTGCAATTATAATCATATACCCCCTTCCAAAAAAATACAATAGAAAATTGAATACCTTCTCTGGTTTTCTGGTAAGAATGTTCTCAACAATTTTATTTGCTGTTGCTTATTTTTGCCTTGACTTGGAGCAATATTGAATCGCACTGTTGCCAGGTAAACAAACTTTCTGATCGCATTTTGCAAGAAACCCCATCGCAAATTGCGATTCCGGATTTGTCAATACGACCCTTACACTGATTTACAGCAATTAAACCAAGTTTGGAGATATGAAGTGTGGAGCCAGGCATGAGTAATAAACTAGATGGAAGATGAATGACAGTAGTGCCTTGTTCTGTTTCATTAATATCTACATATTTCCTTTTAAGAACGAGGTGCTTACAGTTGGCTTTTTATGGCATAAGTGACTATTGTTGAACATACCCATGGAAAAGAAATAGGGGGTACGTAATGCTTGTCTACCTACAATAAAGGTCAAATGTATATGAGTTGATCACTACACCAAGGTGAGGTGGGCGGGGGGGATTTAAGAGATCTGATGGGTGTCACGCCATAAACGATAAGTTGCTTTTATTGAACACCTAATTGGGTATTAAAACAATATCAGTACCATTACAGCTCATATATATCTAGAGGTGGAAATATTTCAATTGTTCAAAAGGGGACGAATGATGTTGCGGTCCTGTTTTTTATGACGTAGAGGGGATGTTGTCCCTAACCCCATTGGACAACACCCATGTTGAAGCATGCAGCAATTATAGCGCAATAGCCTTACAATAAAGCTCTTATGAAACTCAAGCAAGTCCTGATCCTAATTAAAAATAATAATTCAAGATTAATGCATCAATAATACTCAGATGGTAGTTAGAACCTGGTGCCACATAGAAAACAACTATATTCAAGCGACACTTAGAACTAATTTCTTTCTTACCGACTTCCTCTCCTTCTGTGTTACTGATTTTTGCTCCACCTGGAAGTGAGAATGAGAATCAAAGTTTTCTATAGACTAGATATTAAATTTAGATCGGAATTCACATGCATTGTCACTAAAAATGGCTTCGAATGATCCCACTGATGTCGTTAAAACTGCCAAACAAGGTGTTAAATGCTTTCTAAAATGCACACTAATAAAAAACTGCAACCAAATTGGACCTCTTGCTCCTTATAGCAGGAGCCTAAGCGTTGGTTTGAATGGGGAAACGTTGAGCCAAGGTTCCTAATCCTTCCGAACTAGGAGCTCTATAGTCAGTAATTGTTGGAGTAAAGTTGTGGTCAGTAGCATAAGACTTGGGGAGGAGGGAAGGGCAAGATGGCACGCGCCCCTACTTGTTATCAAAGGTTAAAAGTGCTTCTGTAACCAAGTTTCAGTAAGTTCTCTTTCTGGACTCTACAAATTACAAATATCACATAGGTCTCTCTTTTTCCAAAAAATACGTTGAAAATCTGCTTTTTCAGCGTAAATACTACCATCCACAACTTCAAACAGTCATACATGCCCTTTTACATTCGAATCAAATTATTTTTTTGTCATTTGAATGTGGCCACAACATTGTTGATATATATGTATAGATATATGAAGCTGAGACTGAGACATGTTTACGGTAGAGATAATCTTTTTGGCAGCATATGCTAAAAACTTTTAAACTCGATGGTTTAAATGAACAGGATGTAACAACTATATTGGCAAGTAAGGTCTCCAAATATAACGTTAGCTTCCAACCACCAGGACTGGGGGTGGGATCTCATGACGGCTGCTTTCATAGTATGAAGGGGTGCCTGACCGCCACCTATCAGCAGGGACGCCCTTGCGGCGTCGGTTTCGCTATTTTAATTAAGGGCAGTACCTTGATGGTGCTATCATCCTCCCCACAGGGGCGGGGACCTCATGTCGGCCCCTCTCCATACTTTGCAAGTAGCCCGACACTTTCAAGTCTCTCGGTGGGATTCTCAAGACGAGGCTAACGTCAATATATTTTAAACAAATTTTAAAAACAATACAAGCAACGAGGCTTCCCTGCATTCCATTCCGTATCATTTTAGTCGAGTCATTTTAGTTGAGAAACAGGAATTCTACAAGACCAAAATTTTTAACCGGCAACATTTCTTTTATCTATTGTTTTCGTTTTAAATTCTTGTACGAAATTTTTTTATTGTTTTAATTATTTGATATTAGGGAAGGAACTATCTGTACGGCTTTATCCTTAAGAAGAAATTTTATTCCGAAAGCTCGGATCGAGCAAGAACCAGATTTTAACGTTTTTATATTTCACTTTTAACATAGGTTTTTATAGTATGTTTAGTTTATAAATATATACATACATACATACATACATACATACATACATACATACATACATACATACATACAGCAGGCTATCTCATGGAAGACCCCACCGTGGCCGGATGGTTCACCGACCGCGTGACCTCGGAGGTCGCCCTGTCGCGTCGGCTGCAGGCGCAAGCCGATATCGGCATCGAGACCCCGAAGGTCCTGCCGCGCGACGAAGCCCGGACAATGGCGGCCGAACTCAACGCCCTGCCCCCGGCGGCGCGGATGGCCCGGCTCACCGAACTGCAACAGGTCCATGGCGAACACCATGACGCGGCGCTTGGTGAGTTGGCGGCGCAGGGCCTCGACCGTCCGGCCCGGGCGCTCGCCGCTGCGCAGGACCACCCGGCCCTCGCCTTGGCGCTGGTCGACGCCCAGACCATCGGCCGCGCCGGTCTGCGCGAGGGACTGGACCCGGAGGAGACCGAGGCGCTCGATGCCGCCATCGCAATCGCTCTCGGCAATGCCGACGCCAACGGCTTCCGCTTCGCCATCGAAGACCTCGCCTTCCGCAACTACAAGCAGACCGGCGACGTCGAAACTGCCGCCAAGGATGCCCTCGCGCTGGCGGCTAACGGGCTCGGGATTGAAGTACAAGGCGCATCAGAAACCAGCCCCGATCTGAACGTCGCGTCAATTGTCAAAGACGAAGAATTCGAAATCAGCGATACCTCCAAATTCACCAGTCGGGAAAACATCAATTCGTCCACCGGTGCGGAAAAAGAGGCTGATTTTGACCTATTGGATGAAGACGAACAGCAGACTGGCACGGATTCCGATCAAACTGTCGATAAATCCTCAAGTCAGGACGATGCGCTCACTAACGAAACACAAAGCGCATCACCCAAGTTGCCGGAATCACAAGCCGTAATACGACAAATAGGACACTTGAAAAACCTCTGCGTGCAAGACCGTACGGACGACAAAGAGAAGACTATCGCCCGAATAAGCCGCCTCGAACGCAGATTGGACAGGAATGACGAAAAACAGAAAATATCCAAAAAGAACGTAAATATCGCGCTCAAGAAAATCGAACTCAACGAAAAGTTCGATCCCCTAATTGTGCGAGCGTACTCTGGTGATCTGGAAGACTTCAGGGGTCTTTCAGATGCAACAAAAAATCAGATTAGGGAGAAGGTTAAGGAGGGCATTCGGCAGGGCCTCGATAGTGAGCCTTTTCAAAATTTTCTAAAATCTAACCCAACCGCCGGCCAGATGATCGAATTCTTCCGCAACACCGAAGCAGGTCAAGAGATCGTGAAAAAATTTATCGAAGAACCCTTAGAAGAAACGCTTGGCAAAAAATTCGATGAAACATTTGATTCGATCACCGGCGTTGCCTTTAAAGGTGCTCAACGGGTTACGGACGGAGTTCTAATTGCTGCCGGTGCCATTGATTTACTGGGTCGAGCAACAGCCGACGCAACGGCTGAAACTACGAAGCGTGCCAATGAGCATTTTGAAGAAGCAAGAATCGGTACAACAATCCAGTTAGAGATCGCCAAAGACCGCCTGAAAGCGCACTCTGTTTTAGACGCTCAAAACGCTGTCTTGTAGCGGATCGTGCTTTATTGCCCAAAAGCCTTGGAAGCGCAGACAGGTGCCCTTATGGCTGATCCCACAGCGGCGAGCTGGTTCACCAACGGCGCGCCGCCGGAAACCGCCCTGTCGCGCGCCTCTAGGCGCAAGTGGATATCGGCGTCACGCACCCGAAATTCCCAGAATAGAGGTCAGGTCTTGAATTGTGAATTTCCGGATTCGAAGCTCACGGCGCGGGTGAGAGAGTTTGCCCACAGTCGCGTAAGCGTTTCGGTATTTTTGATCGCCTAATTCAAATTTCAAGACTTGACCCTGTTTACGGGCCATGAGACGGAAGACGTCACCTTCAACCAAGGACCTGAGACGGAGATCGACTTTACCGAAGAACCGCCCGAACAAAATGACCTGGAGGTTCCGATTTCCGGCGCAACCGGTCCGCAGAATTTTGATCCACCTAAAGAGGTGCCCTCCGCCCTGCGGCAGTTCGGTGACGCGTTCAACAAACACGCTCGCGGCGTTTTGGGTCCGGCCTACGATCAAGCGGTAGACCTTTTGAAGATCGCGGAGACCATGTCGCCCGCGGGCGACATCAAGGACATGAAGGAGGGCAGCGAAGACATTGTCGAAGGCATTCGAAATCTCGACGGCGAGCGGATCGGACATGGCATCACGAAGATGGTCGGCGGAATTGCCTCTCTTGCGATACCGGGAAGCGTAAACGACATTGCCGTGGGGATCGAGAAAGCTGCCGATAAGGTGAAGTCATCCATCGGCGGCACGAAAGCCGGCCCGGCGAAACCCTCCGGAAACGCCGTCACACCGGACGAAAGCCTCGTGCAGGAATCAGCGGACGCCATCCGCCGGAACCGGGAGGCCAACGCCGACACCGCGAAGGACCTCACCGGCGACGACGCCAACAAGGAATTCGAACGGGAGATCAGAGAGCGGTCAGACTTCGATCCGTCCCGCGAAATTCATCCACCTTACCTCCCCGGGACTAAGGCGCACGACTTCAAAGCGTCCGGAAAGAAGGGAGAATATGTGCGGGTGGTCTCTCCAAATAGTGAAGGCAAATTGGTTGCCTCGGGTCGTTGGCTCATGAGACGTGAGAAATTCGAAGAAATTATCAAGCAGCCGAATGCGCGGGAAAAGCTTCGGGATATGTTCGCACTACCACAGTTACCGACCCGTTTTTCGCGTGTAAACTTGCCGGAAGGCGAAGATTTACGCGTCGGTATCACCAATGGACATCGGGAGTGGGGGCGTGGCGGGGCAGTGCAGTATGAAATTCTCTGTGTCTTTGAAGAAGATTGGTTTGAAAATCCCCAAGAAATCCCAATCGCGAACTGAAAAAGGAGGTCGATGCTATGATCAATGTTGAGCAACCTAATCCGAAGACATTGATGATCAACGGAAATACCATCGAATTTGAACAGCGTATCGTCACGTTGATCCCGTTATTCGACCGCGTGATTGTGCATTTAAAAACGGGTGATTTTGAGTTCGGCGACACGTTGGTCGGACGCAATGTCCTTGCATTTGATCCTGGTGGCAAGGAGCTATGGCGTATCGCAAATCACGGTGCAACATTGCGGGCGCGAAGCGAAGATACCGTAACAAAACCTGATGCGAATGGGAGGCGAAGGGTGCCACAATCTATCTTCGACATATATCTGAAAAAAGAATCCGGCCACATTGGCGCATTCATCGCGGACTCCGAACTGACAATCGATCCTGAGAACGGCAAAATCCTTGATATGGAACTACGGCGGTAGGAATCGTCCCAGAATAGGGGTCAGGTCTTGAATTGTGAATTTCCGGATTCGAAGCTCACGGCGCGGGTGAGAGAGTTTGCCCACAGTCGCGTAAGCGTTTCGGTATTTTTGATCGCCTAATTCAAATTTCAAGACTTGACCCTGTTTACGGGCCATGAGACGGAAGACGTCACCTTCAACCAAGGACCTGAGACGGAGATCGACTTTACCGAAGAACCGCCCGAACAAAATGACCTGGAGGTTCCGATTTCCGGCGCAACCGGTCCGCAGAATTTTGATCCACCTAAAGAGGTGCCCTCCGCCCTGCGGCAGTTCGGTGACGCGTTCAACAAACACGCTCGCGGCGTTTTGGGTCCGGCCTACGATCAAGCGGTAGACCTTTTGAAGATCGCGGAGACCATGTCGCCCGCGGGCGACATCAAGGACATGAAGGAGGGCAGCGAAGACATTGTCGAAGGCATTCGAAATCTCGACGGCGAGCGGATCGGACATGGCATCACGAAGATGGTCGGCGGAATTGCCTCTCTTGCGATACCGGGAAGCGTAAACGACATTGCCGTGGGGATCGAGAAAGCTGCCGATAAGGTGAAGTCATCCATCGGCGGCACGAAAGCCGGCCCGGCGAAACCCTCCGGAAACGCCGTCACACCGGACGAAAGCCTCGTGCAGGAATCAGCGGACGCCATCCGCCGGAACCGGGAGGCCAACGCCGACACCGCGAAGGACCTCACCGGCGACGACGCAAACAAGGAATTCGAACGGGAGATCAGAGACAAACCGAACTTCGATCCGTCACGGGAAATACATCCACCTTACCTGCCCGGTACCAGAGCACACGATTTCCAGGCCTCCGGCAAAGCGGGCGAGTACGTTCGGGTAATATCGGCAGATGAAAATGGTGATTTACGGTCGGCAGGTCGATGGTTAATGAGGACGGAAACCTACGAAAAAATTGTCAAACAGCCAAACGGGCAAGAGAAACTAAAGGACATGTTTGCATTGCCAAGTTTACCGACACACGTTTCCCGTGTGAACTTACCGAAAGGTGAAGATTTACGCACTGGTATCACAAATGGCCATCGAATGTGGGGGCGCGGCGGCGCGGTGCAGTACGAAATCCTGTGCACTCCAAACAAAACTTGGTTTGAAGAGCCTCAAGATGTTCCTAATGTGGAAAAACGTTGAAAGGTATTCAAAATGATAAAATTCGAACACCCTAACCCAAAGACACTTGTCATCAACGGTAATATGGTTGAATTCCAACAAAGTGTTGCTGAAACTATATCCTTGTCCGACCGCATTATAGTTCTGCTTGAAACGGATGATTTCAAATTCGGCGACAAAATGGTGGGCCGTAACCTCCTGGCCTTTGGATCTAATGGCGAACAGCTGTGGCGTGTTGCCGATCATGGAATGACGATGAGAGCCCGCCGCGAAGATAAGGTCACCAAGCCTAGTGTGGATGGGAGACGCAGAGTACCACAGTCTATCTTTGATGTTTCATTTTATGCAGAGAGAGGAACACTCCGCGCAGGGATTATCGATTTTATACTGACAATTGATCCGGCAGACGGCAAAATTATCGAAATGGATTTCCATCGATAAAACCAAGCATTTCTAGTGGAAACGCGTTGACGCAGACAACACGAAATAGGGTCAAGTTGAGCTGTCCCCAATTTCACGATCACTGTCGCGCCGCCTGGAGCAGTAAAGGGGTCAAGTAGAAGTGGGGTCAGGTCTTGAACTGTGAATTTCCGGATTCGAAGCCCACGGCGCGGGCGAGAGAGATTGTCATAGTCGCGTAAGCGCTTCGGTATACCTGGTCGCCTAATTCAAGAATCAAGACCTGACCCCTTTACTTCTGACCCCTTTACTTTGAAAGACAAAAAAATCACAACGAAGACATCTGGAATGTCGATCGACGTCAGAGGAGTGACCAATGGAAGAAAGTGAAAAATTGCAGCTCGAGAAAAAAGACAAGCTTCTCGAGATGTGTGACGCCGTATCGAGCCGCAAGGACTTATCAGACTTCGCGGCCGCACTAGTCAGGGCATACGAGGACGGTGTTTTCGAGGAACAGCACATCACCGACTATATCGGCGGTATTGCCGGCGCTGCGCTTGATTTAGACGGGCTTTACCTGTTCGAAAAGCGCGAATTTACAGAGGATCCGGAGTGGAAGAAGATGGCAGAGATATTATATGTCGCGTTCAGTCATAGCTGACGTCGCTTTTCCAAATACACCAAATCGCCCGCGAGACCGCAAAATAAGCTCTTGATAAGACTAGAATTTCAACAAAGACAACAGGTATGTCGATCGACGTCAGAGGAATGTCCAATGGAAGAAAGTGACGTACTAGAGCTCAAAAAACTCAAACAGCTTCGTAAAATGATGGAAGCCGTCGAGACCAGAGAGGATCTTGCGGCATTCGCGGATGCGCTTGCCGCCGCATATCAGGACGGTGTGTTCGAGGAACAGCATATCACCGACTATATCGGCGGAATCGCCGGCGCATCGCTCGGTTTGAAAGGACTTTATAAGTTCGAAAAGCGCGATTTTACCGAGGATCCCGAGTGGAAGAAGATGGCGGAGATATTATTTATGGCGTTTAGTCATAGTTGACGGCGCTTTGCTGAAAATACCCAATAACCCGTGAGGAATTAGAAGAAGCGTATCGGTGAGAGTTGCGCTCGCCCGGAGGACTCCGCGGCGGGCTTTTTCGTGGCGCGAGCCGATTTCGCCGGCGCGCGCTTTTTAACCCTCCTTCGAGGCACCTTCATGCCGCGACTGACCGGTCCCGACGATCCGCACTTCTTCGCCCGCTTAGGCCGAATCCGTCAGGCCCGCATCAGCACTATGCTCGCAAAATCAGCCGCAATCGTCGCTCATGCGTGCCCGTGATCGCCAGAAAGCAACGACACGTCGATGCCGATCTTCGCGATCGCGCGCTCCCAGCGGCTGTCGATGTCCGCGTCGAACATCAGCCCGTCGTCGGCGGGCACGTTGAGCCAGGCGTTCTGCTGGATCTCGTTGTCGAGTTGTCCCGGTCCCCAGCCCGCATAGCCGAGTGCCAGGATGGCGCGGCTGGGGCCGCGGTCGCCGGCGATGTCGCGCAGGACTTCGACCGTCGCCGTCAGCCCCACCTTCTGATCGACGACGATGGTGCCGTCCTGCTCGTATTCCAATGTGTGCAGCACGAAGCCGCGGCCGGTTTCCACCGGCCCGCCATACTGCACGGCGATGTCGGCGGCGGGTTCGTCGACGTCGAGTTCGAGCTGCGACAGGAGATCGCGGAAGGTCAGGCTTTCCAGGGCCCGGTTGACGATCAGCCCCATGGCGCCGTCGGCGTTGTGGATGCACATATAGATGACCGACTTCTCGAAGCGCGGGTCTTGCATGGCCGGCATGGCGACGAGCAACTGGCCGGTCAAATAGCCGGAAGCGCTGTCCGATTGATCCATCGTGGTGCCCAAATTTGTTTTGGCGCCAAGTCTGAAGTGTAACGCGAACCGGGGGCCAAAGATACCGGGTCGAAGGGGTACGGGGACCGTATGCCGCACCCTGTGCTGTGCTGGCGGGCGCGCACGGAAAAGTGACCCGGATTAACCGTATGACTACATTATATAACGCGGAATACGGTGGCATCTTGTGTGCCGAACTTGGGACCCGGCAAAGGATCGTGCATTTGTTCGCGTTTAAACGTCACTTGATCGCTCTCATGACCCTGCTGGCGGTCTTCGCGCCGCAGGCGGCGTGGGCGATGGCGAGCGATTGGGATGCGAACGAGCACGTCAAGGTGCGAATCGTTTCGGCCGTCGACGGGGTCGGCGAGCGGGACACCATCCCGCTGGGCCTGCACTTTCAGCTCAAGCCGGGCTGGAAGATCTACTGGCGGTCGCCGGGTGATGCGGGCTTCCCGCCGGACCCGATCTGGGACGGTTCGGAGAACCTGAAAGACACGAAGATTTCCTGGCCCGCGCCGACGCGGTTCTCGATCCTCGGGCTGGAGACGCTGGGCTACAAGAACGAGGTGGTGCTGCCCTTCGCTCTCTGTGTTTTCAGCATGTTCAAATAACAGGACTTTGGCAAACGTTGATAATGAAAATGTAATAGTGGACATTTCCCCCACAAAGTTCTTAAAGTATAATAATTCTATTTAAAATATATTAGTTTTTAGGAAATTGAAAGTCGCAGGCTCATGTACAATGATGTACAACCCTTCCAAAGATTAAATCGTTAAAATTTAAAACTTTCTTAGCAAGATACAGAACGTTTTACATACGTAAGTTTTAAATTTAACCAGTTTCACGCAATCAATTCAAGAACTACTGGAAGAAACGATGCACTTTCATAGCTCCGTAATCTTCTGTCGCAAGCAAGTGAAGGAGCCCTAGAGTTACTTCAATATGCCACATCCCCTTTGTCCACAAAGAGTCAAGAATAAACCTTATGGACCACAACAACTGAAATCAACCCGGACAAGAAACGAAGTAAATATATAACTACTATAAAAGAGGGAGCAGTAATACAAGCTCTGGACATAGGAAAGTTGATAAAGGCGTTGCAGGGCTGGAATAGGACAGACTATCCCGGTTACATGTTCAAACACAAGAAAACAGCCCATGGCTACGACTCAAAAAGCAAGATAAGGTAAAATAGTTAACATTGTCTCTTTGATAGAAGACAGTGCTTTATCTATTAAGATCATTTCTTAACAGAGAGAAAGGTAGGAATATCTTTGCGCCGTGTGCATGACTTTGTGATGGCAATAGCGTCAACTACAGCTGTTGACGAAGCATTCTTGTACGTTCAGGACAAAACCAGGCCTTAATTGAGTAATATTTGACTCTATAGCATAATTTCAGCGTCTAAAGCATCATACAATGAAAACTTTTGACAAGACATGAAAAATAAAACAAATATTACTACCGGAAACTCAACCCATGATCCAGTTTCTTTCCCAAAACTAACAAGTTACATTCTGTCCTCTATATTAAAACTTCTAAACTAAATAAAAATGGGAAATCATCTTTATATTTCGCAGTATTCCCTTCCCCTGGTGGAGTAATTCAGAGATAGTAATATGCATGGAATTTATAGCATTTCCTCAGGGGTACAACAAGATGCTTTGCTGTAAGGCAGTGCTTCTCAAACTTTCAATGCCACC
>JAAAKM020006971.1:86680289-86696960 GCA_010016025.2 Alatinidae sp. Z8VKAUB7J3
AATTAAATAAACTATCAGTAGTTTACGAGTCAGCATTCCCTCTCACGCAGTCTTTTTTCCTATAGCCGGGTGTTCATCTTCCTGCCATGCTTACCGCATTTCTTTCACCCTGAATGCAGCAGAGGATAAGGTGTCTTATCATGCCATGACTACCTTGTTTTTTGTCACCTATTTACGATCTCGGCACGTTCACATTTCCCCTCATAGTTATAGAGTGCTGCAACGATAATGCGTGTCCCCCATGACATGATTACAAAATAACATTCGTCTACGCTGGGCTTTCGCACACACTCTTTTACCTGCAAGGTTGTGGAAACTATACCCGGGCATATTTCCGCGTCCTGATTATGCGTAAAATTTGCTTCACCCATGCATTCCTAATTGGTGCATAAGCCTACAACTTTGCAGAAGCCAGATAAAGCCACCATACGTAGTGTTACTATATGCCCAGCCCAAACATCGTCCCCATAGAGGATAGATGCAATTATCATCGTCTTCGTAATCACATGTATAAGTTGAGTTGCCTATAGCTTCAATTCCTTCTATGTCTCAACGTCGCATATTTCCAACATGCAATCGACGAGGAAATTCAATGTGTATCCTCAGGCTCATGCGCGCCTATGCCTTTTGCAAATTCATTCGCACCCATGCGCTAAACCTTCCATTATTGAGATCACGTATAAAAGGAAACAGATATATCGTGCTCTACATATATTTATGTGATTTGAATCCTTTTCCAAAAAAGGAAATATTTGGGTGACAATCAAAAATTCTTTGTATAAAACACAAACTACAAATTATTCTCTATGAGTCAACTTTATAAAAAACGTAGAATATGAGTACAAAAATAGATCAGCGAGCATTTAAGACTTTCATTAAATTGTTGGAAAACTAAAAAAAAATCATTTTAAAAATAATTTGTTGCCAAAGGCAGGTAAATTTTTCCTTACTGGAATTTCTATGTACAATATTTACAATTTTCTCGATACAATTCTATTTCGGAGATTCATGGTTCCACGTTTGTACAGTCCATTTGTCTCTGTCTGAAATACAGAAGGTTTCCTCCTTACTTTAACCCTTATTTTGTATAATTTATCTGGGTTAGAGTTTTCATTGGTAGCAGCAGACTACGTTAATATTCTCAATGTTTTCAACTTCTGGGACTGATTCGTCTTTGGGGCTAATCTTTGACGGCCGTCAATTTACGTCTTGAACGGAACGGCGTTTGTGATGACAACTCGTTCTCAGTATTCACTGTTTCTACTATCCGTCTTAATTCTGGTTTGTCCAACGGAATTCATTGTTATTCGATCTCCTGGAAAGGATTCTTTTGGTGTTTCATTACGAAACTCTATCGTAATGGGTTTTAATCGGACAGAAGTCCAATTGGAAGAAGATTCAGGTGCATATTAAATTCAAGCTTTCGACTGTTCCCATCCATCTTGGAGTAGTGTTACTTGATATGGCCAAAGCTGTACGTTGGCATTGTGACACTCAATGATACTCAGCACCGGTATAGTCGGAATAATAACCTAAAGGCGAACGAGAAAGAGAAATTAAAATTTCTGTATAATTCCTGGTGTATTTGAAAAATGGAATGACAATAAATCGCGTCAAATGGGATTAGATCTCTTTGTTTCTTAGAGTATCTCCTCTCGCGAATTAAACACTAGCTATTTGTTAGTTCTGTAACACGAACATCAACGTAGTTAACAACTAAAAGAGGTAAATCAGTCTCTTTAATGGTGAAGATACATGCATGAACAGCACAAAAATTAAAACACAAATCGGTTATCAAGGGAGGTAGAGTGAACCTAAACACAGTAGAAACGATTAAGGGATTGCATTTATTGCTTAAAATTCCTTAAATTGTGGCTATGAGTCAAAGTCAACTTTGAAAAGCAATTAAATTTCAAAAGATGAAACGTTTAAAGTCTTGGTTTTAGTTACAGAGCTGTCTCTTCCATAGCAGCATTTTGTTTTCAAACACACGAATAGTGGCGAATATTGAATGAGTTTTAAACTATAGTGATTTTGGAGAAATATTTAGTCTACTGATTGTGTTATTCCTGTCACGCAGCTATTTATCAACCTCTGGGCCCTTCGTCTTTTATCTGAGACGCTCGTCCACAAAAGCGGCTCCGTGAGCCAAAGTACACAGATTTGCAAGTTTGCCTAGCTTTTCTTTGCCCCTCATTCAAAACTTTGGACCGAAAAAGAGCGCGAAACGGTGTATTTGTCCACAGAGACATTGTTTTGCATGTGTTGTATACGGCGGCGTTTGACTCCTTGAATAGAAAATTGTAAACCATTTGGAAACTTCCTATCTAGTTGAAAACAAGTGGCTAACAGGCTTCACTCTTTTTCATTCACTGACGTGTCGTAGTGAGGGATTCTCTAGTTAACAATACAGTACGGCAAATTAGAGTCATTGTACTTGAAAGCGAGCTATGTTTGTCCATTTCAACTCTTTCGGTGATTTGGTCAAGGAAGGCTGACTTTCATACGCCCGACACGGTTCTTTTCATTTTAACGAGAATAGATAGTCTTGGATGACTGGAAGTTAACAATTACGCGCGCTGTGGGCACGTGGAAAGCGCACGCTCGGATATACTAGGTTTTCAACTGTTAAGTGAAGAGGCTGATAAAAGGCCTGAATAAATGACAGTCATTCCTAAGGGTCGTAGTAAGACTCAATGAGTTAATTTTTCCGAATGAATTTAAATCCAACCCAGAGTTGGCGCGATACTTGAATACAGAAAACGGACAAGCTTGCACCGTTTTAGACGGATAATCCACGGTTCTTCCCATTGCTAAGCAAGGGTTTGCTTTGCTGCTAGTAAAGCTAGTAGTGTCTTTTACAACGTATTATCTCCCTACAACACAAGTCCTTCAGGCTTGACAAGAACATAGCAGCTTGGTGGGGTGCAAGTACTAGAAGGTCTCTCGTGTCTGCACTTATCTATGGGGTTGCGAAAATAATTTCGAAATCTAATTATGTATATGACGGCAGACTGAAGCAATTTTAGAAGCTTTTTAAAACTCTAACTAAAAAAGTCTAGCACACAACAAACGTAGTATAATGACAGCTAATTAAATGCGATGGTCAGGATTGTAAAAAGCGCATCGATAATAGTCAAAGGCTAATCAACAAAAGCGAGCAAATATAATGGGATAATATGGTGTACGATATGAAAGCTGAATAGTACCGAGGCATAAAATGTGGTTTTGTCTGTCTAAACAGACGGGCAGAAATCGGTTTAAGAGGAGTGGAGTTCTTAGACTATGGATATTAAGGAGAAAACGGATGAAGAACGGTTGTCCAGGGTAGCTAGTATAAGAAAGAAAACATAATTTGGATGCAGCTGACATGTTGGGCCAAAGCAGGCGTTTCCTAGTAACGCTCTCAGACAATACTTGATTGAGAAATCTTTTAACACGTGCAACTGTGGACATAGGCATGAAGCTAGCAAACAAGGCTCGAGAGTAAGGGAATGGCCTATTGTTCTGGATCAATCCTAACAGGAGTCTACACCCCTTGTGTGCAGAGCTTTAAACATGTATTTTAAACCCAATTAGGAGAACAAGACTTTGCTAAAATTAGAGCAAGGAGGACAAATCTATCCTAGACTTGGGTTTCGTCAGCACGCAGCAATATCATAATTTTATCAAACAAGACAAAAAATAAACGTCTCGTTGATCATTAAACTCAGCTCGTAAAATCAATGTTTGTAGACATGAAAAACTAAGTAACATGAATCACAAACAGCTCTTACCTGTCCTTGCACTTGCTGGGGCTGAATTTGCATCTGATCCGTATATAGTAAATTGTCGAGGTAACTAATATAGTTGAGTGCATTTTTCAAAGTGTCCAGCTTCGACAGTTTTTTATTCCCGCTTAGAAATGGAACAGAGTCACGAAGATTTTCGAATGCATCACTCAATTTTTTCACTCTCCTCCTCTCCCGTTCATTGCGTTTGTTCTTATTTTCGCCAGATCGAATGATTTTCCTTGATTTCGATTTTTTCGACTTGCGCTTTGGCTGCTTTGCAATCCCTGATGACGGCTGATCGATCGGCACAGATTCGTCTGCTGGGGAAAACTGGAAAAACGATGGTTCAGGAGAACTTGACTGTGAGAAGATGTCAGAATAAGACGAACTGGATGGCGATCCGATCGAGGCTTCACTTGGAGAGTAGAATGACGAGGCTCCATCACTGCCAAGATCTAATAAGTCATCTATACCATCCAGATCGGCGATATCGGAAAGCGGTATATTCTGAAATTGCAGTTCCTCGATTTCAGTTTTCATGACGGTAGTTGCTTGACAGCGGTCTAGGAATCTTCAGATGGATGACGGCAGCCCTGTCTTACTCTTTGACACTCTTCCAGCGGTTGCTCTTACACTTTTGCCTGCGTACAGCGGTTGTGAAGTGCTTCAGCGGCGTCCCTCGTAAGCCTGTCCGTGGGGTACAATAGCTGAAGACAGAGTAAGACAAACAGAGACGCGTGCGAGCTCTTAATTGACCGGTTTCCACACCCTGGTGAGTAGAAAGAGCTTCTTTTGATTGGCTGCTGTCATCTAGCGGAACCGTGGTAAGCATGCGTTAAAAATGTCTAGCGTTATGCTAATGAGAGGTTCTGCATGCCTGCTTCTTCGATTGACTTGGTATTAAAATTAACATAATAATGCGGCAGTCGCTAATGCGTGCCCTGTACGCGTGCTCTATTGTTTTTAGAGTACAATCGCTTTGTCAACTGAGAAGACGAATCAAATATGAATGAAAAGAGAAACCATCCATATACTAGACACTCGATCCACAGTCATAGAGAGCTGAACCTTTGATCAAACTACAGTTCGCCTTTAGCTGTCTTTTTATTTGAACTTCCCCAGAGAGTTGAGTTGTAGATTAGGGCTGTACAATATGAGTAAAATGACTTAAGCCTGGCACGTGCCGACAATGGTCAGATAAGACATTAATGCAGGAAGTGGAGGCCATAATAGGCTATCAGAAGTTGCAGAAGGAGTGCTAATGGAGCCACAACTAAATTGCAGAATTAGAAAAGATTTAAAGCAGGCAGGAGCCCTTCTGTTTCATTTAGTAAGCGATCAGTATTAAGACAGACAACGGTGTACTTAAATTTGCAGGTCAATAAATCTTTCTGGGTCTAAATTCTAGAGCATAACAAAGCACTATCTTCTAGGTCAAATAGTTCACTTTTCGTATTCAAATGACGCATAAAATTGTCTTTCTTTTCATCATCAAAGCTGATGAAGTGAGCAACAGCTTATGTTTCAAGTGTCGACTCATTAAATCAAAAACGGTTTGCTCGAGTTACGAATCTTCAGACTAGTGTAATGATTTGGCTAATGACCTAAAAGTACGTTGACTCGGATACTTTACGGTCGTATTTGACGTACAGGGCTTTTCTTGTTGAAAACTAGTTATAAGAAACGAGATGTCCTTTGATCAGCCTCCGACGTTTCTTTATTTTTAGGAGGCTCACAAGAGAATGCTTGCCTCTTTCTCTTTTTCCAGAATAAATCACCGTGTAGTTTCTGAATGAAAGCTCTGATTAGAGGTGAGCCCGTGTATAATAGGTTCAGAAAGGGGTCTTCAGTCAGATTTCCTGATGTGCTAGGTCGTAAACATGGGATTTTTGCCTAAGGGGATAGGCAATTCAGGGGAAACATCGCGTATACGGCTGCTAAGAGATTCATTTGCCAGTAATCAGTGAACTTGTAAAATAATTAGTTTCTAAGATAATATTCGTGGGATTTAAGCAGCGGGTTGATTAATTAAGTTTTTACGTAGCCTGGGAAAAGGAAAAGCGGGCAAAATTAGAGAATCCAGATGCATGAACGATAAGTATCATACGTATATAAACATCTTTATGTATAACTGAGTAAGGTTATATAAAACGCGATAGAAAATCTGTATCTGATGACATCTATCTATCTACCTATCTATCTACCTATCTATCTATCTACCTATCTATCTACCTATCTATCTACCTATCTACCTATCTATCTACCTATCTATCTATCTATCTATCTATCTATCTATCTATCTATCTATCTATCTATCTATCTATCTATCTGTTAATACCGTAACATAGACGTTTGTAACGCATATCAATATCAAACTTTATGATGGATCGAAAACTTTCAGACAATTAAAAATGGAAGTATGCCTCTTTCATGGCTATGTTAGATAATATGCGGATCAAGACATAAACGAACATTCCCATTGGCTTTAGGTGTAGCAACTAAATTCCTTACCCAGTCTTGCCGACTGGTAACTAAATTCGACTACGTCTTTCTTTTCAAGACATTACAGTTCGTCAGCAAGTTCTTTTCTCATAGGGCTGATGGCGATGTTTTTGATAAACAGGTAAAACGTCCTGTGTCGTAAACAGATAACATATCGGAAGCCGCTCTCAGGAACAATCGTAGAAATACTGTAACTCATAACTTTCGGTGAGGACTGTATCTTTCATTGATAACCTTTCCTAATTCATCAATACATCAAATTATAACATTCTCGCATTGTGACGTTCTATTAATGATCAAATGACAAGGGTCAACTATCAAATACCAACTATCTACTGAACTTACGTTACAAGTCACCCTGTTAAATACAAAGCAAACTTTACGACGAATCACAATTCGGAATTTTTTGGTTTCTTAAATATTAAAATTTCCCACACACTCCCTAAATAATAATTTCCTGTTTCACAATTGTAATACGAAAATCGCGTACTTATGACATAAATGAGCGATACATCGCATAGGACTTCCGTTAATCATAACAATGAAGGAATGACCAATCCCACGTATTCCCCTGGAGATTCCAAGACATCCTCTTGGGTGTGCTATGCAGATTTGCAATTGACAAGTTTACATCTGCCTTCGACAATATCAGAGTACTGGTTTATTAGTGTATTAATTTCCTTGTCAGATTTTGATTCTATGTTAAGGCTATGGACATAAGATGATTTGGCATTAACTGATACAAAACCGAAAGCAATGGTCAAATTAAAGCCTAACAAATTTCCAACATCGGGCATGACAAAATTTTTTGTTAGAGTCCTTTTGTCCTTAGCTTCAAGAACTGTTTCAAAATACCCCTTAATTGGAATCGGGTGTGTTTCAGTTCAATGGTCGATCAACTGTGTCCAATGGGGATCCAGTGTCCATCATAAGTCAGACGCGGGAATTTTGGATTGAAAGACTAACATGCTTTGCCTCTTGATTGTGCCCCGTAACAGAGTGGGAAGATTCATGCTCCTCTGGTTGCAAATGAGAGCTTGCGACATCTAATGAAAACGTGGATTCCACCAGCGTCACTATTGTTCGATGTTTCATAATTGCTTATACCACCACAATCATAGCATTTTCTCCACACTGCTTTAAATGACTGTATATATCCCTTATGAAACTTGACCCCACAGTTAAGGCGTTCCAGGCTAAAGGCTTCCTCACTACATAATTTCCTCCGAAGTTACGTAGACCTACATGGATGATGAAATGTTCTATAATTTCATTCTCCGCACTGCTACATTCACATGACTCTACACGTCGACCAAGTCGAGTGATGTATACCAGGCTGCTTTCTTCTTCTCCTCCTTGTATTGCTTTCTTAAACTTACAACGTTCATAAGTCAGATTCTTTTTAAGTAGAAAATAGTTGTTGGGGTTGGCAACGATATTGTTGAAGAAATCACCACTTCCTTTAAAAGATCGGTGGATCTCCTTGACATCCTTGCCTGCAGTATGAGGACGTAGAGCCCTTTTCTGTTCTGTATGCGTAATGCTACTAGAAACGACAAACAAATCAAAAATTGTTTTTCCAAATTGTCCACTTGCGACCAAAATTAGATTTAGACACTTAGTGTACGATAAATAGCTTGATGCTGGCAATATAACTTACGGGTTTAGCCATCGTCGCCAATATATGTTGTATATATGCTCAGAGAAGAGAACACACAAAGTATCAGGTCTAAATCTGAATCTATCCCTATGATTGAGCAATGTGTTTAAATACTTATCCAGTAAATTATGGACTAGAATAAATTATTTAAAACGTAATTATTGCATATTCAGAAGTAAGTAAACCACATTTCTATAATTGCAAAATTAAGGCTCTTTGCTAAATGTAAACTTTCAGCTGAAAAATTGCAAACATCGCAATTTTTCCTCTGTTCCTGCATGGACCACCGTCTTCACTGACACCCTCCTCCCGTCCTAGATTGTCCTTGAGAGATTTTGCTTTATGAAAGGGGATCATAGGTTTATAAGTAAGTACTATCCTGTGCTGCTCATCGCATCTTAGAATATGGTAATTATCCGACAAGATCTTATATTCAGTGTCACTTAATGCTGCATGATAAAATTAAGACCTCCTTGGAATCACTTTATTGTAAACCTTGAAAGGATTCCTTCCGCGTGAGACATTCGTAACCATCTGCTGCCCTTGAGATAGCCAATTGATCAGATACTACCTTATTATTATACCCCCTAGCCAACAACCATCCCTCTAATTCCTCACATCTCCAGTTGAGCAAATCGTTGTCTGAATAGATACATCAAATTTGGAATGCTTGGCTACAAGGAAAATCTGTCATAATGTGAAATGAGAGGCAAGACTTGACGTGCAAGTATTGATGCGAGTCTCTTGGTTAAACAAACATGTCCGTCGATAGCTGTTCTTGATCAAATACTAAATTGACGTCAAGGAAGCTAATCTTTTCAGTACAATAATCATAAGTAAACTTGATGGTACGGTAAGCGGTATCAAGGTAAGACAAAACTGGAGGAGCTTGGAATCCCCCCCAAACCATAAATGTGTCATCTACATATCTAGTCCATGTGACTGACTTGTAGCATACGCACAAATAAACTTTCGATACGGGTGCAGGAGACAACACCATGCTACTCTTTTTTTATTGTGGATTTCTAATACACCATCACCAATCGAAATGAAGTCTGTATCCAACACCTCTTTTCTAAAGTCCATATGTGCGTATGTTATACCGTGTACCAGAAAAGTTTGTCATTGTCTCAAGAAACTGTTGGAAACCAGGAGTGTCGCTCCAAAATCGATAATAAACAAGCCACCAAGTTATGATGGCGGAAGTAACATTACAGAGTATTTAGACGCAAAACATGTGGCACCGACGTACTGTATTGTTTTCCCCATGGTGATCGAGTGTCAAACAGCACGGCACAACAGGACAATGTTTGTGACATTTGGATATTTAGCGCTCCTCTCGAAAGGTTTAGCGCAGGAGCCAAAACCTTTCGAGAGGAGATTATTCAGACGCTTTTCCTCGACGGTTTTCCCGAGGAATTAAGAAAGGAAATCGTTTTACGCAAGTATAAGAATTTTTCTACTCTAGTAAAATTGACCAAGAAAGTAATGGTAAGTTTAAAGAGAGGCACCTCACCTTGCTTCCTTTGTTTCCAGATCTATGGTTGACGAACCACTCCTATATTATTGCGATATCATTGTTGCTTTTAATGTGACCTCCTTTCCCTTCCTTCAGTTTTACGAATGTGCCAGGCCCAAATAAGCATCCTTTTCCGGTTTCAGGAAACTGACGATCCAATTGTTATAAGGGATGGATGCGTCATCGGTCATTGAGACCTTTTCTGTGATAGGCCCCGACCTTGCCTCGATAACAGCTATTAGCAGTTGGAGAATCAGCTGATCCACATGATTTGCTATCAGGCTCGGAATGGGAATCCGGACATCATAGTCATCGATAAGAATAATGGACACCAGCAAGAAATCATATTGATTTTTACCACGCGTATGGTATTTGCCTGTTTTTTCAGTTTTTGTAAATGATGCTGCGTCTGAACGACAAGGAGAGAGTGCCACTTAGGAAGATGATACTTATCAGTTCCTTGTGCCTAAATAAGACAGGGTTGAACTCTCCTTTTATCGACTTACTGACCCAATAATACACATTTGTTTGCCACTTGCATCCGTCTGCATCATTTCAAGGTCAAACTGACGTTTAATATTAATCATATCTTTCTGTCACCTAGTTGGGATCTTGAGATACCTTCAATGCTATTCTTCAGTATCTCATCTAAAACAAATTCAAGGAGGCATCCTTTGGCACTTGTTTCTTCAGATCATTGAAAATTCACGTGAGGTGTATTGATGGCTGAGGACGGTGGCTCAATAGCACAGTTTTTACGTAAGAGAGATCTTAGTGCCCATTTAAATTGTAAGGTGTTAGGGTTGTTGTTCCATCCAAGCCTTGACCTGATCTTGCTGAAAACATCTCCAGGGGATCTTGTGAAAATCTATATGCGAGAACGTAGTTATAGGGCTGCAAATCACGGTACATCAATTCTTTTGCAATGTGAAAAATTGAGTTCACAGCAACACCAAAACCAATGATAAATGTTCTGCGTGGCCCATCAACAATTTTGCATCCAGTACTGTCCTCTAGAGACAGGAGATACTGTACTGTCCCCCTTGCCAGCTCTTCCTTTTCATTAAAGTTAGTTGCTATAAGTGGTTGCTTTGAAAATTTTCCAAATCTATTTTTTGAATTTAGAATGTCAAATAAATTGTTTATATTTAGTATAAAATCTGCATTTTTTTTGTAATCTTTAAAGACTGGTTCTTTCATTTTTCTGAGATAGTTCAAAGCACTTGATACAGAATGGTTTAAGTCTGTGAAGCAACATTAACCTTCATTTTGCGGTTCTGGAGGAATACATGCCTTGATGCCAATTTAACACCCAGATGTAAAATGCCCTTTCTCTACAAGTTGTAGAGGCTGGAGATGTAGGACCGCTTTATTTTGGATCCACCTGCAGTTTGAGAGATCCTCATGTCACCCAGAGCATTTCTTGCGAGTTTAAGTATGTGGCATACATTAAGGATGACATAAAGCCTTTTATTTGGATTGATTGGGTGTGGAAAAGAGCTGTCAAGATTTGCAATATTACAGCCCAACTTTTTAGCAGCGGAAAAATTGGAAGCTGCACCATAAAAAATTATGGCATGAGGTTGTATTGTGGACTTTTCTAGCATATGATGGCCTCTTTGATCAGCCGTGTCAAGATGTCAGAATTAACAGTGTTGGTGAAGAAGTAACCAATTGTGTGGTGCCATGGTTTCATGAGTCCTCCACTCATAAGTACCAGGGCATTTTGAGCCATTGTATTACTAGCTTCAGCAATTATGTGACCATAGCTGACATTCCCGGAGAAACGTTTCTTTTTCTATCCCATACAGTTTCTTTTCTTATTGACATTTCATCAATAATCACCACACAGTCTCTTCCGATAGTTTCTCCTTTCTCTTCTAAATATTTAAAGGCCTCAGATAAAAATCCAGGCTCACACTTACTATTTGATGCCCATGACCTGATTGTTGATGGCCCTGGGAGCTTGAGCACTTTCCGCACGAACTGATAGGCCCTTGGGCTGTGTGCAATGAAAAATTGAAAACTGTTTTATTTTGTTACTGTACCGCACACCTCTGACCTTGTTAAAATCTTTGGCATGACTTTGTAACAATTCTTTTTTGTCATGTCCGAAAAATTATGGATCATTGTAAAACACTGATCTTCAGTAAGGTACTTGTAGTGTGTTAGGGCTAGAAGTTAATCTTTTAACTTTTCGACCGAACCGTTGATTGTTTTTTGCTTTCTTATGGCTCTTGCATGAAGTTGGCGAATCTTTCTGTTCTTTACAGCAATCCTCTTCCTAAGATTAAATATTTGTTTTCTTGGTGATTTTGTGTATGCATGGTCCTGGTTTATTCAGTTATGTAGTACTCTCTGAATTTTCAGTATAATGTGTAATATGTGCATGACATGAAATTGTTCACACAACTCTTCACACAATAGTGATCTGCTATTTGGAGTCCAGTTGTCTCGCCTTACTGCAGTTAACCACTTTGCAAGTAACTCAGAATTTTAAACTGGGAATCTAGAACAAAAATAAAAATATAATTTTCTTTGCTTACCTACTGAAGGACTGAGTATTAGTAACAATGATGATACTAAATATGAAGCCTTTTGCTGATGATTTGCCCAAAAGCATGAATAGACATTGATGTAAGTTTATACTTTAGTGTTATTTTCATATGGTAGTTTTAATGGTTAAGTAATTTGCTATATTTGCAGTGCTTTATTTTGAGCTATTAATCTAATCATGGACTGTCTCATTTTGCAAATAGTTTGTGTCACTTATTGTGCTTTTATTTTAATAAGTGGAAAGACCGAAGAAAACAAAATAACTTTGCTTGATAACAGACATTTTCTGTTAATTTTTACGAAATTGCTCAGAATTTACTATATTTTAATATAGACGGGACAAAAATAACCTCAAACTTTCAATTTTGCATTAAATTTTAGCTTTTGTTTACTGTATAAGGAAGGAAACAAAATGGGCATTTCCATGCATGCAAATGTAGTTACAGGTTAGGATAAAATGTATCATGCAATATATCATGCAATGGTAATAATCACAATAAGTTAGAGATACTGAAGTAATTGAAGAATGTGTTAGCTTCATATTTTTACCACATGAAAGCACACAAGTTCTCTTTCTTCTAATATTAACAACAACATTTTAATTGTATGTAGGGGCAACAGAACAGTCAGCAGGGAATTATACATCCAGCCAGGGTGGAAGTGATAAATTAGGGTAAATCTTCTTTTTGTAAGGGGGGAGGGGTATAAAATATCTGTAGCTTTTCAGTTTCAAGGGGAGGCAAAGTATAATTGCACAACTTATAGGAATATCCCCATTTCCCTCTTGCAGTATTGTTCCTGGGCCAAATCCAAGCCCAGGCTGGCAATTTACAGAGGAAACCTATTTTGTAAATTTTTTGGAAAGGACAGGTACAAGTGTAATATTCGATTGTATACTGAAAGATATTTGTTGAAGGTCAAATATTACAATACATTTGTTGTCTTTTTTTGTGCTTTCTATCTATATTGAATCATTCTTTTCTGTCTAATTGTAGGTGGGGGTGAAATAAAATGGAGGGTTAGCATAATTTTCAGATTTAGATAAAAGGCAGGGGTTACATTAAGAAGGGGTTAGCTTTAATTTGTTAATTCATAAAGGGGAGGGTGAAAATTAATGGATATTAATAATTTTGATACAATGGTGAGAAGTACTCTCGATAATTTAGTTTAGAGCAACCTTTTAGAATTGATGTTAACTTTACAGTTCGAAAACAAGCCCTTCTTTATTTTCATAAAGTTAGGGGGTGTTAAATATTTTCTCCAGAAGTCATACCTTATATCATTGCTTATATAAACGTTTCCCTGCCCCAGTCCCTTTCTCTGTGTTTGTATTGTTAAGGCCTGATTGGCTGAAATTATGCTACACTTACCATGTGTCTTTTGTCAAAATTCTTTGAATCATAACCTTTTCATTATTCGGGAGCCCAAACTGTTAAAATACAGCAACGAAACAAACCTATCTGACCATCGTAGCACTGAATGATAGTACTTAGCTACGCAAATAAAATTACACTTGTTCACGGACTTATATAAGGAGGCCCAAATAACCCCACCCCAAACGTCCTAGCGAACAAGGCTGAAGCTGTGGAAGTTGTTTCTTTCTATATTTAGACAGTAAAAAGTTTGAATGCTTTGTATGTTGTGTTATATTCTTTTAGGCTCGTATCATAAAGACTTAAGGCAGTCCAATAATCCAAAAACTTACCCGATCGCCAGTCTCTCCAGAGGGACCTGTATCGCCCTGCAAGTAAAGAAATAAAAAAATCTGTCTGAGTAATCAATGCAAAAAAAGAGAAAGCATGGATAACGAATGAGTCTAACTTTGCGCAGTAGTTTCTTTAAACTTTAACATTGGATAAGAAGACATTGATAATTTCAGCCACTATACATTGACCCATAGAGGCATCGATGTTTATATATTTTACCATGGCAAGAGGTATCGATATAGAGGGGTTTAAGCCTTCCAATAACACGTAAATTATATACTCTACACAAGGAGAAAGATAATGGTGTGCAGTTTTCCAATTTTAAATTCTGGCTTGCAGTTGGTTATGTGCTGGTCCGTAGCCGCCATTTCCAGAACCCTTTAATTCACCTATTGTTAGAAAAAACCTTTTGTGACTCATATATGAAACGGTTAAGTTTCTTATACTTGACTTACAACCCCACCCTCTGCCCTCAATATGGAAGGAAACATTACGTCCTTCATTGTAGCCCATATTTAAAACAGTCATGAAGGTGAGGGGGAAAATGGCGAGCGTCGCCCCCCTGAGAGAATTCACTAGCGTACTCCGCCCCCCTGACATTCTGATCGGCATATATACTTTTCACTGTAGAATATCATGACCGCGTCCCCCTTTAATATTTTGGTAATCCCAGCCGCCCCCCTCCCCTCTCTTAGAGGGCCAGCTTCGTGACCGATTTAAAATAGCAATACACCATAGCGACAAGACAGAGAGCAATCTAATCACTGTATTAATCCAAGGCACTATTGAAATAGAAGGGGAAAAATGTAGCTGATTAGCTGATTCTGACCCAACTGTTCTTTACTGGCGATGACTTATATATCGTAATGAGCCACATTTTAGCTACTTAGATAGCCATTAAGCACAATGTTATGGTTACAGTTCAATACGGGAAACCCAAACGATGTTTTATTATCCTCTAAAATTGGTTTATAAATTGTTCGGTATGACCATCAACATGCCTGTGGAAACAACTCAATCCCGCAACCTGAACTAAATAATGAAACAAACTTATTAAATACTTAATAGCTAATTTCTTACCTAACCACTTTTAAGCTTATAACCATCAGGAATCAAATTAGAATACTTAACCAATAAATAAAACTTTGTAGTTACATGCGCAGATGCAGTGTTAGGTACAATGTTGACTACAACGTCAAAAAAAAATTTACATCCTTGTCCTAATCACAATTGCAATAAATGAGAGCTTTAAAAGTTGGTACAAAATTGAGAAGGTACTAAATTAAAGTAAGACAATAAACGTTTGTAGTCATACAGTCACTTGATAAGACCACCCAACAAAAATCAGAACAGCAGCGGTAAAGGAGACCACGCATCTGTCCCTAACTAATCGAAGCACCACAAGTTAATATGGCTGAACTGACAAAAATTAAATTCCGGAGCAAAGCTGGAGGTTTAACTAGTGCTAGTGATAACTGTAAATTATGAAGGTATGAATAGAAATTAAGCAATACAGACAGATTTGGCAGTTTATCTGTTAATAGTAAATCGGGAAATGTCTCGTAACAGAAGCGCATAACAAAAAGAGACTAGAACTTGAGGTTTTACGCATAACATGAGAGAAAACATTAAGCTGGCACTAGATGCAATGGTACTTCCTATACTTCGGCACCTCTCGTTAAAGATCGGCGATCTCCTCTTATAGGCATCCCCGAATCAGCACGTCGAGTAATTGTTAAGAAGGTCTTAGAGAAGGCAATCTGTTTAAATCAGCATACAACTGAAATTGGCTACTCTGAGGTTGCAATTGAGCAGCCAGAAAACCTTATCAATATTCACGGATATATATTTACAATTTTATCACATTCGTTTGTAAATAATTACTATTTCTGGAATATATTTGTATTGTATACCCCGTCTTGGTAAAATGAAACTCGCAAAAGAAATCGTCAAAAGTGACTTAGATATATGATGTACATGATCATGGAGCTCTCTTTCCATACCATCTTAAAACTTCATGGACGGGAGAGCATCAGTAACAGAAGTTGTCTATTTTGGAATTTTGATAATTGGTCACCCTTCTCATAAGGTCATTCGAGTGTCAATTTCGGTAGATCTTGCCAGTTATTACATTCTGGTTACCGACCATGATCTGTTTTACAAATATAATGGCGTTACTAGAAATCATTCTTACTAACCTGTGGACCAGGCTCGCCAAATTTTCCATCGTCACCCTACAGCAAAGAAAATTGTTATCATTAAATTGTACAACTATGTAAAGCCATGATGAGAAGATCGTTACTTTGATCATACGAATAAAGGGGGACCTGTGACCCAATGAGTGTAAAGTAACGTCGACAAGGTTTGACAATCATTACGTCGGATTGGCCTAAATGGTTCGTATACGCGCTCTAGTGACTCTAGCATGAGGTGGCCGTTCTTAGATCGTAAGTTCTGACTATTGTTTGTCATCGGTGTTCAACTTCGCTTCCTTACCCATAGTCGGCTTTTGTTTAACCGGGAACTGTCTATTTTATCTACTCTGTGCCAGAAATGTTGCCTTGAGGAACTTGTTTGTACGCATCTCGTAAAGAATGCAGTGTTTGTGTGCGTTTCGTATTTTGTACTGTTTGCGGTCATAGTCCTCGCCCTGGTTTTCTTCCCGGTTTCGTCTGGGTTTTCGTCATGATTTTCGTCTTGATTTTCGTGATACTGAGAATGGCAACAACTCGATATTATTACGTTTCTACGTTCTACTCCCACAATGGAACCTGAGATTTTCTGTTGTCTTTAAAATGCACTGCAAGGTACCATAATGTCTTTTACAGTTTATCTTATTGTTCTATAGTAAAAAACTCAAAAAACATCAAATCCCACTCGTAAGAAGCGAAGTTAAGCAACATTAACGTCAACAGTAAATCAATTTAAAAAAGAAATTACATTACTAGATTACAA
>JAAAKM020006971.1:86706697-86721106 GCA_010016025.2 Alatinidae sp. Z8VKAUB7J3
AGGCATTCGCTGTCTCTCTCTTTCATAGGATATTCTCTCTATGAATTCTGTACACCACTCACAACACTTTGCAATGTAACCAAGATCAAGGAGGTATTAGGCCTTAACGATCAAGACCTTTCAAATTTATGGGACAGAAAATTCCCAGAAGCATCTTTTATAAACTATGTAATACCACCTGTTGCGTCTTCAAGGTCCATTCTCGCTCCAAATGCCGGGTGACCTGCTAAAATCTATCAGGCGAAAACCACTTTCTCTTCTCTGTTTTCCAAATCTTACGTAACGTTCGAATAATCCCTTAGGGAATACTTTGATAACCAAAGCAACTACTTTTAAACTGAATTATTTTCACTGTATTTATGTTGAGGAGAATTTAGCGAAGAGATTCAGTGCCCACAAAATCCATGTGTTAAAACGATGAATACATGTTCACGGCTCTTTTCACACGAGAATAAGAATATCACTTTGACAGATTATTTTTAATGTCAAATGATTTAATTCAGTGAGAGATTTTTGATCATGTAAGAAAACAAAGCAGAAAATCGTTAACCAAGATGATGTCTACGAGTTGGAAGCAGACTCTTCGCCAGCTTCTTCAGTTCGGGGGGACGTAAGGTCTTCTGAAGAGGGGGGAGGGAGGGCAAAAATCTGTCATGATTTTTTGTGCAATATGGCCTGTACAAACTGTAAAATTAACAAACCATTAGCTACCTTTGTAGGGATTAACTTGTGTTAACGTTCTGACTTTGATAAAAGAATTACTCCTCATTATCAAATCAGCGAACAGGGGTGAGAAGGAACCTAAATAAATGGGCAGGGGGACAATTTACTGAAACTTAAAAGCAAAGCCTTGCATTGAGATGGACACTAGGAGGCTATGGGTTTGATAAATAGAAGCGGATATCAAGGGGATACAAAAGTATGAAATGTCATAAAATTTAAGAAAAAAGGCATAGCTTCAGTGGAAACGAATGATGGCTAAAATACAATTTGTATGACATAGCAAGTTTTCTTCTAACTTATATATCTTTGAATGTGAGAGAAACGAGGAGACATAGAGCCAAGACTACAGAGTATTGGAAAATAAAATACATTAAGGGACGCTTTTAATACCATCGAGTACCTCTTTAGATCTAACGCATTAATCAAAGGCGAAGCAGCAACCCAAGGACAACAACCCTCCCCTCAAAATATTCTTAAGCATCTCCAATTTGAGTTAATGCTTGTAATCTCCTTTTACCAATTTATCATTTTTATGCCCAAGACTGATTAAAACCTGCTAAACTTTGTTTGATTCAACTCTTATCACTTCCGAAGTTCGTTAGTTAAAAAGCAAATTAACTATGTACATTACTTATTTGTAAGTATTGTTATGCTCCAAGGTTTTCCTATCACATCCATGACGATGGTGCCGTGAACTCATAAAGGTCTATAGGGTTCAGATAATCGTGTAATTCTGCAGGAGTTTTGGTCTGCATTCTAGTATATATTTGACAATTTTTAGAAATTGTCTTTACAATTTGTATTTAGATTGTTTACCTTCTCGGGTTAGCAATAGGATGTGGGTTATATGAATTTTGGTCTGGAAAGGTGATAGATATTTTAAACCAAAATTACAACCGAGCCGCTTTCATATATAAGAGGTTTGTACAGGTTTTTATTAGATGGTTTGGATCAGGTATAAACTTTTTCAGATAATACTTATTAAAGGTAATAACAAGAAAAACTTTCAAAATTACTCTGTCATTGGTTTCAAATCAGACATTTTTTAGCAACGTTTAAACTTTCTTAGAAAATTTGGAAATCGATTTCTGTTCTGTCTTCTCCTATTTTTATCACGAAGGCCTGAAATCCTTTGTAAACTCTGAAGAGATCCCAGAAGCCTACAATAGTGGACAAAAGTAATATAAACCTTTAATTTTAAGCTATGAAAATGACCGAAATCATGGAAGACACTTAGTAAATGAAAGGGGCTCCCATTTGTGATATTACACGCTATATTCCCCTCACCTCCTATCAACAGGCAGGTGTGACACGCAACTCACCGAAATTGAAGATTTTCAAAATCCTTATTCAGTTAAAACGGGGGTTAGGAAGGTTTGCATTAATTTATGTCTGAGATTGTAGATTACGGATCATTGCCTTAAAGCAAGTTAGGTTATGGCACAGAATGTTTCATATTTCTCAGTTGTTTGAGAATTCTTTGGCCAACGTTTAGGAGTCATGCTGTTACGATAAGGTAGTCATAGCAAGTCTATTTGTGTGATTTACTCAGGTCACATTCTTACTGATTGGCCCCGAGTTTCAAAGTTATGGGATAACCCCTTAGGTAAACATTGTTTCTCCACAATACATACTGCTACAGAAGTCGGATTATACATTAGGCAGGGATTCCGTTCAACCAGCCACGCAGCCACTCAAATTTTAATTGGGGGGGGGGGGGAGATTCAAAACAAAACCTCTTCCCCCTCCTTCCTTCCAAGCCAGCTAACCATGGTTTTATTGGCTCGGGAAATTTTGAATTTTTACAGTCCCTGGAAGACTCAAAATTGCATTTGAGAGACTTCTCGTCTTTCTTATTTCATTGCATAAGTTAATTGAAATGCACAAGTGATCCACCTTTTAAATGCCCGTAAGGCTTATTCTTGGGGGGGGAGGGGGCAAACGTGGGCAAGCTTTACCCTTGGCTGCATGCCTGCGTTCAACACATACATTTTTAAAGCGTCTTGAAATAGGACATAAATAACTTAAAGATAATCGAGGTAAAATCTCACTTCATTTCCTAAATTGACCACAAGCAATCCTTTGAAATCCTATTATCTCCTCGAATTACTGGTTCTCGCACTATAAATAACTTACACTACCTTCGCTCTTATACAGAGAGATTCAACACAAAGTCTTTTAATGTTGCTTTTAAGGGATGTTAAAGATGTCAGCATGATGAACAAGAAAGGGATCCAGATTGTCAATGAAATAACATCAATCAACCAATCAAACCGCCAGATGAAAGAATATTTGCGCACAATTTGGCGACCTGCCTAACTTCCGTCCATCAAAGCCACATTCGAGGAGATCACAATCAAATCCCTCTACACCATCAAGGTTATCCGAGGGGCTTAGGAATATTTGCGCACAATTTGGTAACCTTGCTAACATCCGTCTATCAGAGCTACATTCGAGCAGATTGCAATCAAGTCCCTCTATACTATCCAGGTTATTTGAGGAATTTTCAGATTCATAGCAGAGCATAGGCTTGAACCATCAACCTTCTGCTTGCTAGACCAGTTATCTACCAACTGAGCTAATTCGCCGCCTAAAAGAACAAGTACCATAGATAAAAACGTCTTTGCAGCAAAAGAGGGGCTAGATCACGTTGATTGTATTCCCGTAATATTTAAGACCCAACAACACAGGGTTACTTTCCCCAGCCCTTGAAAACGCTGGCGATAGCTGCTCCGTTTTACAAAATTTTCCAACGAATCATCAGTAATCGGGAGTGAACGCTTACAGAAACAATATAGTAAATAGTTGATTTAGAGGGAGACGTTATGCGTGCAAATTAGAAATACGAACGAACAAGCGTCCACAGCAACTCGTTCACTAAAACGCAAAGACGCATGTCAAAGAGGGTGGAATTAACGCAAGCTAATTAAATGTGTCACAGTATTATGATGTGAATAAGTTAATTTTCAAGTACGAAAAAGACACGATAAAGTGTTTCTTCATTAAATTGAGCGTTCACAACATTGCTACTGAAGTAGGGAGACAGCCTGCATAGAAATCCTTATGTATTTTAGTACTTAGATAGTTTTGATCAAATGATGGAGCCTTCAGCAATCTTTTAATGGATCGCCTTACAACAGTTTTGTTTTGTACGGATATCTCCATGCTTAGATTACAAAGATATTTTGAAAAGTTGGCTAGTGTTACAAAATTTGAATATTGCTTTGAGTAACGGATTCATTTTGCTGAACGTTTTCGCCATACACTGATCACAGCAATCGTGTGGAGTAAAATGAGAAAGCTATAACGATGAATTTATAGGAAAAGAGAAGACCAAAACACGTCGTAGAAAATTAAAGTCAAGAGAGCGACACGCTTTCTGCCACTCGTGTTATTGAATAACACGAGCGGCAGAAACGTATCGCTTTCGTGACTGTCACTTTCTATACGTCTTTTGGTCTTCTCTTTTCCTATAAATTCATCGTTATAGCTTTCTCATTTCATTCCATACGATTGCTGTGATCAGTGTATGGCAAAACGTTAAGCAGAAAGAATCCGTTACTCAACGCAATATAGATATTTGGCTTGGATTTTTAGACAAGGAAATTTCGGGAGGTAAGAAGTGGGCTGCTCGTGTCTTGAATCATTTTTCCCTCGAGTCTGTAAGCCAAGCGTGTAGCTATGGGGTTATAAGGGGTTCATGCCCCAATCATAAACCCCCTGTCAATACATTCCTGAAGAATTCTTTGATTTAGTATTTATTATCAGTCAATGCGTTGATGATGTCGGTTGTTATAAACGAATATTTCAATATCAATATTCTCTTACACCATCATACACGACCCAAAGTAATAATACATATCAGTTTATTAAAGTTTTAAATTTTCATCAATTATGTAACTGCCCCCTCCCCCACGGCAAGCTCTTTACAATCAATCTTACAAGCAGGAGAAAGTACAGCTGATGCGAGAAGATGTTATCCAGGGGGCAACCATCCTACAAATTCGCTGTGTTTCGTAGTTTAGTCACAACATGTCGCAACATCCGCGCCATTCTGGATATTGTAAAGCCAAACGTTCCCGCCAGTTCGAATTTATTTATCAAAGAAACGAGTGAGCTCTTGTTCCGTTAGCCATAGCTGCTATCTTATCTTTGTCCCCAAATACTAAAGCCGTTTAACACATCTTGTGGAACGAAACCCCGATGCTGTTCGCGTAACGTTGTTCCAAAATGCAACCATCGCCCTTTCTTTCCGTCCCATAAACTGTCAGTAAAGCAAAAAACGATACGTTTACATGGATATAAACCTTATTGCATTTGAAGGTATGGCATTCCCGATCATATCTTTAATAACAGTACACCTCGAGTGGCAGAAAAAGTGTCGCTCTCGTGACTGTTATTTTCTACGACCTGTTTTGGTCTTCCCGTTTGCTATAAATTCATTGTGAAAAGCTTTCTCACTTCTCACTTCTCACACACTCCATTCGATTGCAGTGAACAGTGTGTGGCAAAAACCTTAAGCAGAATAAATCCGTTACTCAACGCAATATCAACAAATTTGATAATTAAACCAAACGTTTGTATTGACAACTGTGTAAATTGATTCACTTTCTTTTTATAATATCAATTTAGAATTGTATACTAAACCTTGTCACAATTTATGTTGTCCCTATTAATAACAAACGTTAAATTGGTCGTGTGAAATATTTGACAAATTTTTTACGGCATGTTTTTAATCCTTTCCTTTCCTATAGATTATGCACGAAATGTTTCCTACCTCACTCCAGAAGACTGCCGTGACCAGTGTCTGGCGAAACATTTAATGAAAAGGACTCCTTTACGTAACGAAGTATTCAAATATTTCACCACAAACTAAAATTTTAAACAGTCTATCCAGTGGTTAAGCTTTTAAAGATATCAGATCAAGGCATCCAATGTTTTAATCTTGTTAATTGAACCTCTGGATCGGTTTCCGAAATAACAAGCATCAGAAAAGTGTAACCCGCTTCTGATTGCATTGGTTGCTATAACACTGCAAATAATCAGGCATGAGATGCAAGTTACAAGTATTCAATAACATTGATATGCAGAGACGGTGGAAGGTTAGGGGATTGGGGGCGAGGGGGGCAAGTAGGCTGGGTTTAAATCTATTTTTTCACATTCCACAAAGGTGCCTTTGGTCATTGTGTGGAAAGAGATGTTTTGTGTCGATATGCATAACTTGCTGTTAATGTGACACAATGTCTGTGGAATCAATTTTAATTTTGATAAAGCTGAAAAGTGGTCACGTAAAAAATTGAGATTTGGCAAAAAAATGGGGGGGATATGGCCTTCTCTGCACCCCTATGCCCCCGCCCCGAAGCCGATCAAAGGCTTGGCTACTTTAAGATAACCATTCTGTTCGTATCTCTAAGATGAATACGTACCCCAACAAACACATAACTTATTCTGGTCGTAAGCGTTATTTTAGCGAAGTTCGTATACAATCGCAACAGTAATGCCTTTCGAAATTCTCCAATTCTGTCGAAGGAGGTATCAAATTACTTCTACAGGGAGTGGGAACAGGGGAGCAGGAGGCACGCCCCCAAAGATCTGGCAAATTTCAATTTTTTCCGAGACCACTTTTCAGCTTTATCAAAATTGAAAGTCATCGCGACAGACATTGTGTCACATTCAAAGCAAGATATGCATATCGACACGAAACATCTCTTTCCACACAATGACCTAGGTCACCTTATTGGAATGTGAAAAGATATGAATCCGGTCTAATTGGCCTACCCCCAAATCCGCCTTAGCTCCCCCCGTCCCTGTTCTACAGGTATGTGGTCATTATAGAATATGTACATCGCACGATACCGCAAAATCATAGCTTATTCAAATAATTTTTTCCTCTGACGCTACTCAGAGCATAAATGAGAGAAATTGCTAATTACTTCTTCGATTCAGTGCTATTAGAGTAGGAGATATGGAATTCTATTTTTCCGTCAATGAAGAACTTAGAAGAGTTTGCCTTATTTTATCATAGACATAATCCGTCGCTTGCATCTTCGGCAAAAGTTGATGTTCGATCTAATCTAGCGTTATCCGGCTTGGAGACAATTCTACCGTATAATTTATTAAATTGCTGGTATGAATTTATGAGTGATGCAAGAAGTTTACATTTCTCCTTGCCAACCGTATTCAGGGTCAATAAAAAGACTCTCCTGAGTCTGGTGCCAGACGTATTGCCTATTCAGTGATGCATTTATTTCCTACTTGTTATAGAAATCTCCAACGAGGATTGAATCGGAACCTCATTTTAAAAACGAGATCATAAAATAATGACGTCAATTTGCCATGAAATGCAAAATTCTCTACCAGCAGGAGGTTATAGCACGATGATTGTAAAGTTAGAGAGTTGATTTTTACGTTTGAAGTTTTACTCACGGTTATAAAGATAGAGAAATATCTCGCATCAGTGTCTAAAGTGAAAACGTTGCGATAATTTTTATCATGTTCCAAACTGCTCCACATTGAAGGCCTTTTCAAAATGTTCCATTATGGCGGAAATTTCCATGCAGATAAGAGAAGTGCAGTTTGGAAGAAGGTTCCAACCACAACAGTAGAGTTACCGTTTCAAATTGTTTCCGCCATGATGTGTACCATGCCTCAAAAGAGTCCCTATAGAATGCAAATTCCTGGTATTTCAGATATTTGAATTTTCGTTTAATTTTGTGTTCCTTAAACAAAGAATTGGCTCCATAATTGTGTGGAAAAGACCATTAGAAAGTTGAAGTGTAGTAGTTAGTAATTATTTTAAAAGAGACTTCTCTCAAATTGTAAGTCTTGCTGTTGAGGATGCTATTCTCAACTTAGCAAATAGGTAGTAAAAATTGATAAAATTAGCCGAGAATTACTGATCTCGCTCTTCTTTTTCTTCAAAATGACGTCCTTCATGTTTTTGAATGAGGTCGTTCGTTTGCCTTTTAGTGACTACACCATGATGACATCAAAAGACATCAAACCATCTCAGCATGTAAATGACTCTCGGCAGATGTTTCCCAGTCTGCTGAAGTTATTTAGAGGCTTCTTAGAAACCTCTATCTAGAACAGGTTGACTTGAACAGTGGAGTCATACAGATCAGGAATGTCTGACAGACATTACGTGTCTACAATCTCAGTGATTTCTTACGCCTGCGCTGTATCTAAGGGTTACAAATTAGTAGAAATCTGCTTTCAAGTTATTTTGCACCCTATGTTGGCGGAGTGTCAGTGCTTAGATGGAATTATTTAATATAAAATAGCAGCAATAATGACCCTTATTTACAATTTGTGATTATTTTGACTATAGTTTTAGAATGAGCTTCCAGAGACAATTCCTTACCGAGTTGTCATTTCAATGTTTTCACAAGGTCAAATGTTTACTTGCAACATTTTTGTGATGATGGCCTCGATCGGTCGTTAAAGACAGCATTGGAATCTTCATGAATAGCCAAATGTTCTGCTTTGCCACTTCCGTCTGAACAGGGAAAAATTAGAAGCTTGATTCAAGCTTAAGAAATAAGCGTTCATTGCCTAAACATCCGTTGCTGTCTATTCTTTATGGCCTTATTCTCTCAGCATTATCTAAAATTTTATTGTCATATGGTTTATCGGTATGTTACGTATTTAATGTCGTTGCAGAGACAAAATTTTGCTAATTCTTGTAATTCCACTTTACAATGTTTTGATTTGATTTGATTAGAAATCGAAACAGATGATTATGACGGTGCTACAATTTTTCATCGCGCGACAATTGATCACATCGCCAATTCGTCACAAAGACAATTCGATGAATTTAACATTTCAAATCCTCTCTTCTCGATGATACTTTATAACTTTAATGTGCTTTGGATTGACGATGGGCCGGATGGCAGTTGGTCAAGTCACATGGCGCAGAGAGGCTGGTCTCCAATTGCGTTGAGCTGGATATCAATGTCCACCGGTGGATGATTGGGAGCTAATGTGGCGTCTAGAGAAATAAAAAAGTATGTTAACAGCATAGGTCACCTAGGTCAGTTGGTAGAGCGCACGCCGCGAAAGAGTGGGTCACGGGTTCGATCCCCGGTGATGACATGCTTTTCTATTTCTCTAGCGTTCTTTTCAAATCTTATTGATATAGATAGAAAGCGTATGAGTAGGTTAGGCACTAACAATAGAACTAATGAAAGCATTTTTGAAAATGCAAGAATCCACTCATACGACGTACTTTCGTCTGAGTATAAAAAACGAATAAATTGATTGGACTGTATTTGATTGTGACAGTCCATGCAGTGAAAAAGGAATCATGTTCCTAAGTGACCCAATCAGTCATGAAATCATGCTTCAATTGTTGGTTGGGAAACATTGAGAAATGTGTTGATATTCTGTTTAGTACAGAAGGCCCCACACAACAATGAAATATCAGTTGAAGTGGACCTCGCAACAAAACACCGTGCTTGTTGAAATTATCAACTCTTTGTGTCAGGTCCCTCCAGAATTGGGTGACATTAGTTAGGTCCCCCCAGAAGTTCAGGCCCCCCCTTTTTTCCAAAATCGTAGGTCCCCCCATAAAATAAGAGATTTCAAAAAGTTAGGTCCCCCAGAATCATTGGGGGGTGAAACCATGGTTGCTGATGTAATAAAAAACTCCCTAACATAACGTAAAACTATTAATAAATGACCGAGGCATGGGTATTTATTAGAATCCACAAGCTTTTTCATTATAAAAGAAAAGTACACATGATACCAATGAAATACATCGTCAACTGTTCTTTATAGAGTATATATTTATCTTTCTATAATACACACTGTTTAATAAAATAGAAAGTTTCCTGTATATATCAAGAATAGGTATTGGATAATTAGTACTTTAAATACCATATGCTGCTTTACCTTCACCGATAGCGGAGTCCTGTTTAATTACAGTTAGGAGTAGCAAGTTTAAAACAATAATAAATGCCCTTGAATATAAAACACCTTTGAATAAGGGTCGAAACATCTTGAGTCTCATCCCGGCTCCCCAGCAACATATGGTGTTTTGAAATGGAAAAAAATTATCACCATTTACGAACAAAAACCCGTCTTCTCTCAAGACCAGAATTGTGTGTAGAATGATGCACCCCAATAATTACTTTAGCAGTTATCAGTAAATGTATACCTACCTCCTAACGTAGCAGCGTCCTGTGCCTGGATTTTCGCTGATACAGCTGCAGCCGCTAATGCAGCTGCAGCGGGAAGGGGGCCTGAGCTATTAGCATTTGCTGGTGGTGTGATTGCCTATAAAACGAATATAAAATATTACTACTATTTCAAAGGCGCGAAGCTTAGACTACAAGTGTCAAGAGGTAAACACGGGGGTTTAAGAATTTGAATTTTGTCAACTCTGTGCACAAGAACTCATTGACACCTTTGTTCTGACAACCACTGTTCTGCAGTCTCTTACAGCAGTAAACGACGCAATATGAAAGCAAATAACAGGGGAAATAGTCCACAAAACGAATGGGCATGAACGGCTTGTTACACACATTTGTGTATTACGGCCTTATCAAACAGTAAATAAAAATCATCTACTATATTTTTGTCGAATGACACAAAAAGTATTTGGGGAGAGGGTTCATGAGTCTCTTAAACATGGAGAGGCTATGAACCCAGTGTCCCTCCCTCCATTTCCAACGTAGCTTACAGCAGTGTGTATTCGCACTACGCATGCGATTTAATCTCTAGAGCTCTAGATAAAAACGAAACTAATGAAGATGTTGTCGTCCTGCGCGGCAAACACCTAAAATATGTCTAAAAGGTACGCTTTAGCCCCTTACATTTTGTGGTCCTTCGTTACAGTTTATATTTAAAGAGTTTGAGGATCGTTTATTTGTTTGAAGTGATAAAGTCATTAAATACATATGACACTGTTTCACAATACGAAGGAATCAAAATAACCCTCCCACAATTAAGAGCTTCAAGCATCACCGAAAGGGTTTACTTACCCTTCCGACTCGCAAATATTGTCCTCCAAGATCGAAAAGGTTCATCGAAGCGATAGCGTCGTTGGCTGATTGCTGGGCGTCGTACTCGATAAACCCGTATCCTTTGTGCTTTCCAGTAACGTTATCTGGTGTTAGATTACAACTCTTAACTTTTCCAAATGCTTCGAACACACTATAAACAATCACAATTGAAACATAAGCCATGAGAACAATACGGCAGAAAGCAAGTAACGAATTCCTGTAGTTATGCGTCAAGAAAAACATTAACTTCTGCTTCTACAAAATAGTCGAAATGCCATTATGAGATCAAACTGTTACAAAGCAATGAAGCGCCGATGCCGAGAAGCTCAACATATTCGAGGAAGCAAGTTACAAATGCCATGACTCAAAAATAGCCGGGAAATGGGAGGTTTAAAGAAAACTTTCAGAGAAGGCAATAGCATTACATGCTGATTATCGCTGTAGCAAATCAAAGACAATAAGGATACGTTTAGCATACGTTTACACTGTTGGTAACAGCACAGAAACACAGTACAACTTTCAAAGAAATGTTGCAATTTATCACTACCTTTGAATGTCACTTTCTGAGAGGTCTGGATGAACTGACGACACGTATATTCTTGCATATTGTCTAGCTTCTTCTAGTATCTGCTCAATCCACGGAGCTGCTTGAGGAACGTTGCTAGGTCGGCCAACCTGAAAAATTTATCATAGAAATTTCAGTAATATCAACACAGCACATTGTTCCATGGATCTAAATAACATTGGTATATGTTTACTCCTATCATATTACAATTCCCTTGCATCACACAACATATCTGCTCCACAATTTTGTGTTTATTTCATTATCACTAAATTAATGAAATCAACAGGAAAATTGACGGTGAACTAAATAATTATGACAAATAAATTTTAGTCTTCGTTACAAAGTCAACTTTCCATTTTGTTAAATCAGTCATCAGCTTTTGAAGACTTATCCAAAAAACGCATTAAATAAATAATTGATTTCAATACACTGGTCAACATGATTTTTGGTGTCAAGAAACAAAATATTTTTTCAGCTAATTTGATGGTGCTGATTCCGAATAGAAACTTAGATTTTATATTTGGCTACCATTTTTTCTGTACCGGAAGTGCTCATTTTTTGTAAAAAAGATTAGTTTGTGGTCTTGGCTCATCGCAAAATTTAATCAATAAGGGTCATAGAAACCCATCAACTTTTAGGTAGGTCAGACAACGTATTGCCGGCCAAGTGAAATTAACAATTTTTAAAAGAAAATGTAGAGAAACAATGTTTTTTGAGCTAAAAAGACATAAAATAGAAATATCAAATTTTCTCAATCTATTGCCAAAATTGAAATTAACTTCAAAAAATTTATTGGTAATTATCATATACTTTAGTAAACCTGATACTAAGGTAACATCGAAATAGGAAACCCTACATTTTTTCGATAGTAATCATTTTTTCTTCGACCAGGCGTCCACAAATACGATCCTGATGAATGGAAATTGCTCACTGATTGTTTAAAATGTAGTTCTAAGTATCTTTCGCTACATGAGCAATTACGTATACGTCATTCAACAACACCACAAGAAAAATAAGATACCATCAAATAGGTTATGGAACAAATCGACTGCAACAAGCATAAATGGGTTTAATGTGTAGATTTGAAATGATGGATTTTCTGCTTGGTCTAGAGAGTGCATGATGGTCCTGATACGGAGAAACTCATTGACAATGATGAATTTGTTTATTCAATGAATGACTTTCAGTTTTACCCTTGGACACCCTTTACTGACATGGTTGAAAACATCTTAAGTACTCGCAAGACCGAAAACTATAAGGAGTTAGTGGGAAAGTTGTTTAAAGTCTACGGGACATAAGCTTTAATATGATCAGTACGGTTCATTATTTACATAGCCATTTGGATAAATATCCAGACAATCGTGGCAACGTGAATGATGAGCAAGGAGAACGATTCGATCACGATATCACAACAATGGAAGAGCACTACTACGGCCGGTAGGGCAAACGAACAATTGCTGCCTACTGCTTGGGTATCAAACGAAATTAAATAATATTGAACATAAAAGACAATCAAGAGAGGTTTTTACCATAGTTCTTATGTTTACGAAGGTTTTATTTTTGCTAATACTAATTTAATGATTTGATAAAAATACTCGTTCGGCTTGGTACATTCAACCAAGTTATTTAAAGACTTGGGGTCTGATTGGTATCGCAAGAGTAGTATTTCTAGATTAGCAGACCAATGTTTGCTGATTTAAATACAAATTGAGGCTCCTTTTTTGTTTCTCTTTAAGAAACATTGCCATCGGTCAATAGTAATGTACAGAAAATATATGAAATATGCTTTTCTCAAAAAATGAGACATTCCTGTACCGCATAAACGGTAGCTAACCAAGAAAAACTAAGTTCATTTTCAGATTAAGCGCCCCTAAATTAGCTACGATAGTGGTTTGGAGTCTCGACACCATTTAAATGATTTTGGCTGACCTGTGTTATCAAGGTACTATATTTCTCATGATGAAACCATTTTTGAAGACATGCGATTTCTTGCGCTCGTCGATGCCTCACATGTGACGCACTTATCCTGAATCGTCTGTCAAAAACAGTGTGCTTGCAGAGATCATTATTTCATGTGCTTTGTTTCAAAATATGTCATGTCCTACCCTAGATATATGACTGTTACTAACATACTCGCCTTGATATTTCGTCCACCTAATAGCACACCGTTCATTTGCTCTAAGGCCAACTGCGCAGCTTCCGCCAGTTCATATTCCACAAACGCGAAGCCCTGCAAAGACAATCCCAAATAATGTTATGTAACTCACGTAATCAAAAGCTCTTACTATACTTTTGGCCTAATATTGCAACTACTCTGAATTGACAAGAATACAACGAGATATTATTATTATTATTATTATTAAAGCTTAGCTGGGCATCAATGAGTGATACCTTTTGGTTTCTGTGGCATAGACATGTTTAATGCACCCCTCCCATTATTAACGACTCTGTTTAAGACGCACAATTAAATTCTAATACAGGGGCAGCCAATCATCCTCAATTTAGTTGCACCAATCTTATAGCACGATGAAAGTAAACCGTCGTTGGAATACACCACGTTTACAGTTCACGTTTTGAGTATTGTAAGGATTTAAGTTCAATGCAACCAAATTTGCAATTATCGCAAAGAAGACCAAACATTGTTGAATTAAGCTTCTATTTTGTAGTGATGAGAAGTGAGTGTTTTATCTAATAACCATAAAATTGGATCTGGATCCGAAAGGTGAAATAATTTTGTTTCCTCTGCTTATTTCCCCAGACCCCCTTTTGTCAAATCCTCTTTAAAATATAGCTCTAAAAAGCCGACTATCGTCTATATATAATAATACTCAAAAACGTTTCGCGGTGATCCTCCAAGATATTATGTACATTCTGTGAACATATGTACAAATCAGACATACTTTCAATGGGCTTTCGAAAGGTTCACGGGCCAGATGGTAGTCCGCCCGTGGTAAAGTTACATGGTACAGGACGTTATCTCCAACTGGGTTGAGCTGGATGCACATGTCCACCCACTGAAGAATGGGACCTAGAATGGCAGCTAGAGGAATGGCGTATGTTAACAACGAGAGTCGCCTAGCTCACTTGCTAGAGCACACGTCGCGAAAGCCTGGGTCA
>JAAAKM020006971.1:86721206-86736280 GCA_010016025.2 Alatinidae sp. Z8VKAUB7J3
CTAGAGGAATGGCGTATGTTAACAACGAGAGTCGCCTAGCTCACTTGCTAGAGCACACGTCGCGAAAGCCTGGGTCACGGGTTTGTGTCCCAATAGCAACATGTCGTAATTTCATCCCCTTTATTCTTTTCCGTCCTTTGACTCATAATACTTTTATTAATAGTATTTGACTAACCTTATGTTTCATTGTAGCTGGATCCCATGACATGTCAATCTTCTTGATTGGACCAAATGGAACGAATGCTGCACGGATACTATCTTCTTTTAGCTCGAAATTTATACTTCCAACATATATCCTGACAAAAAAATCACAAATATTATGAACAAAGCGGACAATGTTTCCTCTACAGCAATAAAATCTATTACACTATAATGCTCTTGTTAATATTCGGTCTAACTAGAATGATCTATCATGACACAATAGAACAGGGTTTTTTCTTACCGTAGAACAAAACAAGCGAACAAAATCTATGTAACAGGCCTATGGATGGTACCATAAATTCAACGTTTGTGATAAGTGAAGAATTTAAAACTAGACTTCGCAAAACTTTTTGGAACTGGACTATAGATAGTTTTAGGCACGACCTAAAACAGGCTCCCAGATATTAGGCTCCCAGATATCATGCTTTAGGTAGGGTTGCTGACGATGTTAGAAATCTTTGCCTTTTCTACAGGTCATATTAAAAGTGCAGGGTGTGATCCACCTAACTTTACTGGACAAAACGGCAGGCGAAATGGCATCTCTACTAACTCCTCATTTTAATATCAGGTCAATGTCATCCATCTTACAGAATAAATGCACCATATGTTATACACTAGTAACTACAACCAGACAGCATTTTAAAGTAATCTTCATTCATAGTTCGAGGTCTTGAAGGACACATTTTTGGTCCAAGAAGCGGTAAGAAGGGGGATTATCTGCCTTGTAAGCAATGCAGTTAAAATGATATTAAAATCTTGGGAAACGTGGCTCAAATCAAGGTGCGTTACGTTCAGTTTTCGCACAGGTCTAGTTTTTGTCTACTCACCCATGTTCCGGTAATTTCCTATCAACATATTTCTTAAAAGACGATTTGCTCTTACTGCAAATTATACAAAGGTGGCATCAACAACATCTGATTCCAAGACATCATCAACAACACATCATTTATAGCAATTCATATGGCCGTTGTTGTTTTCACAATTTTTGATTAAGAGAGTGAAAATACAATTTCAGTAAAAACAAACTTGTGTTACTTCAGAAAATATCTTTAAGTGTCATCATTTATTTTGCCCAAAGTGTATGAATAAGTTTTACCTGCACATTAAAGCAAGGGCTCTCTGTCTCTGTGCATTTGTTTGCAAAGTTGTCATCTGCTCCATCTGCTGTACTTTCTGTTTTGCCAAAACCTGCAATTTAATAAACAACTTGTATCAATGGTTCAAGCACAGATATGACTTTGAAATTGCTAAACTATCTTATATACTACGTTTGACAGTTCTTGGTGAATACACATCGACATAATGTTTGAGTTTTCCCTCACACTTTTAGCTTCACCACGGAGAACACTGTTATCACTAACTTCTAATTTACTTCATTTCGTAGATTGAAACTTCCGATAATAGGCAATACCCTCGTGAAATACCTGGAAGACAGCCAGAATCGCCTATACGCGCGGGCACCGATTAAGATTTGTGGGGTTACTCCAGTATATAGGAAAAAAAAGCTCGCCATTATGTCTTGCAATCACACTTGATTTCAACTGATTGTATGCGAATGATGATAACTTTTCAGTTGATCCCTTTCCGTCATTTTACTGGACGGCAATAACAAACGGTAGTCTGACGTGAATATTATAGAGATGCAATACACAGAATAATAAAGTAGCTAGAGCTGGATCATAAGGGGTAACGCGAGGGTAACGGGGGTATCATACTGTTTGTAAAATGACTGGGTCACATTTGTAGTTGTAGCTGCATCAGATTGAGATTGCTTTGTGTATGAAAAGTTTAAACAGGATAATCATTTTTTCTCTTTGAGATATTTTTAATTCCCCTACTTTACAAAATACCGACTTCTAATTATCAAACATCGCTGCTGTATGGGTCCTACATTCGGATGCCGAATGTAACATTTTTGCAATTTCTCTAATTTTACTTCAAATCAAATTTGCAGAATATGCCATAAATCCATTTAATTAATGAGAATGTGCATATCCTATAAAAGGGGAACGCGATGGCCCGAGGCAAGGATCGAACCAAGGACCTCTCGCACATAGAATGGGGAAACTGCCACTATGCGAGAGTGGACCATACTTTTAATAACGGTTTAAAGTGTTAACTCAAAACTTTACCAATACCTCTACTTTGTAAATATTTTTCCTATAATATAATCATGCATTTTGGTATAGGAGTAGCGCTGATACCTTTAGTGCAAGAGATACCGGGTTCAATCCTCACCAAAAGTACATTTGATGGCATTTTATCAAATTTGAATGCTTTGGTAGCATAGTATCTAGCATTGAGATATAAGAAAGGAAACAACAGTATAAAGTTAGTTCAAGCAGGAAAATTACTACGCTGATTTTTCCACCTCACTATTACAATAGGACTACCAATTACGTCTACTTTGCCATTATTATTTTTAGGATGCGCGGTGTCAATGCTGGAGTTACACACGTCCGATCCCAATCGACACGAAACTATAGGACGCAGCCCTCAAAAATTGAAACCACTCGTTTGCTGGTTACCTGTTACACAGGCGTCGAAGGACAGCGATCTAATGAAATAACAACCTAACGGAGGTGAGTATCAAGCTGCGGGAAAACGGACAAGAAAAGCATGAAGCTGACTCACGATAGCCTACAGCTAATGCAAACCCTCATAATCTGTTTTTACAAAAATCAGCGGCCAGCTCCACGTTCGTAATATTCGTTTTTTAAGTAGAAATGTGCCCTCTGTTTGTATTGAGATTTCTAAGTAAAGGGAAGGGATCATCGCAGATTCTTTAGGTAAGGTTTAAGAGACAGTATAATGTATAAAGATATTCAACGATCCTTAATCATCGTTCATCAGATTTTGAGGAATGTCGAGACTACAAGTAAAATACACTTATGTGGGCTTTTTAATTACCATTTCTTTTATCGATTTCTATGTCAAAAATTTACTGGCCATAAGTATTTGTTTCTTACTAACAAAATTAGAATAACTAACTAAACCTATCTTGTTTACGTGCTGAGGGTATTTGATTGTTTATCATGAGAATGGTAAAGGAGTACTTTTAAGTGATGTATAGTGACATTAAACATGTTTGCATTGCTGAATGAGAATTTAACCTTTCTAGGGTCGCCCCTACACTTGTTTAGAAATTTATACTATACAAACAATGCTGCTTTGTACAAATTATAGCACGAGGTAAAAAATTAAAGTCTTAGTTTTATCGATAAGCTGAAGTGGTATTAGTGTATAAAATACATATTTTAAAAAGGTGAATTTCTAAAGTGCAGGAGGACATTTATGCTCGTGAAAACACCCAGCTTACGTAAGTAAAACAATATGGGATTCAAGAAATGCAATAGCCTGTGTTTATGGCTAGGCTACGGTAACACCAAAGATTTCTTTTTTGAAAAGTTATTAATTAAAAATATAATCTATGAGATCATATAGCAAATCAAAAGTTTATTTTTCTCACTATTACAAAAGGCTCGAAAGTAGCACAGCCTTCTTAGGAAGCTGAAGATAATGAACAATACCAAGAATATAACTTTACTTAATTAGTGATAAGCTATTAGCACCACTTCTTCATAAAGTAGGGCCTCACACAATGAGAAAGTATAACAATTGTGTAAGTGATAGTATTGGAGGTTTAATATATGTATGACACAATGTGTAATTTAAATTAAATATTGGTGTTTGAAGTCTTTGTGTTTAGTTTTTTCTTGTTGCCACAAAAAACATACAGAACATAAGCAAAATAAGGACCACATTTCTTTCTTGTGACTGAAGCTATCTTGATCTTTATGCACATGAAAACACTACAAAGCACATCCTGAAAAGCCATAAATAGACATTTGCAAAATCTTTAATGGAATTTTAAACTGCAAGAAGCCTGACACAATAGCTAGGGCAACAACTCAGTTACATCTCCAGAGCTGTGTATATCTGAAGAGAATTGAGAACAGACAGTGATAGCAAAAATTGTAAGAACTGCCAAGATAACACTGAAGCTTTGGTAATATTTTATACGGTTTCATCTTTGAATGATGATTAAATATTTAACTGCTCTGTAGGTTTGCTGCTGCATGTCTATAACAAAATAAGATAAACTTTTACAGTTGGACAGTACATACATATCTTGACGTAAGTTTACTACAACGTACTGAAACTCATAATATTTATTTCCATTAGCTTTATTGACTGGTGTAATTGATAACCTTTACAGTATTGAGGTCTATGCAGACAGAGTTTTATGGAAAAGCGTCGTACAGTTTCGCGTCGGTTCGAATCGGATGTATGTAACCAGGCCTTAAGGAGTTCATTCAGGCGTTGTGCCAGCTAGCTAACTACCCTCTTGGGTCTCGTAATACTCTCTTCTAATTCCAGTGACGTCTTTACAAAGTTTTGGCTCTCAGAGTTTATGGCCCTTTCACTTGCTGCTTTTTATTTATTTATTGCACGAAATAGCGAAAACATTTTGTTCTGAAAAGCAGCCTTCGTCTGACACTTCTCAGAGAAATATCATCAGAAAAGATTTTATTGAGTAATTATCAGTTCTGACGATTGTACTCAGAGGAGTGTCAGACGAAAAAGCTATTCGCTACCAAAGGTTTTCGCTATTTTGTGCAATATCTTTGTTTTGTGCCACAAACAAATTATTTGCTTTTTATTTTTCTACTTTCTTTGTAAATCAAGTCCTTATCTTTCCTCTCTACAAATCTTTATATTTCGTCTTTGCACTAGTGCGTAGAGTTATCAAACTTGTCCATTTTGCCTCTATTTGCATACCTTTTCAGTCCACTACAATTTCTCTCTTTACATATAAAACTGTTTTGAATCTTTTCCACTCACAATGTTTGTGAATTTCAGGAATTATCACCGACAGTTTAGAAGTGTCCTGATATCGCACCTTGCTATGTCTGCTTATGTTGCAAAAACGGTAGGTCTAAGTATCATGGTACAGAATTTACCCTTTCCACAGTACAATGCATACTTCCACTGTTAAAGGAGCACCATTTCATTTCGTTTCTCTGTGGCAAAGACAAGGACAACACTGAAACATGAACGAAGAACTGAAGAGGGGATCCCATGTCAAATCTTAATTGTCAAAAGATGCAAAATCTGCTCTGAAGGTTGAGAGAAATAAAAGAAGCAAAGTCATTGGTGAACGCTGATTCTTAAACTTCCTTTTGATGACGCATCCCATGACGACAACTGAAACATATACTACCAATAATACTTTACGCATTGGAAAGAGCGCTCTAACAGCCTCACAAAGAAATGCATTTTTCAAATAGCAGCTACTTTACGGCATATTCTTTGTTTTGGTACGATTACAGAACAATTTTATAAGGTTCAGAGGGCCTTTGCCAGATACTATAAATTTTAGAAAGTATGAGAAAAGGCATTGTGAGGTTTGGAAAGTATGAAACACGCAATGGTAGCATTGTCAAGAAAACGAGCAATGATAGTGTTTACATTCACAACAATTGAGTTTAGAGAGCTCTAGAAGGTTATCACGTTTCTTGGTAATCAGAAAAAGATAAGGATTTAGGAAAAAGGCAAAAACGGAGGCATTTAAAAGAAGAATAGGGGAAAGGTCTGAAATATTTTTAGTGACGCACTGAAACCCGTCTTAGCAGCCGCCTCTATAGAACGCTTGCCTGTCCATAACGGTATCGAGGAAGCCACAGTTATACTTTTAAATAATTTACCTTTATAGGTCGGTATCCTCCATAACGCCGTCGGACCAATAAATTGGTTAAATTCAACAGAAACACTTTAAATAATCGGTATGTCACTACAAGAAAGTTCAAAAATAAATTTATTACACAAGTCCATGTTCTCCCAAAATTGCCAAGAGGGAATGCATTGTAACATAATAATCACCTATAGCACATTTGGGTTGCCCCTGAGTAACCTCTCAGGATCTTAAATGTTAAATCTCAACATTCTTAATAGTACGGCAAACCCTCTATAATGGCTTAAATTGGTCCCTACGTTAACCATTATAGGAAGGTTACACTGTACTATTGATAGACTAAGGTTCTTGTATGCAACTCTGGGGAGGTTAACATATTAAAATTAATAAGCAGAAATAAGCTTTTAAAGGTTCTACAGAAAGTATAGCAGCTATATGAAGCCTTGTAATAATTGAGTAAACTCGACTGACACTGTTCTCAGAGGCCTGAGTATGAGATTTTAGTAAAAAGAGGGCCTCTTCGTCATTGATTAGGAAGAACAGGCACAGCCGAAAACTTGTTTGACGACGTGTTTCCGAATCCCATAGTCTTCTTTTTGCGGATTTCTTGTGCTGCCTCAAGCACTCAACTATAGGAGGGGGCGAGGCGCAAGTTCTCGTCTGCCCTCTTCCTAGCCAAAGAAAATGTGCCCTTCCTAGCCAAAGAAAGTGTGCCCTCTTCTTACTCAAAGAAAGTGTGCCCTATTCCTAACCAGAGAAATTGTGCTCTCTTCTCAACCAAAGAAAGTGTGCCCTCTTCCTAGCCAAAGAAGCTGTTCCCTATTCTTATCCAAAAAATGTGTGCCCTATTCCTAACCAGAGAAATTGTGCCCTCTTCTCAACCAAAGAAAGCGTAGCCTCTTCCTAGCCAAAAATATTGTGGACTTTTTCTAGCCAAAGAAACTGCGCCCTCTTCACAATCAAAGAAAGTGTGGCCTTTTCCTAGCAAAAGATATTGTGGACTTTTTCTAGCCAAAGAATCTACCCCCTCTTCACAACCTAAGAAACAATGCCCTCTTTCCAGCCAAGAAGCTGTGCCCTCTCCCCAGCCAAAATAACTGCGCCCTCTTCACAGTCAAAGAAACTATGTCTGATTCCTAACCAAGAATTTGTGGTCTTTCCTCCAAACCAAAGAAACTGTACCCTCTCCCCAGCCAAAGAAACAGCAGCCTCTTCCTAACCAAAGAAACTGTACCCTCTTTCTAGCCAAAGAAACTGTGCCCTCTTCCTTGCCAAGGAAGCTATGCCCTGTTCCTACCCAAAGAATTTATGCCCTCTTCCTAGCCAAAGAAACTATGCCCTCTTCACAACCTAAGAAATTGTGACCCTTTTCTAGCCAAAGAAATTCTGCCTTCTTAGAGGACTAACATTTCCTGTATCCATATTATTCATCGTATGCTTGCTGCGTTGAAAGTTTACCAATAGAAACTAGAATTGTAGGCGTAAGAGCCTAGGGCCGAGGAGCCAGGGAGCCTTCACCCTTTTCTGCAAAGTTGCCAAGGTGCCTTAATTTTAGAAGAGAATGTCCCTTTTACAATAAAGACTACTCCCATTTTCAGAAAAATGTGCCAAGTTGTCAGAAAAAGAGACCTTTTATCCAGAGAAGATTAAGTTTTCTTCTCAGAATACGATTAAACAACGTTTTAGAAAAAACAAACAGTAATCAGGGATTTAAGTTTTGCATATTTTTGTTACTGTCTGTCATGGCAAGACCGAACTACGATACTTGCAAATCATTATCAATATAATGTCTGAGTTTTCAATCGACTTTCAAACGATGGTGTATCACTTTACGCCAAAATGACAACATGGAAACGGTTTTAGGGGACCAAGTTCAATCTATCAACGTTCACGAAACACCCTGGGGCTATAAAATAATCAAAACAAAATAAACGAAGAAGAAAAGACATGAGTCTTTGCGTTGACGATAAGAAGGCGTACGGAATTGAGACGCCGTTAGAAGAATTACTTGATTACCTTAAATTGGCGAATGCATGCTTCTTCATGAACATGCGGAGGCTTTTGATAATTGGATGTTTATCACCCGTAGGTTCAACTGAAGCAGAGCGTGCCGCATCTGGTATACGACTTCTTGAAACATCTTACAGGACCACTATGAGTGACGAACGGGAGTGTAATCTCAACCTGGTTCAACTACTAATACTATAAAACGTTGACATGAGATCTTTTAAAAATACAAAATCGACCTCCATTAACTAAACTATCAATTGTGTATAATCAAGTATGGCCTTTCCTTGTTTACGGTACGTATCATGGTATAAACTCAAAGTTTATGTTCTATTTATTTTATTTCTTGTTATTTGTTTAAAATTTTGGCAGTAAACTCTAATAATAATTACAAGGTTAAACTATTGAGTCTTCAAACGCCAAAATTTCATATGGATTTTCATGAATATGGCCACGCTTTCAAAGATTTCTCAAACAAACATATGTTTTGCGCTACGCGAAGGAAATTACAGAGGCTATTAGAAAAAACTGAATAATTTTTCTGTTTTGGGAGATTGCGCACGCAACGCACACCACTTCTTTTCTACTAAAGAGAAATTCAACCTCAGTTTAAACCCCCCAGCTACTAGAGAGATAAAGTGGATAAAAGCATCATTTGAGCTTTCTTTCGCTCGTAAGCACAGAATCTACACGATGGAGAGATAGTAACCAATGATTTGTATGCACGCGAGAGTGTGTAACAAGTACAAGCAGAGTTCAATAAAGGCGAGGGACAAGTGCCCTAAATTTTGCAAACCTCACTTGCCCTTCAGAATTCCTAGTTGCGCGCTTGTGTCTTGTTGTATGAGAGAAGTAGCAGTGAGCAGACAGGAGTTTTCTTGAGATGGTATATCTTTTGCTTCTTATGAATGTGCAAGTTTTCGAAAAATTGACACATTGTTGCCTTTTCCCAAGAGTTTTTCGTTGTTTATTTACATGGCCCAACGATTCCTTACTAATCAGAATTTCTCCATGGAAGTTGATCTGATTCCTTTTGTCGGTTGTGCTCACTCCCATGAACATGACTTATAAAGAAGTACGATCTTTTCCAAAGTACCATAGAGCCTGAATCTTGATTAAAACTTTCAGTTCGGATAATTTCTTCTTCTTCTTCTTCTGCTTCTGCTTCTGCTTCTGCTTCTGCTTCTGCTTCTGCTTCTGCTTCTGCTTCTGCTTCAGCGCCGTTAATTTGCAAGCTATTGTGGTAATGCTCCACTCTTTGAGAATTATATATATATATATATATATATATTAGATGCGAAGAGAAATAAACATCTCTATGATGTATATTAGTGTTGAAACCTTTGAGCGAGTGGCGAGTATTTTTCTATGATCAGCAATTTTCTATTTTCCTGTTTTAATCATCTCTTGTGCCACCAATTTGTTGTAAGATGGCTAATTTTCACTAGTTGTTTGTACGAACCAAACTGATAATCATCTATACATCTAAGACTTTATGTACCCTTGCATCCCTTATTGAATACTATATACAAATTAATTTCAAACTAGGAAATAGATATCGACAATAAACGTGTCCCAGGACATGTATGGAGGACATGGCAGCAACTTAAGAATATTCACAATTTAAGATATTATTCTGAGGTTAAAATAGAATACTAGTCTATCACTTTGACGTCAACAATAAGATAAATGTTTCTCCAAGATTGTGCTGGTAGCCAATTTTTAACGTCCACTCAAATTCAGCCCACAACAACAAAGCACAAAAGTTATCCCGAAAATTGTGTTGGTAGTCGAGATGTACCATTCACTCAAATTCAGTCTACAAAGACAACAGCATCGCAAAAGTTATTCCCAAGTACACTCGTTATCAAAACGAGGTATTGCAAAAAGGTAGCCACATTTTACCATCCGCTCAGTTCATTGCATACAAAAAAAAGAACCAATTGACCTGAAATGTAGTGTCCGCCCTCGTTTCGCTCGCTTTGTCAACCAATAATCTTGCACACTTGGATATTTAGAGATATAAGCTGTTGCAGCAACGTAGTGTTATACGTTGCTAAGTTTTAAACTAAGACTGGATTAAAGAGGATACAATATTGAGTATACAAGACAGGTTTCTGTGATCATGAATTCTAGTTCTGTCTTTTGTGTATCTTACACGAGTTATTAGTCGAAACATTAAGATGGCGGACTTCTTACATAAGATGTCACACGTAGAATTTGGCTGCAGCCTTTTCATTACAATTTGTTGAAAATTGGTATACCCTGCAAAGTTTTTCTCCTTAAGCCGGCCAAACACAGAGTTTTACTTCCCTAGCAAGCATTCAGGACCATCAATACTAGAATACCATTATGTTACTTGATGCCTGAGAGATTTTGTACTTGCAACTTTTACTACCTCCGAAGTAGATCGGAGCGTAGGTAAGATTAATTCCTGGGATGTAATCCTGAATGAGTGACAGGGCTGTGGCAACGATTGTCAACTTTATATTGTGCACTTATTCAAACGAATAGTTAAGATTTAGAAGGAACAAAATATACCACGCAAGACTGTCTATGCGACACAAAACGTTTTGGATGAAAAAAATGGGTCGCACCACCTGACCAGCGGTTGCCACGGCCCTTACCACCTGACCAGCGGTTGCACATATTGCTTTTCGACTAGAGTATATTTTAGTATTTAAAGACATACTAAGTTATTTTGTAAATCTAATTTTGGATGTAAAGTTTTACTTTGTGGTAAATATTTAGGGTGTAAGGGGGGAGGGAGAGCACGTTAGAGGGGAGAATATTTATTAGAGAGGATACATTTTTGAATGGTGTTGATCTGGCATACAATTTCTAGCAACTGTCGTCAGAATTTTCTACTAAATTTTAAAAAAATTGATGAATCGTACAGCAGGAGAGGGAGTAAAGTATAGCCCCCCTTTAGGTGGGTAAATGTCCTCATAACCTCGAAAATGTGAATGCCAATTAAAACAGACACGAAGTCGCTTGTTAATGAATTTAAGTTTGTTTAAAAACTTCTGCATTTGGTGAATTGAAAAGAGCACTATAGAAATAGAAAATATGTCACCATCGGGGATTGAACCCGTGCCCCGTGCCACGTGACTGTGACTCGATGATATTTTAAGAATTCTTAAGAAGATTTATGTCAAGCTCTTACGCTTGCTCATCTTGCCGCTAAAAGACAAAATGTTGATAGCATCGCTTGCTCCAACAAAATTTGTTAGAGCCCCTGCTCATTGTGCATGCTCGAAAGTAGCTAGAGCAGTAGATTAAAATGCCATATAAAGCTTTAAACATAGTTAGTTATCTATGGCTAGTCTTAAAAGGGGAATATAAGAAGGGGTGGCTAAGGGGACATACAGCCCCCAATAATTCTGAAAACAACAGAAAACATAAAGTAAGGGTTATGAACATGATGTGTTGTGAGAATACTTTTTCTTCCGTGTCTTGTGACGTTGGCAACCATGAAATGCCAGGCTTTTCTGTTCATTGCCAGTATATGCATCTATAAGATATATGTAAGCATGTATATATATATATATATATATATATATATATATATATAAATAGACACTCAAAAGCCGTCTACCACCTCTGCGTATAAATGTTATATAAAGCTGAAAAAATGCACATTATCTATATAAGATAATGTGTATTTTTTTAGCTTTATATATAGATAAATTTATATATACCTATGAAGAAAAAGGCAAAAGCAAAAACAAACAAAAAACAAAATCAAAAAGAAAGGAAAATAGAAAAACATACAAGCCTAAAACTAAAATTTATAATACACTGCAGTTATTGTGATATGAGCATCCTTTCCTTCAATTTGTTCTAGCGTCATGATTTTCAACCACTATAGCCTCATAAATTATTTAATTCTCGGTGAGAGATCGGCAGGTTTGTCTCGGAAAATAATTCAATACCACTTCAAGGACACTAGCATACCTATAGAGTTCCCCATGGTGCCATGGCCCCCCTTTTGGTACCTTCAATTGTAAAAGAATGTTGTAAAAAGGAGTGATAAAGTGATAACATTACAGAACTGATTTTCGAGGAATCGCAATTATAACTACATCACAGTGTTAATCATGCCACCAAATCCCCCTATACAAAATATCGCGTTCAAATCTTATATATGTGTGAGAAATGGCTATTTGAATTTGCACAATACTTACGGAAACACTGCTACTTTGACAGACATGATTCACACTTTGAAAGAGCATATCTCAAAGATTGTTCAAGATATCTTTCTCAAATTTTGATAGGCTATCCATATCGACAAGAGGAATACAACAAGCGTAAAAAATATCAAATGTCTGATGGATATTGAATTGTAAGGCCATACGTTAATGCTCTATTGTGAGTAACTGGCAATAACTGTGATATGAGCTGCCATTGTTTCGTTTAACTGCAAAAATTGATGTATGCAAACATATTCCAATAATCACAAATGATAGACCTTATTGGCAAAGGAAACTTTTCGTAGAATCGTCAGAAATGTGATAGGAGAAGGAAATGGTGTGATAATGCATTCCTGGTTGTATTTTTATTTCGCCATATAGAAGAAAAATAGTTACAAAAAAATAATATTAATAAGTATAATTACAATTTTTAAGATATTAATTACTTTACAAAATTAAACAAAAATATTTAAGTTACTTTAAAGAATACAATACAAAATATCAGTAACGAAAAACAAAGAAATTGTGCTCAATAAACCCCTACTGATAAAGTTGGCAGGGATAGCATGGTTCAGAAGACCTTGTTTCCATAATGGTCCCTAATGGTTCCTTGTTAGCGATTTTCCCTACATTTTTCATTATCTTTGAATATGTGGGGTTTGCCTCAGTTAGACAATTTGAACAAATTCTGGGAGCTAGCTAAGATAAAAATCTTATTCAGGTTTCATTTATCACCTGTATGTCGACCACCACTGGCTTACTTATTTTTAGCCGTCCCCTCTTTGTCTTACTTTAGGGTAGAATAAAATTTAAAAGGTTTGCTAGTGGCAGCCTTACGACATGGTCTAGCCAAGATAAGACAGTTGCCTCTTGCATGAAATGCCTGATACTATTTGTTATCTTGTCCCCCCCCCCGCCCCCATCCACTCCCCGCAAAACTGTTAGCAATTAAGTCACTCTATGTGATACTGATATCGTCCTTTAGAAGTAAACTACGAAATGCCTGATGTTTAATTTTATAGAAAAAATAAACGTCCTGCGTGAAGATAAGTTTCACATTATTGATCATTCGGTCGGGGATGGAATGGTAAAGATTCCTGTCGTACAGCAACTGTGTCAGTCGTAAGTCCAATCGTTCACCAATGCATCGTTTCGGCATTCGACGTAATTCCGAGGTCTAGGTTTAGTCGATTTTACGTAATTTCGAGGTCCACGTTCACGTCGATTTTACGTAATTTCGATGTCTACGTTTAGTCGATTTTACGTCATCTGACATCAGACCGACGTCTGTCTGACGTACTAATTTTAGCCAAAGGGGTGGTTGTTGTACAAAAATTGGATCAACGTCAAACAACGAACGTTTTGCAAAGCTTGAATCGGCTTCAGTATGACGTCATTTCGATGTCTGAAATACAAGGGCTTGTAAACTTGCATACATAAAGAGGCAGTGACGTCGATTCAACATAAGGGGACGTCGATTATACGTTGATTCGACGTCCAAATGCCGATTGGATTGAACGTAGTCGGTAGGAGAAAAGGATCAAGAAAAGCTTACCTTACCAGATATCGGTCTAATGCTGGATCAATAATTTGCAATGTTTAAGGCCACAGTATGAATATATATTTTAGATTTCACAGAAATACGAATTTTTATGTGATATTTCTGTCAAATTATGGGGAATATTTTGTACTTAAATACCCTGGTACGAAACTTTTGTTATCAATTAAGGATCGTCTTTGGATTCTGGAGACTATGTATAGAATGTAATAATTAGTAAATAATGTTAATGTTAATAAGAAGTAATAAGGAAGCCTTGAGAAACTCCGAAATAGATTAGAGGTGCTCACAGAAGTGCCTCGAAATGTAAGAAATTTAAGTATTGTTTAGTATATAGTGGGTGAAAACAGCCGCGGCAATGTCTCCTAGTTATCCAAGTACTTTAAAAAGTACGTTGAAAGTACAATCTAGAAGTACGTTGAAAGTACAATCTAGAAATACGTAGATTGGGCTGTAAGTAAAATTAGGCTATCTTTCAGATGCCAGTAGTCAGGTGTAGGTAACCCAGTTGGTACCAACCGAATTTCAATGCCGATGCTTGAGCGATTTTAAAGTGTTGGAAACTGAAATTGGACCTACGTCTATCTCGCATAATAAAATTGAGCGAAGAGTTGGATCAACATCAAGTCTACGTCATTATCTTGACGTAAATCATGCGAACACCGGATCAGCGTCAATACGACTTCGCGTAAACGTCCGCAGTACAACGCCGTGTCAACTTCCATATACAGCGAACTAGTGACGTCGTTTAAGCGAAAGCAGTGATGTCGATCTTAAGTTGATCAGACAATACAACGTCGCTTCAACATTCGAAATGCGGAGTCGCGTCGAGTTTCATATACAACGAACCAGCGACGTTGATTCAACAAGAAAGGTGATGTCGATTCGACGTTGATCTGATATCTAATTGCCAATTTGAAGGTTATGATTGTAGCATCAGTAAGCTATCAGAACCCTACCTGGGTGTCATCAGGCTGCCTCTAATTGATTTTTTTGCCGGTACTTGGGTGTATAAGTACGTGCGTATCGGAAAGTAACTATCGAGGCGTCACGTAATCACCATTTAAGTATGGCTAGGCTCTCATTGGAAGTTTTTAGTCAAGTCTTCGTGTCTTATCCTTCGTAGCTTAACATTGGCTCTCTTTCGATCAGTTGAAGTACCCTGGTGTCTATCAAGCGTTAAAAAACATCGCTGAAAGTAGCTAGCCTTCAATTTGCGTTGAGCTGGATATAACGTTCCAAGTACAGGATTGTTAGCTATTGAGATAGGAGCATAAGTAGTGGGCGTAACTGCGGGGTTACTATTACTCCGGTTGGTGGAGAAACTTAGGATAGAATTCCGCAAGTATACCAATTTACGGACATGCATATGTAAGTAATTCACCTAGGACCAGGAAGTTTTGGGTTCGATTCCGGTGTC
>JAAAKM020006971.1:86736380-86747780 GCA_010016025.2 Alatinidae sp. Z8VKAUB7J3
AAGTATACCAATTTACGGACATGCATATGTAAGTAATTCACCTAGGACCAGGAAGTTTTGGGTTCGATTCCGGTGTCAGGCGCGTCGGTGTCAACTTCAGTAAGTCACTTTGTCTCAGATTTCACGTGTACCCAGCTGCTGCCAGGCGCATGCGTAAAACTAAGCTTTTCGAAAAAGCACTTAGTGCTTCGGTTTCACGAGAAGGATGCCTAGAATGTGTAAGAAAGCTCAAGTTACTGAATTCTTCCTGTTTTTATACATTCCAAACAAACATGCCCCTAAAAGATAAAGGAATGCTTGCTTTTTTCAAATTTAAGTGTGTCCTTACAATGTGTGTGCTGATAATCGCGCCTCTAAGAGAATTACAAACGTGTGCTTTTTTCAAAAATATGTGACTGCTGACATCGTATACTTATATGGGAGCTTGTCCCGCCTCTGATAATCATGATACTCGGAGCGTTCATGCTGTATTCTAGTGTATACTTATATGGGAGCTTGTCTCGCATCTAATAATCGTGATACTCGGAGCGTTCATGCTGTGCTCTAGTGTAATGCAGCACTTTTCTTGAAAACTCTGTGGAGCTGGAAAACACAAGGTAACAAATGCTGCTTTGCCGTCAACATAATACTTAGGTGATGAGGTCAGGAAATCTTTTTGATGAAGCCAATATTTTATTGCATTACAGGGTAAACTTACCTTTAAATGCCCGTAAACAAAATATGGGGTTCAATCATTCCAGTTCTGAGGAAAGGCTATTTGAAACTTCAAAAGGTCTTAAAGAAATACTGGCAGACCAGTTACAAGTGCTACAAATTTAGAGATCATCTAAACAATTTTTTGGGGGGGGAGGGGGGCGGAGACATGAGAATGTCGTTCACAAGAACTTCAAAAGTAAAATCCCGTAGAATTTGTCTGAAGGAGTCCCCGAAAGGGTCTATGAAGAGGTTCTTAGAAAACCGTTGAAAATGAAGGAAAGATTTGTCACCAATGCCATAAGAAAGGCTCATGATTGACACAATATTGACGCGAGCATTCGGAAGCTGACCGTAAAATCTAAGGGGATGAGCTCTGTATGAATGCTCCAAATGGCTACGGGTCCAAAATTTATCACGCTCAATTCATATACTATACGCTTGGTTGCAAAAAGAAGGTTTTGGTAGGCATGGTCCAAACAAATTCACCTAGTGTCCATCTATGCTTTTTTCAAGATTTCCTTTTTCAAATTTGGGAAGACCATGCATATCTGCATCTGAATAATGCAGTGTTGCTCGAGAAATAAATCAAGGTATCGCCTTCCCTGAAGTAACGAATAAAAAAGACACAATAGAGAAGACAAACGAAAAACAAATCGAAGAAACTGTAACAAAACCCAAAAAATCAGGCACCAGCAAAAGAAGCAAGGCTAGCCTACACTTAATCAAATAGATTAAGCACCATTCTTTAAAAAAATTCCATATGCCGGCATAGCTCAGATGGTAGAGCAGCTGATTTGTAATCAGAAGGTCCCGAGTTCGATTCTTGGTGTCGGCACCATTAACATTTTTTGACCTGAGCCATCCCCTAATAGTTTGAAAGGTAATGATAAATCGGGGATTCGATACCCCTTATTTCATACATAGATCCGACGTTCTGTAAAGGTGAGTTTTAGCACTGCGCTTTATCCTCAAACCGCCCTAACCGCAAAGCAGTATCCGCCGTCAAATCCCGTTTACCACGAATAATCTGTGAGATACGGTTTGATGGCACGCCAATTTGTCGCGCAAGTTCCGTGCGCGTTATGCCAATTTCCGTTAATTCATTGGCGAGAAATTCGCCGGGGTGAATAGCCTCTCTAATCATCTTCGTTCACCTTTTCATAGCCTGTTTCAGTGATAATCCACGATTTCGACATCAACCGCGCCCTCGCCCCACATAACACACGCGCTCCATTACGTGTTGCACATGTAACAATCCAAAAACACGTTGAACGCACTGACCGGCTTTATGAGCAACAGAAAGTTAAAAAAGTCGTTGTAAAAGCGATGACTTATGTTCTGGGTCAATATGTTACGCGTTGACAACGTTGGTGTATTACAGGGTTATAGCGGGCATTTGATTTAAGGCGAGTAACAAAATATATGCCTTTGTTTGCCAACTGGTTAAACCAAGCGTAATCCATGTAGCCTCTATCCATTGCCACGATACTGCCAGTTGGAAATGCCAGTGCGCGTCCAACTTCAATATCAGTTGTTTTTCCTTCCGTGATTACGGTAAATTCAGGCAAATAACCGCTGTGATTGAGGCCGACATGCAATTTGATAGCCCCTTTCGTAGTTCGAAAATCAGTCCAAGGAAAAACGGACAGGCACGGATCAATGGTCGATGCATCCAGTGAATAAAGCGTGTTCTTGAAGCGGAATCGATAGTCTGGCGTCAGATGTTGGCAGTGATGCAGCAATTTTCCAAACAACGCCTCATACAAACTATAGGGCTTGTTTTCATTCATGCGCGCAAGGTTCGAGCGTGTCAGCTTTGCGCTGCCAAGATGATACAGACGGTGTGCCTGCACATTCACATTTCCTACGATATCGCGCAAACTGATACGGCCAGATAACTGTGCCATCACCATGACTACAAACTGGGACCAACGGGTAGCGGTATGAAAAGATCGCCCCGCATGATGGTGGTTTGCCGAACACTCCAATTCATGTCTAACCAACAAATTTTAGAATCTGTGAAAGGATTGTATTGCAATGTGTCGCGGCCCGATTCTCCGTTATTATTCAATAAATTATTGAAAACTATATAGTAACAATTCTGGTTAAATCGGGCCTCTTCATTTATCAGTTAACGGAACAGATCGGCAGCATCCCGTATAGCCAAAGTTACCTTACAAGACGAATTCAATCGATCATTTAAGGAGCCGGAACCGAATCGAGATCCCACAGTTCCCAGAATTTTCCCTGATCTTTTTGGAGAGTTTGCCTCGGACTGCTTCCAGTTGGACCTGATGAGGTACCATTCCAGAGTGAGACATTATGGGTAGGAAAAGCTGAACCTTTCCAATGAGTTGAACTGGTACTCAGCCATGCTGTGGGAGTTCCGGAAGATGTACAACCCAAAGTGATTCGACCTTTCTGCCATATCTTTTTATTGCTGCGCGCTTTAACTGGCGTGAATGATACAGATTCAACAACGGAATGTGGTTGACCACTCAGTACATAATCAACCACATAGGCGCCACCCGTATAGTCCGTATCGGGATCCATATAGGCACTTCCCCATAAAACCCCTCCTTCCCATCCGCCTGCATCATCAACCTGCCCCCAATAGGGTTGAAGCACCGTGCTTCCGTTACATCTTGCTTGGATCCTAAAATGCCCGTAGAGACGGAATTCCCCGCTTGCCTCTTGTGAGCCAGATATAGTCGACATATTAGGCGTTTCATCAAATGGAGCAGGAGGACAAGAGATAGGACTACACCCGTCACGTATTTGCGAGAGCGTTGTATTGTATGCCGAAACATTTAATCCTAGCCAACTAGGCGGTGCCTCTGCAGAATTAGAACCCGGTTCTTCTATACTCGACTTAGCATAGAGCCAAAAATAAGCGGTTGTAGTGCCCCCTATCGCATTACTGCTATAGGTCGCAATCATCAGTGACATACTAACAAGTGCTAGCAAAGAAAACGAATATACGTGCTTCATCTTGTTTTTTAAATTCATGTTTGAGACTCCTATAATAAAAGTAAGAATATTTCAATAAACTCACAAACAACTAATTGGTGTTTTTAAATAACTTTAGCTTTGCCAAATACCACCCCCTTTTTTAAAAATGAGTTTTAAACCCTTAAAACTAAAATTTCTAGAAATCCGGTTTTGAATTTATGTAAATATATTGCAGTCTATTGATCTTCTTAGACCAATATAATCTAGGCGACTAACTTTATTGTTTTTTTATATTATAAAAAAACAGGATACAGGTTGATAAAATTTAAAACCTGCGGAGAAAGATACTTGTGAGTAAGTAGGTGTTTTTATGATTTTATGTAAATTATGAAAGCACATATTTATGGCAGATGGCATGTAATAATATTTACCCGCCATCGTAACCATTTTCATAAAATGGTCTAAGTTTTTACCATAACACTATCTCAAATATCATGCAAGTAACCGGATACAATTTGTAGAGAACAAATAAACTGTCCGGGTATGTGGCAAGTAATTTGTCCGGATTATCGTTATCCCAGGAGGGATAGCGATGAAACGGACAGAATGGTTACAGGAGACACGGAAGATGAGATTTGAAGAAACGTATGAGAACTATATAAGTGGTCGTATCACGCAGGAAGATGCAGCAAGGTTGCTTGGTGTATGTGATCGTACATTTCGGCGCTATATGAGCAAATATGACGTAGGTGGGCTGGATGCGTTATTGGACAAACGACTGACACAGGCATCGCATCGCTGTGCACCAGTAGATGAAGTAATGCGGTTAACCGAACAGTATCGCAACCGTCACACAGGCTGGAATGCCAGGCATTTTCATACCTGGTATCGCAAAGATGGCGGCACACGCAGTTATACGTGGGTTAAAAGCCGGTTAAAAGAAGCCGGGTTGATCAAACGTGCCCCGAGGCGTGGGGCGCATCGGAAACGCCGCGAACGCTCACCATTGGCCGGGATGATGATTCATCAGGATGGCAGTACACATGAATGGGTGGCCAATCAAAAATGGGACTTGATTGTTACCATGGACGATGCGACCAATGAACATTATTCGATGTTTTTTGTTCAGCAAGAAGGTACTGCCAGCAGCTTCAGGGGCGTTCAGGAGGTTATTGAGAAGCAAGGGTTGTTTTGTTCCTTTTATTCAGACCGGGGCAGTCACTACTGGCATACACCAGAGGCCGGCGGCAAAGTAGACAAACATAACCTTACGCAGTTTGGACAAGCCATGAATCGGTTAGGAATCGAAATGATTGCGGCCTATTCACCACAGGCGCGTGGACGCAGTGAGCGGATGTTCCGCACGCATCAAGAACGTCTGCCCAAGGAGTTGGCAGGTAGGGTGCCAATAAGCGAAGCGCATTGCGCCTTTAAGGTACGATCGAGTGAGCTTGATTCGAAAAACTAATCGGTACGCGATATTCTGTTAAACTCGAAAACTGGTCGACCGTGAGGATGCAGTCATGTGCAATGATGACAAGGTAATCAAAACCCGCCCCGTCAGGCCGGACGAGCATTTCATGCTGGAGCGTTTTTCAGAAGCGATAGCCGGCCAGAGTATGTTAACGACAACGCTGGCACAGCAGCTGTTGATTGTGGAACTGGCAGTGCCGGGATTTTACGCCGCCATTTTAAAGCTTGTCAGCGGAGTGGATAAGATCGAATTAAGTGTTCAACTCATGCTCGCTTTCGGTTGCTGGCTCGCGGCTGTAGTCTGTACCGTTGCGGCGATGTTTCCACGCCAGTATAAAGACGTACAGCGACACAGCCCGGATAGTATCGAACTGTTTTTTGACCGTGCTGCCGCGTATAAACGCAGATGGCTGTTTATTTCGGTGTGCGCATTTGTTCTTGGTGTGTTTTTCAGTGTTTGGGATTTATTCAAATGAAATACCGGCAACAATTTGAATGCTGGCGTTGCAATAAGCAGTTCAGCTATCCGTTACCGAAGCAAAAAGTTGCAAGCTTTATCGTGGAATGCCCTTTTTGTCATGCAGAGGCAACGATAGAGCTGTCGGAAATCCCAAAGTCAAGAAGTATGCTGCGTCTTGGCGGCGACTCAGGCAGTAACGGCAGCGGTCATTTCTCCAGCGGGCACGATTGGCCCGATCTGATCAAAATAAAGCCCGACAAAACTTAAATCCGCTTATCCTAAACCATAGCCGGATTTTCACAAGGCAACGACGCCGATAATACGAATATGTCCAAATCCAACATTGCGCCCCCGTTTACGATCCATCCTGATGACAATCTGCTGCGGACTCATCCGCATATCAGACGCATGAGTCACGATCTTGCATTAAAATATGCACATCATCATTTGGTAACCGAAAAAGACCTGCAGGAAATAGGTTTGGCGTTGTGGCAGTCGTTGGACTGTGACGATTCTTTTATGAAAGCCTGCCATGAGGCTGGGACGCGAATTTTGCCTGTTGTCATTTCCAGCGATAGCGCGGTGATTCAGCAGTTGCCCTGGGAAGCGCTCTATCATTCCGAACACGACTTTATCGGCAAATCCCGTACGTTCAGCTTATCGCGTCACTTTCCATGTGCGCCGCCTGGTCAGGATTCGCTGCAGCACGGGCCGTTGCGTGTGTTGTTGTTTACTGCCATCACTGACGACCAGGCCAGACTCGATGTCGAAAGCGAGCAGGCACAGGTACAGGAAGCGCTGTCACCATGGATCGCCGAGGGACTGGTCTTGCTCGACATGCCGAATGACGGGCGTTTTTCCACTTTCGAGAAGCGTCTCCAACAATTCAAACCGCAGCTGGTATTTTTAAGCGGGCACGGCCGATACTACGATCACGATCTGCATGCCGACATTGCGGAAGACTATGCCGCGTTTGTCTTCGAGGCCGAGACAGGAACAGACAGCCACGAAGTCGACGGTAAGACTCTGGCGCAAGCCTTTATCGGCGCGTCGGCACAATGCGTCGTATTGTCGGCATGCCAGTCGGGTAAAGTAGCTTCCGATAAGCTCAGTACGGGTTTAATGCAGCAACTGGCGTTACGCGGCATTACGCACGTGATTGGTATGCGCGAGTCGGTTTTGGATGTTGCCGGTATTCAATTTATTCGCGCATTCTGCGACCGGATTGTGCAACAGGAACGCGTTGACACCGCATTACAACAGGGCCGCGCGGCAATTACACAACCGCTCAAGGGCGTGTTTGCGGATCACGGCAGCGGTCAGGCTGAACTGGGATACGGGCAATGGTGCCTGCCGATGCTAATCAGTAACGACCTGGGCAGAGATTTGATCGATTGGCGTTTCGAACCGGCATCCCCCCGTTTTGATCCACAGACTGACAGTATTGGCAACATACAGTTGCCTGAGCAGTTTGTTGGCCGCCGCCGCGAATTGCGTGAACTGGAAGAAGGTTTGCTTCACAAAAGACGGACAAAACTGCTGATCACCGGGCCGGGCGGACAGGGCAAAACCGCACTTGCAGGGCATCTTGCCAAAATGCTTCAACAGCATGGCTGGCTGATAATAGCCTGGTCGGCAAGGCCGGAATACCGGTGGCATGAATTTCGCAATGCGGTTGAACGAAAACTGGATTCCGGCAATATCGAGCAATATAACAGTCGGCTGGTAAAGCAGAACAACGAACAGGACAAAGCCGGCGTGTTGCTCGACCTGCTGGCTCGGCAATCCGGCGGGCGGCTGCTGTTGTTTTTTGACAATCTTGAATCGATACAGCATCCCGACACGCTGGAACTGGACGATGACGCCCGGCAAGACTGGTATCAACGGTTGTTTAGCCGCTTCAGGGGAAATAAAACGCAATTTGTCGATTGGATTAACGCTGCGTTACAACGCAGTGAGAAAGGCGTCACCATACTGCTGACGTCACGCTGGAAGATGCCAAACTGGATGGATTGCGATCATTGGTCACTCGAAAAAACGGGGTATCACGATTATCTGGCTTTGGCCCGGCAGCAGCCGAATTTGCACATCCTGCTGCAGGATCGTGAACGGCTGTATAAAGCGCATCAGGCGTTGCATGGCAATGCGCGTGCGCTGAATTTTTTTGCCGCCGTATTACATGGCGCCGACAGCCGCGAGCAAACGCTTTTTCTCGAAAAGCTTGCGCAGGCTCAGGCACAGTCTCAGGCCGATATGGCGCTGGCATTTGTAATCAACCGCTGTTCAGACGATGAGCGGCAACTGTTAACCCGAATGCAAGGTTATACCACGGCGGTGCCGGTCGAGGGTATTATTAAGCTGGCTTTGCTGGAACCGTCTTTAAAAAATCCCGAATCTCTGCTTGCACGTCTGGTTAATGTGTCGTTACTCGAACGTAATGATGCAAATGATTTGCATACCTGGACATATCAGAGTTCGCCACAAGTCAGTCAATGGCTGCTTGATAACACCGCTGAAAAACCGTTCCATGCCGTTTTTCAGGCTGCGGCGGACTATCAGGGCTATCTGCTCAGACGTGAGCGTCAAACACTTGAACAAGCGATAGTCACGCATCAGGCGCTGCTGCTGGCCGGCAACAAATCTGCAGCCGAACTGCTGGCATTGAATTGGATTGTTGGTGCATTGAGCCAAAGCGGTCTTTATCAAACCGTAATAGAGGAATGGTTACCGACAATCTGCGAATCTGAAGATACTAAATCGAGAGCCCGCGCTTTAAACCTGATGGGCAAGCAATATTTACATGTAGGTAATTATGAAACTGCGCTGAAATACCTGCAGCAATCGCTGGCCATTCAACAGGAAATTGGCGACAAATCGGGAGAAGGCACGACGCTCAATAATATGGCCACAACAGCTCATGCACGAGGCGATTATGAAACTGCGCTGAAATACCTGCAGCAATCGCTGGCCATTCAACAGGAAATTGGCGACAAATCGGGAGAAGGCTTTTCTGTTTATTCTTAAGTCCTTACTATCATATCAGAATCAATGATATTTTAATTGTCTATTCCTTTCTCCGTCACCGGAAACACTTTGACTACTTCGTTCTTTGTAGTGGACCAGGGCAGTGTTTACCTAGGCTTCAAACTCACCTCAGTATACAAACAATTCTCTTATAGTAAACCAATTGCTACAAGTTGTTGTTAAAAATCACACCAATAAAATCAAGGTCAGGGTATATATTGTTCATATTTAGTACTGATTGTCACGTTGGATTGTACGAAACTATTTGTTTAGCACTTATTTCCATTCAATTGAAATGTACTCAAAATTTAAATAATAAATACGACGAACTATTACAACTCCGTACGTAAACGAAATTTAAAAGGGTCCCTAGTGAAGATTTTTGGCATCATTTCCTGATTCATATCCAGGCTAACGGTAGCCATCATGCTGTGAAATGGCAATAGCTCATTAAAACATTCGATGATAAACTGTGTTATTTTAATTGGAGTAAGTCTATTAATTATAATAGACCCTCGGCTTACTATTAAGCATGGATCACTGTGTATGTTAGGACTTTAAACCACTGTTTAAGAACAATAAATACATCTAAATTATGTTTCCACTCAGCAGGATTATATATTGTCCTTAAATTGATATCATACAACGAAAATAGAAAGGTCAGCTAATTACATCTGGAATGCAAGCACCGAATGTATTCAACATTCAACGAAGTCCCAGAGGAGAGAGGAGTGAAATCTGTCCCACATTAAACGACTTTAAAAGATTCATTTGTCTGTTTTTAGGACTATGGGAGTTCAAAGGATTCATTAAAGATTAATGAAGTTGCCTGCTTCAAAACGCGATCTCCACAACCATCCTGGACTTGTTTAAATGCAATCTGCCGTTGAATACGCCAAGCATGATGTAGAGCTCCTGCTGGTTGCAGCTCATTTAACACTTTAACCATCCCAGTTGTTGACCCATTTGTGCAGTTTCATGGGCAATTAAGTAATGTTGATGTGATGTCAGGGTTTACTCAACCCTCAAGATATAGTACTTTTTTCTGGTTTGCCTTCAACTAGGAGAACAACGAGGTGCTCTGGTACTGTACAAACAGATCCATTGGAAATTGTACAATGGTGAACAATCATCAAGAGTCCGAAGAGGACATCTCATCCGAATATGAAAGAATAGTTTTTAATATTGGTGGACAGCGCCATGAGACATTTCTTGGCACACTTTTAACTGTTCCAGGAACGCGTTTAGCATGGATAGCTGAAAATAACAAGAGTTTGATGGAATCGAGTTACTATGATCCGGTGAGAAAGGAGTACTTTTTCGATCGTCATCCTTCTTGCTTTTCTAGTATCCTGCATTATTATCGAACAGGGAAGTTGCATTGCCCAACAGATGTTTGTGGCCCATTATTTGAGGATGAAATTTTGTTTTGGGGTATTGATGAGCAGCAGATGGAGAGCTGCTGTTGGGAGACATATACAGCACACCGCGAGAAGACTGCCAAGTTAAAAGGATTTAAAGGTCCTCATTTTGAAGAGGAACAAACTACATCAATAACAAGAGGCGAAGATTCATCGAAATGGCATAGATTGCAAATGGCTATTTGGAAATTTCTGGACGATCCATATTCCTCGAAAGGAGCAAGGGTATGTTTATATAATAATTTAAAATCTTTTCAAATTTTTTACTTGTATTGTGGAGACAAGATGTTAGCCAAGTAAATTTATCGGCGTTATATATTTAATAGATTACAAGAAGCCTTCTATTCGGAATAACATGATATTGATCAACAATAGATATCATATAATCCTCACTAACAGATGTGTCATAAGTTTGCATTTAAAGGCTAGCTCTTTATAGAAAAGTTTGTAATATTTAGCACTAACTCGACTTAGATTTTTAAAGCATTTACATGCACAGTTTTCACAACATTTCAAAGAAATATACCTAAGCCCTCTATGTTCAGTTAGCAGTTCTTGAACATGTGTTTCACGTTACAGCGTATCTATTGTGCTTCCTAGGGAACGAAATTTACGTCTAGCCTAATATTTGTTTACATTTTTAAGCAGTTACAAATAGTGATCATATCTCTAATTCAGGTTATGTTTACTTGTGATTAGTGCTGTCGATTAATTTGCTGCTTACTGCTGACCTTCTTTTAAAATCTTTGATAATCCTTTGAGATATCAGGAAACCTTTCAGTCAACAATGCATCGAGTTGATATTATCATTTGACGATCACAATCAAACGTTCACGTTATAGAAGCAACTTCTTCAATACATTTTTGGTCTCAGAATAAATAAAAACTATTAGGTTAAAAATCTTTCTCATATGCGATGTAGAAATATCTCTGACTGTTACGAGTGACCTAATAACTGAGGTACGTGTACTAATAAGCGATTTCCCTCAAAGCTTTAGTTGAGTTTGAACTATAGATCTGAACTTCACATGTCAGAAATTTGACATCAACTTTCTGTAAAGTAGCTCCCGATTATTATCACACTTTGTTGCTGATTTTAGGTCAGAATCATCCAAGGATGCTAATTAAACATATCCTTTATAACCCAGCTGGCAATTTGCAAAACGTTTTCTTAAACGTTAGTGTACAAAATATCTTAAAAATTGAAGCGTCTGTTATGATAGAAGAATTTCAGGATATAAAGCGTTTTTTAATGGGTTTCAATTTCGTTGTACTGACTTGCTTTTAAAGAGACAACAACACCATTTCATTAATATAGTTATTGGCGATTGTGTTTTATATGGAGTTAATACTATAGAGACATTTGAAAATGGA
>JAAAKM020006971.1:86747880-86761829 GCA_010016025.2 Alatinidae sp. Z8VKAUB7J3
AACACCATTTCATTAATATAGTTATTGGCGATTGTGTTTTATATGGAGTTAATACTATAGAGACATTTGAAAATGGATTTAAAACCTTCGTCTTTTATAAGGCTTAAAAGAATGCGCCGGAGGATCAATGGAACGTTTTAAAACTTTATATACAGTACTTACCGAGTGTTTCAAACTCTACGTTGTAAGAATTTTAATAGCAATGATGAAAGGGACGACAACCAACATTTAATTAGTCTCTTCTTATCGTATTTGATTCTAAGTTTCTTTTCAATTATTTCCGTTGTCAATAGAATTTTAGTTCCTCCATACTTGACAATAAAAGGAAATAGACTAATTATACACAGATTACACAGAAGAGGTGTACAGTAAAAAGCTATAACAATTTCTGATCATCGTCATTGCCTTTAGGAATTTTCGTGTTAAAAGAACCGAAGATCGATGGGTAGTAGATGAAATTCTATGTGAGCAATGCCCTCATAATTTGGAGTTTTCTTCAAAGAAGGCGTATTGACTACATAAATAAGTTATAAACAATCTTATAGTGAAGGACATAATCCAGTACCACTTCTTGTAATATTACACCATTGTCAAACATTCTTTCGTTTCATTCTATATCTAGGGCATGATCAAAGCCCATTATGCATAGCATAGCATTATTTTACTTTTAAGTGGAAAATATTCAAGATTACTAACGATTTTTAAATCTTCTCTCCTTTCGGAACTTTGAAATGATTATTGGATACTACTCGATATTTTCAAGGCCGTGAGATTGTTTATAGAACATTACACGGTCTTAATAACCTGAATTAGAGGGAGAGAGATATATATGTAACATGAGATTCATAGTAGGATAAGATTGAACGATGATCTCAGTACATTTCAAGGGTTTCTGGTCCCTATTACAACAAAAGGTAATACGAATAGCCTAAGCCCATCTAAGTAAGTTTGTCATCCACTCTTAAGGTCCTAATAGTCACCTTTCTTAGCAATGTTTTCAACTTTATAACATGTGTAGAATAAAATGCTAATGTTGATATTTCTGATTTTATTACTTGAACCTTTGGAAGCGGGTTAACAAGATCGCCTTAAAAGCTATGGTATTTTTATTATCTTCTAATCTTGTAAGTTATCAAATTACCTGAAATCAAGTCAATATCTGGTCTTACAACTAGCAAAACCCCAAAATAGTTGAACTCCCTTCTTAATTAATTTCCAAGGAGGTTGTGATATTTAGCAACGTGCTTTGATGTCGTTAGAAGTATCGGCTTCCTGTGTCTGTATAACAATGATTACAGATCACGTGAGTTTGAACCTTTTAAAACTAACAATCATTATTTTAAGGATTCAAACATTTGCAGAGATCGTGCTATTATTTCGACAGGTCTTTTGCATAAATTAAATGAGTAGATATGGGAACTGAAGAAGGTGTGAATAAGTTTAGTGGTGCTGAATGATGAAAAACGTGACAGTAATGAGAAGAAATGAAGTTGACAGTCTATTTAATGAGCCAACAGCGACAAAAAATTGATAAAATACCTATACACATAAAGAACTGTGATTAGTATTGTTATTTATAAGTTGGATGTTTGACAAAGATTGCGTCTCTGAGAGATACTAACGAGATATGCCTTTATGTTGAGCCACGGCAAAGTAGACCAGCGGAGTATGTCCAGCGAAGTCTTTTCAAAGCATTCAAAGTAAGGGAGAAACGGTGTCTACTGAAAGCAGAAGCAATGTGCAGGTATAGAAGCGTAAAAAACCCTGTGACATTTAAACACAGATGCAGACCGAATGACTCATCCTCGTATATGATCCGTCATCCATACTTACAGAGCACTGCATAGGGTAGCGGAGTGTAGGTAAGATGCCGCAAAGAAAACCAATCTCTCGGTATAACCCCCTGGTAAGCATTGGGGCCAAAAGGGAACCCCCAATTTAGACAACGTTTCATCTAGAGTTTGTCGGTGTTGTTTTCATCATAAGGTTTACAAAGTGAGAATAGTAACACGGTTATCTAAATTCGATGTAAACTTCAACTCGCGTAGAGCATAAGTAAATTATATTTTCACTTCTGCACTTAATTTCATCCCCTTTCCCAGAATACCGAAGTTATGTCTTCGAAAAAGGTTTTACTAGAAACAGCTTGAGTATCTGGACCAATGAAACATGAAACCATTGGTTACTGCCTGTGATCAACTTTTATGGAATACATGGTCTCATTTACAAATTCCATATGGTTTCCATTGACTATAATACTGGTAATCATATTTAAACTTTCCAAATAACATTCTCGATTAATGTCTGTAAAATAATAACAAAACATAGAAAAACAAATAAATAAATCAATGATGACCTGCTTCAACAGCGAATATAATGTTTATGACTAGCAGCTCAGATGATATTCTTTGCATGAGTAACATAGCAAAAAAAATGTATAAAAAATGTTTTAGAAATCTTTGTTAAAAACTGCTGTTATCAATTGTCTTGAGTATATAAATTGTTAAACCTCAGGGTATCGTTTCAATTGTCTTGAGTATAAAAATTGTTAAACCTCAGGGTATCGTTTCTTTGGAATGCTGTGTGATTACTACTTGGATAACATATGGACGTAATATAGTGCACAGATGTTCTTGTGGTTTATGAAGGAAGGTCGCAAATAATTACAGAGGCCATTGTCATCTAAGTAGATTTTTCATTGTATGTAGTTCACATGTCGGAAGACATCTTTCCACGATGAATACACACTGGACTGTTGCACTTTACGGTCAAAGAGAATTTTTCCAGCATGGATTGATAAATAGACACGTCTAGTCAATATAGTAAACTTATGTTTTTTCCTCATTAAAATCACTAAAATAAATCATGATATTTTGTTACTTAAACACGTATATAGGTTTAGGTTTAGTTAAGAGCTGAAAGAATAAGGTAACCCAAATAAGTCTACACATAATTGGAAAATCGATACTTAATGCTGCAAACGAAACCCAGGAATTTTGTCCACGTGTTGTGTGCTGAAAACTCGTCAGCATCACAAACGTACAAGAAGAAACTAATATAAAAATACGTCAATTTATTTGACGAGAAAAGTTCAGGACAAGTTCCCTTAACGTGAATGGCTTTAAAACTCTTGAGTGGCAATCGGATCGTGCATGGAACCTACTAGCTCCAAAATCACTGAGGATATAGCAGTTGCTGCTACACCTGTACGACTTCATATGTATTTCCATAACTCCACCAGAAGCACGTCACAATGTGCTTGCTCTACCCCTAGAATCGAGGATTGAACAATTCAGCAAAAGCTTTCTGTTGTGTTGTTCTCTTTGCTTAAGTAGAGCAATAGAGACCTCTAACAGTACCCAAACTCTGTACAAAGGATTGCAAAAGTACAAAATATTTGACTGCCTAAAGTTAACCTTTTATCACATAGTTGGAGAATTGAAATTTTACTGATTCAATTTTTCCTTTGCAATGTGTAAATGTTAACTCCAAATCACAATTAGCGGAATCTGTTTATTAAAATAACAAGTCTGAATTACCCCGAATGTTTACAAATGTAAATGACGGGAAGAGCGGAATTGATAAATCGTGAAATATTGCAGTATGTGATAAACTTTTCTCGTACTTTGCTTAGGGTTTATACAAAATTGAAAAGGGAAAATATCCTATAATTTTTGTCAATGCAATACTACACACAATTATTTGTTAACCTTGCATCTCGTTTCTTATCAACATTTTATCAAAAGGTATTTGCCTGAACAGTATTGATGATTACCGAAAAATAAATCCGAGTTTGTACATACCACTTACAGGTGGTGAGCTTGATACCAGGAATTCTAGGTACAAGGAGGTAGAAGAGGAAATAGTATTGACTGCTTCAAAGAACATAAGTGACAATACAGAGCTGGAAAGTTACCTGTTTTATTAGTTACTAATTAAGCAACGCAAAGAGTAACGATATGCTGTGATTTTTACAAAATTAGTCACGTACGTTCTTGCATTTACCTTAAGGCTCGAAGACAACAACTTTTTGTTAGTGGTATTTTTTTCAAATTTTCAAGTCTGGTTATTGTGCCTTTTATTTGACCAATTTTGTCTTCTCTTCTTCGGTATTTTTTAAAACATGCACATTTCTATTTATATTCCCAGTTAATCAGCCGTTGTTTCAAATTTCTACCTACCCTTATGTCGACCTCTGTTTACATTCTTAGTTTTTGTAGCCAATCACGTTACACGTTGTTTTTAAATAAACAACTCAGTTGCTTAGGTGTGAGGCCTCGATTACGTTCAAAATCTAAGCAACAAGCTAAGCAACTCGAGGCCTCAAATTCACGAGGGACAATTTTTAAAACGCCAGAAAACAAATCAAGAAACGTTTTTCATTAAGAATTGATTACAAACTGTTGATAAACGCCGCGGCCTTTATAACAAATTCCAGCTGAATTAAGACCATTGTTACACCGGTACGGATCCAAGTCGATCCGTATCAGAACTAGTGGCTTCATTGAAACGCGATTGATTCGAATCAAACATAGCTCGAAAATAAGGCGAAGTAAACTTTAACTAAGAGGAAAATTTGACGTGATCTCTATTCATATTCTATTTTCGTCCTTGTTGACACGCTATTAATAATCGCTTCTTACTCCTATTCAAACGTTCCATTTCAGTGCTGCTCGTACTACAATAAAAGAAACCGTTGCTTTGGTTAATTCAAATCGTACACTGAGTTCTGGATCTAAATCCCTCTCAACACCCTAAAGTAAGGATAGAATCCATGTGGATTAGAATCAGTTTGTGGCCTCACCCGTGTAAGCAGGATCTAAATCTTGACATCACACAGTTTTCCGTTTGATAAACAGTGTTCTGCTACTTTGCTCTGCTCTCATAACCGCCTATGCCATATTACTGCGAAATAGTACCACGAGAGAAAGCCCCAAAAAGTTTGGACGACAGTAGACTGCCAAATACATCACTACAACCATTGCCCCAAGAGGCTACCATATTTCTTATGAAATTAGTGAATCTCCTTTCAACTGCAAACTAAAGTAGCCAAGCCGATTACATTTTTATTCATGATCCTAAGTAAGACTATCTCAACACATGCTAATAGCTATCCGTCAAAATATCCAGGGCGTGGTTGTGAAAATCTTTCTTGATAAGATGTTTTGATCGGGTATTGAAGTACAGGTTTGTAAAAGGCAGGTCCGAATAATATAGTAAAATATTACACATGTGCACAACTATGTCCCCTTAAGAGACGATTTCACATCCCTCTGTTAAACTAGGCAGAATAATTAGAGCAGTTTGTAAAAGCCTTCTTGTGTCATTGAGTATGATTATAAAACCAAACCTATTCCGCTAATAACTCTACGAAACCTATTCTCAACATTTTTACTTAGACTAGACGTCCTGTTTGTAAAGGTCTGCTCCAAATATCATCGTTGAAGTTTCGCGCAACGCGTCCGTTTTGGCTTCGTATACACTTTCCAAGGCAATGCAGGGCGTAAAATATTTTTTCAGCCTTTGTCCGTTGTCGTGCGCTGGATAGATGATTGCGGGTAAGGACCGTGCAGTTTCGAAAACAAAAAAGGCGGATATTTCTTCGATTTTAATAACTTTTATCGACGATTTTGCAGTGTGGGATCATACCCCAGCTCTGGTTTTCATTGTACGTAGTTTTCTTCGTCTGCACAATCACACGCTTTGCGCCTAATTCTTAAACCCTGCAATGGTTCGACAGGAGAGCATATATTTTGAGATAATACTCTGTCAATCATTAACAAAGAACGCTAGCTTAGCCAATTATTTTCCATGTTCCTGAATGTGAGTATCCTTGAAATATATTAAGCTGATACGCTTATTTATGTTAGCTGTCCTTTTCAAGACCTGACCAGATATTTTGCTTGTTTGGGTCTTTGAACTGTTCTCGCTTTTCTTGAGATTTTAAAGTCTTCGTCGGGGTAGTGTATTAAACCACACCTAGGTGAACCAGCTCACGCAGACTCTTTTAGGGCGTGTTCTTAAACACAGTTGGTAGCACTGGTGAGGATCATCATTGAAAATAACACTCGCCTGTGTCGCGTATCCGCGAAGTTGCGGAAGTAAACGGCAACTCTCTTACAATAACCCAATAATCACAATTCCTCAATATCATTATCAGTTCGAATTCTATTAGTTGCCGTTTACCGCATGTTAGCGATTAATCTCTTGGACGTACCGCATTAAAACGATTACATTTTGTCCTTCCTGCTTCGATTTGATTCTCACGATTGTATTTTAACAAGTGTCCAACGAACTCTTTTGTGCTTACTTCTTGGTACTAAATGGCAGCGTCAACTGTACATCCCTACTTTCGATAGCCTCTTTCCACCTAACAGCGGGGCGCAAAACTTTGCTCTTTCCTTTTTGGTCTCATTTTGAGGATTGTACTTTGAAAAGTGTCAGACTAAAAGGTTTTTACGGATGCTATTGGTGAAAAGCAAATATGAAGCGTCATCTGCGCACCTCAAGTTTCGATTACCTCTTTCCAGCTTGCAGCTAGATATAAAACTTCCCCCCGCCCTTTTTCGACCTCTTTCTCAAGCTCGTACTTTGAGTAGTGCCAGACGAAAAAGCTCTCTCCAAAACTGACTAATTCAAAAATTCTGAATCAACTGTGCACTCCCGGTTTAGATTTCTTCACCCTTTGACTTTCGGTTTTATTCTTCTGAGGATTGTACTGAGTAGTGCCCAAATAAAAACTCATACGGGTGTTCAATGCTACAAGAAACTGGGCCCGTGCCAAGTTGCTCTTTCCAAAATACTACTGGACATAAAACATTTAAACAAAGGGGTGTAGCTGTTCGGTGCTGACCACACTCATTGGTTAATCATATTTACAAATACAAATAAAATATTCTTAATAAATAATAGGATAATTTGCCAGTAAACTTCGCTCATACAACAGCTTACATGAGTGCCTTTTTCTTCTAAAATCGTTTTCAAGACACAGGGACGGCGTTTATCATTTCAAACTTGGAACTTTGAAGAAAGCGCCGCATCTCCTGGCGAATGAATTACAACAAGCACCTGGGGCTTAATTCATCTGTTACGGGGGTCATATTCAGAAAATCTCTATGTCATTCCCTACGCGTACGTACATCCACGTCTGCGCAGTAATGGCCATGACTGCAGGTGGAGCGCCTCAACACAAATCTGTTCTCAAGAAGAGTTCGTAGAAATCGCTTAATTCGCTCACAAACAAGTCCGTCTGATCCTGATGCATTATCCATGGTCATAAATAAGAAGACGCTTAGTTCATGACACGTTTTATCGGCTTAGAGACCATTAGCAGGTTAACAGAATGTTTAACGGTTCTCGAGTCCTCACAAAGATCGACAAAGCTTGAAAACAGTCTCGTAAAACTAGCTCACTAGCTTATAAAATCCACCGTTAATGACGATGACTTTGGACTCTCGCTAACATACTAGCAAAAAGAGCTCTCTGGGAAATCCAGCTCTTAAAATTGCCAAGTGCGAGTATTGTCTGTTGTCTGAAATGTAAATTCGGAACGGGACGCCGCTGAAGGAGCGTTATTTCTATTCATGGTAGGGTTTTTCCAGATATCTACGGAGACACTGAACGAGAAGGCATCTGGTAACAAAGCGAAACAAAGCAATTTTGAACAGCAGTTTTGCGGCACTCTTCGGGGTCGCCCAAAAGATGTAACACTGTCGAGCTGTCGGGGAATTTTCATGCAAAACCCATTCTTTTTCAGTTTTTGAAATGCCTTCTCAACCAGATTTGGAAAAGTCACACAATTGTCCATTATGCAACCATCACGCCTACGAAACCAACACAATAACCCTTCTGTACATAGAATATAAAAGTTTCAGTTGCTATGTGGCCGTTAACCAAGTGGCATTCAAAAGAAAAAGAATAGACGGGTAGCTGGAAAACACAAAGTCGATAGGTGCCAGTCAAAAAATGCGGCCAGTGGAATAGGTGTGGATCTCCCACTTTGATGAATCGAAGATTATCACAAGATAGAAAGTTTCTAGAAATGTAAAACTTAAAACGATTGAATTCAGTGAGAACAGTCCATCTGGTGCCGTATTCTCGTGTGAGCTGCAAATGTATGGGGACGTGAAACCCCCTCTCCAAGCTTGAATGATGTAAATCATCTCACAAGCTATTAACAGAATGAGGAGGCACAGTCTTGTCCCTGTTAACAATGGATTAAAAATCGTTAATATTTGCTTCAAATCAATTTGCTGAGTTTATGGTGACGAAGCAAACGCTTTGGTCTGGACGGGGACGAGAAACAGAACTTTTGTACCATTGGGACAATATACATAAAAATTTAAGAGGAAGCCGTAGTTTGTAAACTTATTGTGGTTAAAGGATTATTCTAAGATAAGGATCGGCGAGATCTTTCACTTGAATAAAGTGGGGCAAATTATGCAGCAACCAAAAATTGATAGTGCTATGCAGTGCTTTCGCGGGAAGCTGCCACTGATCGACTACCCTTCTTCTCTCTACTTTTCTCTCCTTGACCTCAAATAGGATAAAGTTTTAGCATATACCCGCCGTCCTAGATAAGCTGACCACCGCTCCCTCGAAGCCTTTGGTGAAGATTACTATCATTCTGCACTGCCTTGTGCGGGTTCAGAGATCCAATTAAACCTGATCTGCAAACCGCTGATTCAACCACGCGAGAAATAGCTGCGGCATTCCTACACGGATTGAAGAGTGTCGCTTAGAAACACAATTTTCCTAATCCCGGTAACAGAACGCTCGCTTGCAGTTCCCGTTCGTTGCAAATGTAATCTGGCCTCTTGTTTTCCTGCAAAATTCGCACAGGCTTATTATGTCTGTTGTAAATATTAAGCCAGAGGTATTTCCTGGTTCACTTGAGCTACTAATCTTCGTGGTAAATACTGGAGAAACTCAACTCGACAGTGTCTAATATTTAAGCTACAAAACAGATCCTATTTTCAATTGTTTGGGTATTGCTAAATACATTACGTTAAATCGTTTGTTGAGCTATCTATCTTGCTGTTAGTTCTAGTGCCCCTGACGACTTTTAAAACACTTGACGAACAAATACCGTTCTCACTGGCTGTGCGCCTTCAAAAAACCAGTGGTCCACAACGGTTCCTTTCCCGCGGTCCCTTTCCTTAAAGACGTATAACTAGCCGATCCCTGGGCATCACATGAATTGAGGGCGTGTGTGTCGTATGGTTTTGTAGAGGGTTTATTGGGAATCTCGTGGATAAGAATGGCCCTTCTAATACCAACGTTGCTCCTGCTTAGGGAATCCTTTCTTTAAAACGAAGAAATTAAGATTCATGCGGTATGAGACGTAACAGGTTACGGACCCCTAAAATATTACTTGCTGATCCCTCGGGCACCACATTATTGTGGGTCTGTGCGGTATTTGCCTTTGTAAGAGGTTTATTGGGAATCTTATAGCCTTTTAATGCTCTCGTTGCTTCTGCTTCAGAAATGGTCTCGTCAAAGGGAGAAAATGATGATTTATGCGCTCCGAGACTAAACAGGTTACGGACCCCTAAAATATTACTTGCGATCCACTAAAAAATCTCTTAACTTCAGGTTGCGGCCCACTGAAATAAACGATGCGTACAACTTCCGAAACTGGACGGATTACCTGGCCTTGGCCACGAAGAGAGAGGTTAAACAAAATTTTAAAATGCCTCTATCTTGTAGTGCAAAGACTTAAGGCTCCTGTCGACTCTGAAAACGCGGAAAGGTCGGATAGGAAATCTTTTCATCGGAAAGATTTTCCGAGGAGAGTTTCCACTCAGCATTCAAATTGTTGGAAAATGAAGTGGACAAGAGCTTAAACTTGCATATTGGGCTGGTAGAAAAATCGAAAAAAAATGGCCTTACCTCGAATTAATTGCAAACGTTTGATATTTGGTATCCTTAGAACGGAAATTAGCGCTTTTAGTAAAGCGATTTTTTCTTACCAATTTCTACTTCCTACATATTCGAATGTTCGAAAGTCTTAAGAATTGATGCTTCGAATGTCTTTGAATTTAGCTAAAGTGTTTGAAAACTTTCAAAAGTTTTTTTCGTGGGGTTTTACTATGGTAATCTAGAAAAAATTTCGGTTCTAACGATACCAAATATCAAACGTTTGCAATTTACTCGGGGTTCAACAAAAATTTTCCTGGACTACATACTAATCATTTACTTGCGCTGATTGAAATCTAGAACGTTTGGTTCATCGATAGCTTGTGCGAGAGTGGTTCAGGCTAATTAACATACTTCAACAGATGATTTATATGACAGGAAAATGATTAGAAAGAAATGAAATATCATAATTAGGCATGTCACTACGGACGAAATCATTAAAAGCAATAAACTGAGGGCCTTAATAAATGACGGGAGGCAATCTTTCCTTAACAAACAAGTCTTGTGCAGTTTGGCATCGAGTAGTGTCTCCGTTGTATTGGCTTACGAGCGACAAAAAGACGTACTCAAAACACATAAAGTAAATTTTCAAAACCATCAAGATTTTGAATCTCAAAGGGACTGATTGTTTTATAGCATGTATATTCAATACTGGAAAAACCAAAGTTTCAAATGAAACAGGGTTTTGACAAGAGGAATCTCTCTGATTTGTTGTTTACAGTCATAGAATAAATGTCCACCTACCTGTGACGCATTGGTAAATAAAACAACAGAATGCATTGAAATCTCGGCATACTACGAAACAGCAATGGCAATTAAAGACACAAGCACGTGGGCAGGGAATTGGCAGTGATATACAACTTGCTGTTGTTCGAAGAAATACCTAAAAGACTGGACTGTGTGTGATTGTGATGGAGCACGTTGCAAACGGTGCAAGCATACGAAAGCACAAAGGGGGGGCAATCACCTTGTGCTTGCTAATCACCGTGTGTTCCAAGTTTAAATTAAAGAAAGAAACAAAGCGTGACATGGCATCGTAACTGCATTGTTGTAACAGAGTAAGGAGGCGTGGTCGTAAGCATTAGTAGAATTGAAACTAACAAATATATCCATATCTGTATATAAAGTCAACATTAGGGTGTGTTTAATAGTACGTTAACATAAAGAGCCCCCCTTTTAAAGGCAAAATAAAAGTCAGGACGTCAGGAAACGTCAGAAAGAGGTCAAAGGCCAAAAAGGTCAGGAAGAGGTCAAAGACCAGAAAAAGGTCAAAAAGTCAATCTAAAATCTTTTTGAGTCATAAGAGAGTAGACTAGTAATAAGTAAAACCAACCAGGAGGATAAAATCACGTACATCAATTATGTGGTGAAATTATCCTCGAAAACTGCTCAAGAGGACGAACATTCTATCATATTTGTACAGAATTTTTGAACATGCTTAATGAAGAGTAAAGTCGGACACGCACGTCCAGGGTCAAGACCGGGGGGCTTGCAACACCTGAATTATGTGGTTTAGATTGGCATCGCCAATTGCGTAAAGGATACAGACGATGATGCAAAGCCCAAAATACTGTTTTCTTGTTCCTTACGACGCCGTCAGCTGGGTAAATGATCCAACAACGAGAATCAAGAAGTTTTGAGTATAAAATGACGATTTTTTCCCCTCTAAAATTGGGCTTTTTCGTCACTTTTGCAGTACGCAGTGAGTCCCTACTTTAGTTTTCAGTGTACAGCCATAAGCCAACACTTCACCCTTATGATGATTGCGATAATAACATTTTTACATCTCAAGTCTTTACCTGTTGACAAAACGTTCTGTCCACGATATTGTTTTTTGTATCAGTTGCCTTTTTGTGATGTTATTTTTATTGTATAAGTATTGGCGGTGATTAGCCTATTGATCCAGTTTGTTTGGAGTGTTGCTAAGGTCATTCGTACAAAACTATAAAAGGGGGGAATTGGGTAGAAGTAAGTTCTGAAATCTAAAATGAAGTTTCTAAATGACGTCTATTGCGTGCTTCATGTTCGATTTGGCGCATAGTTATATACTACGTAGCTGGAGGTCGACGCACGATTCAGAGTCAAAAGTTCACCCTACAAAGTTTTGGGTGAACCAACGTGTCCTTTTGCGACGGCTGTGTGCATGCATGTTTAATGCATGAAGGGTTCAGGAAATACGGCATAAATAAGGTTTTTCGTTCTTCACGACGCCCTAGTGATGTAGTTAACCAATGAGACATAAACAACATATCGTAACATCATTGGTGTTTACCAAATTGCACGAATCTCAATTGTGATCCTTGTTGTTTCCTTCTCATGTTAAAATTGGTGCCTTTGTTCTTTGTGTTAGGTCTGCTTGGGGGAAACAGGCGAACAGATGCTGGAGTTAACAGGAATAGGTGAGCAAACTGTGTTGAATAATAGTGTTACCGTTCATAGTGTTGTGTTTGCAACAGCGATACGACATATTTGTGCAACAATCAAACTAGTTGTCAATCTACTGGCGAAAACAGAGTGAGAAACAGTCCCTAGAAAGTTATGAAAGAGATCAAATGCTAGCCGGATCATTAGTTGGATTTGTATTTGCGTCAACGCACTCCCATAATGAGCACGCGTAAGTGCCAATGCCTCGTGATTTTTCCAGATGAGGATACATAGACGTCTGCAGGATCGTATTTTGGGGGCAAAACTGCTGTGTATGGCCAAATTAGCTATTTTCACCAATAGTGCTATAGTTAAGCGCTTTTCCCGATGAGGAAAGGGGGTGGGGTAAGTGCCCCCTTTGACACCTGCGGATGCCCACGTGAGGATATCAGAAGAAGAGAAAAGAAGAGGCATAGTAGAGTGGGATTTGTTACAAAATCGATGAATATTTTTAAGTGACTAATCCATTATGTTTGCTTCTCTTAATACAGAAATAGCTACCGTGATTCCAGTTTCTTATGGACACCGCCAAGTACTGGTAACGAAGTTAGTGACTCGAGTTTGGGGAACGGCAGCCCCGGACGCCCAGTGCGAAATTGTTACCGTTCCTTAAATGGGAAAAAGGACGACGATTTCGCCAAATCGGAGTTTAATCCTCTCTTAGGTAAATCCACTATGTTTCGTGAACTTAATGCCTCACTAGTCTTTGTTCTTATCATGACCAATATTCATACATTCTATTCCTGGCAGAAGTTTAATGTTTGCCGGAGTTCAATTAAGATATAGTGCGAGGCTAATAGTAGTTATAGTAGTACATCGTTTCTCATCGAGATTAAACTATAGTTTCTCTTCTGACTGGCGGCCACTGTTGTAACCTGAAAGCGGGTGATCGAACAGGGAATGACCCTTGACCAAATCTTTGTTTTTTTTAAATTTCTTTATTCTAACGCGTAGCAAAGCTTTGGGTACTACTATGAAGATGAAAACAGCAGTTTTCATTGGGTCAGATTCCGAAAATCTGTCACCACTGACTCTTACGCCATCTATGTTTCATATTACTGAAACGGAACTATTCCGCCATGCTTTTCAATTGACTAAAATTGAAAACGTGATTTTTAGGGGGTTGCTTTCCCGAACAAGGAAGCAGTATCTCGGTGGTACCCAGTCCTTGACTATGCTTTAACCGTACTGGGCCCCAGCTTTCTTAGGGCTTTCAGGACGTAGAGGGAAGGTCCTAATCAGCCCACGGTTACATTCAAGTATAACTGTTGATATTTGTCAGGTATTCTAGGCTTGTTACTCGATATGTTAGCTCTGGGAAGGCACTCATGTTTATGGTGCTGGAGGCAATGGGATTGCAGGCAAATCCAGAACTCAGCAAGGCATTAATTATTATTCAATGGGTCAGTGTTTATCAAGGAGTCAATACCGTACACATTCAAAGTTTACGGTGAGCTTAAATTTATCTGTTCCAAAGATAGCAAAGGAAAACGAATTAGATACGGCTATTTCTAAGTATCTTTAGGCTCAATATCAAAGTATAGCAAGGTTTGATAAACGTTTATTAACTTGAAATTTGATTTCTACTTCAGGACGTCACGAAACTA
>JAAAKM020006971.1:86761929-86806200 GCA_010016025.2 Alatinidae sp. Z8VKAUB7J3
CAGCGGCAGATGACTAGTTTTGTTTTATTTAGTAGTGATCGCTGCCACAACGTTTGCGTGTTTTTTTATGTTATGACTGGTTGCCATGTAGGGTCGCTTGACAGAGAAATGTAATAAGTATGAATACATCCAGATTAATTTTGGTCATTGTCGGTCGGGTTTGACGCACCGAAGTAGCAGTCGTGTTGACCCTTTAGAGGTAGTGTTAATCATTGACGGCATGGTGTTGGTTAACCTCTGAAATCAAGTTTGTTTTCTTTGTCACTTTTTCATGTTCTTTAGAGAATTTGTGAGTGTCAGTAAATACCTTTTCTGTATTCAGTAAGAAAGGAGACGTGTACCGACGTTAGGTTTGACTCTTTATCTAGAAGTGAAATTTGACTCTTTCCTCTGCATCATGTTGTAGCATAAACATAAATTGCCATTCCATCATTGTGATAAATACGAGGCAAAAGTACATTAAAATAGGAAAACGTTTTTCCATCATCTTTAGAGCTTAACGTGCCCATTTTATTGTTAAATGTATACATCAGATAGCAGGTACCTTCAGTGATTCTCTGATAGACTGTCAAGGCACGACATGTTGTTAGTGACAGAGAAAGGTATAGAGTATCATTACCGGTTAGAAGATCAACCCCATTTATAATACCATATAAGTGTTTTACGAAGTGTTCTAATACTTACCAGAACCTTCGGAAGCCTTTCATACAACGAACCATACTAGAAGGTCATTAACATCTTATTTTTCTGATTCAATAAAACATACAGTATTATTGATGGAGGTCGGAAAGGTGGGAGGGGTAATAAAATTTGCCCGTTTTTGAGGGGCCCCTTGAACGTAGAGGCCGTAGAAAACCCATTTAATTTTACATATGGAAGGATTAATGTAGGATCCCATGGATAAGGGGCTATGGCCGTATGGGTATGTTAGCTGGTTTCGCTTTGGGGAACGGATAGGTTTCCCACGCCGTCGTCACCTACGGTGTGTTTTTTATAACTGAATTTCATATGCCAATAGTCAAAATACGTTTTGTTATTTAAATAAGAGCCGGCATAAAAGAATAGACCATAGATAAAGAGGAAATATGGTACATGCTCCGTATATTAAGACTGGGGGATGATGATAACTGGATCCGGTGCGTAAATACACAGTACGACTTGCCTTTTGAGAGAACTTACTCCGAGTACCTGTTGGTGTTTCCAAGAGTTTATTGACTGTTAGTATGTTGTTGTCGTATTTATGGACTTGTTATATGCCACTTTTCTTACGAACTTTTTTCATGGTGATATCGTTCATATGTAGGTTATCATCGTACAATGAGTAAGGAAACACCTCTGAATAACGAAATTTCACGTAAAGCAATTGACCCCAAAACCAAGCAAATGGTTGACATGAATAATTCTCAAGATGAAGAAAAACCCCGGCTTCGAATTCAGGGTGCATTCGATGTAACACCTTTAAACCAAGAAACTAAGGATAACAGGATGGGGACTGATTACAGTAAAGATACAGAAAAGACCAATTCAAGTGTTCGTCATGCAGAAATCGTACGCACGGCTACGAAAAAGACGTTTCCGGATGCGGAGCTTGTTAATTGCATGGAGTCAAATCCACTTTCAACATGGAAACGAGAGAAGATGAAAGATGCACCACATGTACTGAAGGAACCAGGAGAAGATACCCTTAAGCGAAGGGCTGCGAAGAGCCCTTTTAAACCATTACCAAAGCTAGAAGTTCTGAACTGGGCTGATTCTTTACCAGGACCACCTTCTAAGCCGCCTTCAAGTGCTGGTAGCCCTCCTGGGTCTCCTAAAATGATGTCGTCATCAGCTTCAGCTTTTAGCGAGAATCATGGTAGCCGTGCACCATCGCGAACCTCGCATGGGTCATCTGGCTCCTTGAATAGATTTGCTCATGGCCCGCGATCTGCACATGGGCAGTCAATGTCGTCACGGCGTCTGTCGCAGTCGTCATCTATGCTTTCATCAGAGCTGTATCAGTCGGAAATGGATCCGTCCGTTTACAGCGATGCAGCATCTGAGAAAAAGAAGCCCAAACCGAAACCAGTTCCGCCACCAATTGATTTGGATGGCCTTACCAGTGATATTTTGCTCCAGTGGGCGGAGTCAGTGACCAATTCTTCTCCTAGTTCGAGCGGATCATCTTCTCCTAGCCGCCTCAGTGGTATTAGTAGTGATGGTTCTTTCTTTACGGATGAAGACTTCGCACAGGCTGTGGCTGCGGTTGTGGAATGTGGAGGCTTTAACATGGACTTTGATTATTCTCTACCGGGTATGCCTCCTGGATTGCCGAATAATCGAGTTTCGACTGATAGCTACAAAAGGCGAAAAATGGACAAAATCGATGCCTTAATTGCGCACAAGTCAAGTCGTCCGTCAACCAGAAACGGGCCTTCGTCAAATATGTTATCACAATATAAATCACGGCCCGAAGCGGCATCCCCTGCAGGAGTTACAGCTCCAATGTCTTTAAGTGGGTATCTCCCTGGTGGCTCAAAACGTAGTGCTTCAGGAAGCACTACCGGGCCACAACCCCCTTCTGCTATTGCTCCTCCCAAAGTCAAGTTTAAACAACCAAAGCTGGATCCTCCTTCGGGTCTTCGATATGGGCCACCAGATGTGGAGCCACAATCGTCTTCCTCGACGCCTCTCACTATGTCTAATTTAAGGGAACATGACTCTAGTTTAGAGAGAGATCGAAAGACTGGCGCGAAACCGTTAACGGTGTCAAATCTTCGACAACATGAATCTAGTCTTGAAAGGGTAAAAAGACAGCAGACAACTTCTCCCCTCGAAAGAGTGGATTCTCCTCTCAAGGAAGAGGACTCCATCGATCAAGAGATCCACGGAATAACAAATGGAATTGATCATAAGAGGACCCCTGACGTGTTGATGGCAAAGCCCTTATCAGTCACGTCAGCCCTCGAGAGAAACGAGTCAATGGGCTCGAGAGACTCTAGGTCAAGTGTTAGTGAAAAGGGAGGAAAAGGAACGAGCGAGCGGAGGCGGAAAAAATATGTAGTTAACTTGAAAGACCCTAACTCGAGCACTAGTACCGCAAGTACTGTTAGGACATCACCTGATCATACTGAGTGCTAGGGTTCAATTGTAATTAGAAAAAATTAGATATAATTGACATACATACTGGTAGCCACCATCGCCAGGAGTACCTAAGATGTATGTTTATATATGTTCCGTGTTGTTAATGAAAGATTGTTGTAGCCTCTTTTAAATGGAGCAACGTACTTACTGTAGTAGTGAATACCTCGAAAGTCGATTATTCCTTGCGATAGATCGTAGTAAAGACGTGATCGTAATCCTTCACCCGTATCCGTAAAGAGCTAAAAAGAGCCGTGATAGTGACATTGTTATGTAAAATTCTCGGTAGCTGCTGACATAGGGAGGGAGTACAACTTTAAACGTGCTCCTGGCCTATTCTGAGCGTTATTCCTTACTTGTCATACGTTGCTCCCCTAGGTAGCCGTCAGGGTGCCCTGTAGAAGGACACTTTTAAGTGACACTGCAAATAAAGGTATTTGAATATAGCATGATGTTTTAAGATCAGGTAGTAATAAACAATGAATAGTTGATTAAGACAACCTGTTTCCGCCGTAGTGTTTTGTAACATTTTGTGAAGCAACAAGACAACCTGGGAATACCGATTGTGCGAACGAGAAGAAACGATCTTTTGCCGTTAGACACACCTGTATTATTAGAAGTTTATTTTTGGTTTAGCAAGTGCACAGTTGGTAATGAGACAGTTAACAATTACAATAAACGAACCTTACATAAGGGTGCCTGTCAGAGCACATTTTAACAGAAAAGATTTAACTGCAAGAGTTCAAGGGGGCATTTTAATGCCCGAAGACCTATTCAGAAATGTACATTTTTCATTATGTCATATATGTAGCACCTTAATGTTTGGTGACATTAGTTCCAAGACATTATTCATGAACTGGTACATTTAATGATGATAAATTGAGTATTGTATAATGTTGAATTGTCTCGGTGTAAATATATGATTGCCAGACATCAGCTTTTAGGTAATTACAAAAAAGATATTGTATGCTAGAAACTTGACACGCAAAAATGTTGTTGCAGTAAGGGTTAACTTCGTGGCCTGAATATCACGTTATTACCGTACCCAGCTCAGTTGAATATAATATTTCATGTTATGCTCAAGTGACGACGGTGAAATTGGTTTTATTAGAAGACGAATTGCGATACGTTGGGACGCGAAGACGAGCCTTAGTCAGGTTGCCCTAACGTTACCAAAATTTTTCTGGTAAGACCTATCATGTATAGACGTTATGGTGCCATTTGAACAATAAGAAGAGATTATATGCCTTTACGCACAGGTGTGTCCTGATCATGCGCCCCTAGATTTTATTTTTATCATGCTGGCTATGATGATATATCCTTTGCCTGCTTCCGAAATGGCTTCTGCCAACTCTGCTATGCTTCCTCCATTGCTTTTAAGTCAAGCTGCCTGGTGTCAAACAGTCGATCAGAATTTATCAGAGCTTGAGTTATTTGCACGCAAGACAACCACCAAGCACCACCAAGTGAAAAACTGATATAAGGAAAAATATGTTTCACGAACTTAAACCAGCGCGTGCTTCTGAAACAGTTTTGAGTTTATGCCCGTGCACGTGTTATCAGGACTTTGAAGTGGTTTTTGAGTAAGCTGAATAAAGAGTTATTGACTTTGTTTCATGTAGTTCCGACGTTGAGATGTACGCCGCAGGAATTTAAAAGGAAATTATATTTATTATTTTAACGTCAAGCATACCGTCAAATCAGGATAGCAATTCCGTAAGTGATATTTACCTTCCCAGGGCAGTCAAAGTGGAGGGCAATTGCTGTTACTATCGACCCTTAAAGTTGTTGCATTGTGTGATGAATGAGCCTCGCCAGTGGTCGTTAATACAACATTTCGCTCTTTAATTTAACTCTCATCGCACTTTGAAGTAACTACATAAGTGGACAGAGATGCACCCCACTGGATCATCGATTCCCATGTACTCCACAAGGTCTTCACCTGCCAATGAAAATCGAAAAAGACCTTTAATTAAAGAGGAAAAGAAGTTACGTGTTCTTATACGTTCAGAACACTATGTTCTGCTGATAAGAAGCACACGCCAGATTTTAAGTTGATGAGCAAAGACCTTCTTCTTTCATGATGTATAATTTAAGGAAATAAAGTCTTGGCTGATACGGAAGATATAACAGTGTGTGCTACATAGCCAGGCAGACTGGTTGTTCATGGACCCAACCTCAACGGATCATTGATACCCATGCACTCGACAAGGGCGTTAATTTGTGCATGGGAAGAAGAAGAAGATTCACCAGGCGTCCACTTAAGGAAGTACTCAACCCTATTCCGCTAAGGGGACGGGGATTTTGCCCCCCCCCCAAGTTCCCCTACCACTTCTCACCCTTACGTCTTTGAAAGTTGAGACTTTTTGACTTAAACCTTTATTATATTTCTCACAATATGACTGTACTTGGATAAAAAATGCTTTTAACATCGAATCGAAATTTGAGTTTGAAAATTGAGTTTGGTCAAAAAATCAGTCAAAAAAGATACTTCAAATGGCCGTTTTCTGGGTCAACTTGCCCGCTTAAGGAAACACTTTATTAAGATATTGCATTTTCCTTCTTTATTAAGTACTTTACACCAATAGAAATATTTTAATATTCTATCCAAAAATTGGCTCAATTTCAAGGCAAGATACGAAATTTTACAGACCTTGAGCTGACTTTGACTTTTCCAGTGACCTTGCTACGACCTTGACCTGTGACCTGCACTTAATGATGATACTAGAGGTGGGCCAAACCCTATCGACTGGAGACTAATGATTGTAAAGTTGAATGGGGGCTCAAAAAGTCCTTTCCCGCCCCCGAGCATAATAGTATTTGGAGTAGATTGGGTTAAAGCCTCTCCCTGATATAATATATACATGATTTTTACAAACAACATAGGTTTTGGTTGAGATGTAGATATGCTTAAATGAACGTGGCGCGTTACTGAAAATCAAAAACAAATTGAGAAATACCCGACACGAATTTTTTATTGTAGGGCCTTACAAAGCACAACAACATGGAATAAAACAAAAATACACTGTCGTAACACAAATCCATAAAGCAGTTTTAATATTAAGGACATTGTCGAGAAATGGAGGGCTAGTTTAATAGCATTGCTCAGGTAGGATGTTTATTTTGCTACCTCCGGAAAGAAAAAGTATCTTATCAAAGGGTCTACAAATGCAGAATAAATTTTTACAAATTAAACTAATTGTCAAACAATTTTCAGAGGTATATAGTTTCTTTTCTACAAAATATTCTTAAAAAATTATGACTCGAAATCCTCTTTGAAAATACATCTGCGTATTTTAGTGGGTGAAAACTGTTACAGACCATCTATTACACATGCAAGTATGTTTAAAGTGTTTTGGGCAATACGTATTTGCGTTTATTGCATTAGGTACTGGTACCAGCCGTTACCTGCCACACCCACAGGTAGATTATACCTAATACCACTATTTTTAGGTATTGATATTTAAACAATTTATACAATTTTTTTCTCAGTTTTGGAGAATGGAACCACCAATCTCTTTCTCTCTCTCTTTCTTAAATCTCTTAAAATATGTCAACATAAATATATAAAGTTATAAATTTGGCATAAAATACATGGTAAGGAGAAAATGCGCAGTTAGAGTAGATCAAACCTTTCCCATTTGCCTCCCCACTACGGCTATTTTCATTCTCCCAGACTCTACAGATAGGTATCAGCGAGCAAACGGCCAGGTAGGGCAACGATTGCTTTGATTTGCAGGGGTTTCTATGGCGAATACTTGTTGACGAACAATTGTAGATGAATAAATTTTCGAAATACACAAAAATACACATAGTTGAAAGTGAAGATGATAGATTAGGCTGGAGAGAAATGTTGTGTTTTCCAAGACAGATTTGATAGATTTTGCAACGCCTTTAGCAGAACATCGATAAAATTTCGTAGAGCGCTATGCAGTTGATCGATTTGATTTAATTGATCACTTCATTATAAGCGAGCTTCCAGCTGTTACTCCCCCGGCTCCCTGCTTTTAAGCCCTTCGGCTCCTCTTGGGCAGATTTAATCTGGTAAACGGACCAGACATTTATCAATCATTTCACAGCCTAACAATTTTTAAATTATTACTCATTACCAGACCCTTATTAATAACAGTAACATTGCTTTGTGGGAATGTTCGCATGCTTTTACCTCAAGTTTACAATGCAGCATTATAACGTGCGTTGGTCATCTTTATGTCATTCAACAAAGAACTATACCCTGGGATAAACTTGAAGAAAGTTTAGAAAGAATTTATGCACGATTTACAACAAATTGCAAAAGTGGTAGAAAAAGCAAACAGCTATGTGGCAGATTTTAACTCGGAAAAGGCTGTATTTTGATGAAGCAAACAGATACCTTCAACATATTAAATGGTTCTTTTTTACAAGCATTTGATCTTTTCAAGACAGGCTCGGGTATGCTTAAGCAAGGCTACATTTTAGGCTCAAAATATGCTTATCATATGCTTATTTTGGGTCAAATTCAAATCCAGAAAAATTTAACTCAGATACTGTTTAACAATAATGTAAGGCTTCTATGGTAGGTATAGGCTTTCCAAATATTGTTATCTTGCTGTAGGTAGCTATATGCAGGACTCTCCCTACTCTCAACAATGAAAGCATTGCACGTGCATTTAAATCATATATCATTTTGGCACAATCACGAGAATGTCACTTCGCAGAAAAACAGGCTGGGCAACATGCTTAGTGCATTCTTATTTTTTCAGCGATCTTAGCCTGTTTATGCTTATAAGCGTAATGCTAATAAAAACAACATGTTATTCCTTTTACTAGTTGTGTCTTGGATGATCTGATCTTTTTATTTACGCTATTAATTATTTTTGTGAGATAAAAGCATTGTAAGTACTGTTAGCTGCAGAGTCAATTACCTGTTCCCGTATTTTTTCATATTTGGGTCTGCAAGGTATCTACCCACCCCAGGGGGGGGGTGAATCAGAAATTATTAACAGCAGGCCTGAGCTAATGTGCCAAAGAGTCAGCCTAACACAGAAAGGGCACTAAAACATTCAGTAAAGTTGACTCTTATGTGGAGAATAGACAAATCTAATGCTACTCTTTGGTCTCTAATAAACGGGGGGAAGAGGTTGAAATAAATAGCGGGCTAAAAATCAGAAATTAGTAGAAGAAGGGGGGTTTGAATCAGTTTTTTGAAAGTAATTTCCGATAGCTATAAAATAAAATAAAAGGGAAAGATATTAACATAAGGCTCATTTTAGCCTCAGAAATCTTTACATCAGTTAAAAATTACCATGAAATGTTAAAATGTTTCTTTTCACACCATCAAAGCTAATTTGCTAAATTTGATAAGCGGCACATTTTTATGAAAAGTCTCGCTTATTTATTATAGACCAGAGAGTCAGAGAGTACCTACCTGCAGTACTGATGAACCCCCCTATGACTCCGACAAGAAGCCCCTCCCATGGCTTGCAGATGGCGCATAGCCCCGTTATAGCAACGAGGCCTCCCAAGATTCCGTTTGCAAGTTTTGGAACATTCAGCATCCCACGATTCTTCTTTCCAATGCGATAACTATACAAAATGGCAAAGATCCCTCCTCCGATTGAACCGTTAATGGTGACGACGGCGGCCCTGGATGCAAGCTTCCATTTATCTACGTGAAAATAACAAAAAAGCTTGGTGAATTTAATTAGGCCAACTTGGTGTTCAGGTGTGAAATTCTAATGGAATGTTAGGCAAAAACCTGGAGTAAAACATGGATATAATCCATTGGTACACATGTTACAGTAGTCCGAACTAGCGACGGACATCCCCTTGCGTATCCACTATCTTTATTTCACCCCCCCCCCAAAAAAAACCCCAACCCAACCCAACCCAACATACTCCTGAGACTTTGTTACAAGACAAAGGAAATCATGCAGATTTGCAGTGTAAAACGGAGGTCGGACTCATTCCTTGTCTTGTTTGTGTAGGTTTTCTTTAAAAGGCAAGTACCAATAAATACCAATAATACCATTCTTATTCCTTGTCTTGTTTGTGTAGGTTTTTCTTTAAAAGGCAAGTACCAATAAATACCAATAATTATTTCTTGTATGGTCACATACACGTTGCCAGATACCGCCCCTGCGCCCCCCCCCCCAGGCCTGGTGGTTGCAGCTGTTCAGGTACATGTACAGGAGTTTGTGAGAGCAAAGAATAAATGAACATAAGTTGAGAAACGAACGACGTTCATTACACAACCCGTGATACAAGTTATGAACAGATAGTACTTCGCGTACATCGGTCATGTTATGGGTAAAAATGCTGAGAAGGAAACTGCAATTTCGACGTTTCTTCTTAACAGAAAACTTCGTCAGGTCTTACGTATACTTCCAGTGTAAAAGGACGAAACATCAAAATTATGTTTCCATTTTAGCATTTTCCCCCCACAGTTCGTCGTTGTTGTCTTCACCATAACATTCACATCTCAAGGCGCGGAGAGTCTGGTATCCAATCTAGTTGAGCTGGATGTAGATGTCCTCGGATGGATGATTGGGGACTAAAATCCAGCTATTAGATTCGGTGCATGAGAAGAGCTATGTTTGACTTTGGCTAAATATGGCGACTAGAGAAATAAAGTATGTTAACATCGGAGGTCATGTAGCTCAGTTGGTAGAGCACACGCTGCAATAGCGTGGGTCACGGGTTTGATCCACGGTAGTGACAGATTTTCTGTTCCTCTAGTATTCTTAACAAAACTAATATTTGCATCATCGGTTACGTTTGCAGAGCTTAGAATATGAGACTCACAAAATTTATTCCAATACCACGAAATTTGTACTACATACACCATTGTAGGATAGAGGTATCAATCCTGCAGATCCCTATCGAGGAAGTAAAAAGGCTTACCAAGGGTTGGAGAAACCTCTCCGAGTAATTGTACAGGGACGAGGGAACCATCAACCTTGAGAGTTAGTTAGCAACTTTTTTTTACAGAACAACATTACAAGAACACAAAATTACAAATTTTCTTCAAAATAAAGGCAGAAGAATTCTTTGAAATACATAACGAACTATTTATAGGCATAACTCACGGTAAGTAGACTGAAAAAAACCCCAGATATTGTATATATTTATATAATTCGGTATCACAGAGAAAAATAACCTTAGCAACCTGTGAAGCAACTTTAGCCTGAAAGTGTATCATACCCTTAGCAACCTTAGCCCTGACAGTGAAAATCGAGTTGCTTATATATAAAGTCTACCACACCTAGGATTCTTTTTAAACAAGTGGTTTCAGTCTGTTGGTATTGACAAGGTTATTGTCACAGTGGTAAATGGCCTCCGTTTAATAATTGACACAATAAGAAAGTATTACCTATCAATAATTACTAGAATTCACAATCCTTAAGAATTCCCCACCCGACTTCGCTCTGTATTCGAAGCATATAAACCACAATACCAAGGTTTTTCATTGATACTGAACAGAACAGAATCCAATGAAACAGAAAAATATTTGTGATAGTGGGAGTTTTATTTGTTGATATCTACTCTTCGTCTTGTTTCTTTGTGGTCAGAAAGCGACTTGAAGAACATACACGTGATTGTCAATTAACAAGAGAAAGATGACGTATGCCAACAGGTGCCCTTGACTTGCTAATTACCGATTTCTGTAGGTTTTGAAGCAAAACCTGCATTCTCAATAAATTCTTAGCGTCTTTCAATAATACTATAACACTATTATCACTATGATATAATAAGAGCGATTGTCTTGTAACGTAAATGAATGTCATGCGATCCTCTTGATTTTATTCTAGAACACTTGTATATGAGTGGTTTTGCTCTTTCCAGCACGTGATTGAAAGTGTGACTTGTTACCAACTCTGAAAATCCAAATTCTGCTATAAACTGAGGACTCTCATTTAAGTGTCATGGATGTAATGCCATGTATTTGGGTCAACCCGTCCGTCAATTTCAAAGACGCCTCTCGGACCATCGGGGTGTTTCAGCCTTGACTGGGAAAAAACTCTCTAACCCTCCTTTCTCTAGTATTCGCTCTTATTGCACTGACTGTAACACACACTTTTTCATTTCAAACTTTACCTTTCTCGCTTCAGCCTCTAGGCCTACCGAATTCGGTCTCCTTAAAGAAAGCCTGCTTTCGTCTAATCTTAACCCAAGCTTCAACCTAACGTCTTCCTCTGTAAACCTTTCTCTCTTCTAACACTTCATTTTCACCCTTGCTTCTCCTCTTATCTCTTTTTTCCTCCTTTGGGGCAATTAGTACTTCACTTTTGCTTGGTATTGCTCTATTTTTACTGTATTAACTCGTTTTTTCACGTTTAATTTTTCCTTCGAAAATTATGTGAGGTAACATCGAATTCTCTGGATCTAATTATTGTTTGTATTTTATTGCGTTAGCATTATGATTCTTTTGCGGCCTATGTGCTGGGTATTAATTTTTAACTTAGGATTACGTTTTCCGCCTGGCTCATCTATCGCTGATACCGAGGACTTTGTTGTGCTCTTGTGTCGGCTTCCGTTGTTGAAAATTTGTTTTGATTAGGAAGTGCTTGGCATTTAAGCAACGAATAACAGTGATGTTGAAAAATGTAAACTGGCACAAGTTAGGTGTCGATGTTACTTAGATGTTTCAGTTTGGTTTTACATGATAAATTATAACTTAAAACAATTGAGTAATAAAGTGATGACGTCACAAAAAAACGTTTTCGAGGAATCGCAATTACAACTACATCACAGTGTTAATCATGCCACCAAATAACCGTATACAAAAAATCGCGTTTAAATTTCATATCTGCTGCGAGAAACAGCTGTTTTGATATGAAAAAGACCTTAACAAACTCTGTAAATTTTGCTCAGTTCGTAAAATTATGAACTGGGCTCATTTAACAAGGTTTTGACAGGCATGATTTAAAGTTTGAAAGGGTGTATCTCAACGATTGCTAAAGGTATACTTCTCAAACTTACACAAGTTGTCTATGTCAACAAGAAGAAAGCAATGAGCTCCAAATATTATCAAATTTCTGATATTCATTTAATCGTGACGTCACACTTTAGTACTCTATTCGCGTCTAGATCTATTCCCATATGTTGAACCCATTTCAATCAATCAATCAATCATGTTCCTGTCACGTCCAAGTGGATGCATAGGGCCTCAACGAACTTTCGCCACCTTACTCGATCCTGTGCTTTCTCTTTCAGTCCGTCCCTGGCCTATACGGCGCTCGGGCTGCAGGCGCACACGGACAATCCCTACCGCGACCCGGTGCCCACGCTGCAGATCCTCTATTGCCTGGAGAACACCGCGGAGGGCGGCCATTCGACGGTGGTCGACGGCTTCCGTGCGGCGCAGCGGCTCCGCGACGAAGACCCGCGGGGCTTCGCGCTGCTGTCCGGTCACTGCGCGCGCTTCGCGTACAGCGGCGCGGCCGGCGTGCATCTGAGCGCCCGCCGGCCCATGATCGAGCTGGCGCCGGATGGAGAGCTGACCGGCATCCGTTTCAACAACCGCTCCGCCGCGCCGATCACCGACGTGCCCTACGACGACATGGCCGCCTACTACGCCGCCTATCGCCGGCTCGGCGAGATCATCGACGACCCCGCCATGGCAGTCTCCTTCAAGCTGGCACCCGGCGAGGGCTTCATCGTCGACAACACCCGCGTCCTGCATGCCCGCAGGGCCTATGCCGGTTCCGGCGTCCGCTGGCTGCAGGGCTGCTACGCGGACAAGGACGGCCTGCTCTCCACCCTCGCCGCGCTGGACACCGGCCAAAAGGAGGCCGCGGCATGAGCGATTTCTCGACCCTCACCGCCGGCAACATCGTGGCCTTTCTGGGCGACATCTTCGCGCGGCGCGGCGCCGAATCCTACCTGGGTGAGCAGGTGTCCATGTCCGAGCACATGCTGCAGGGCGCACAGCTGGCCGAGGAGGCCGGCGCGGGGGACGAGATGATCGCCGCCGCCCTGCTGCACGATATCGGCCACTACACCAACGAGTTTCCGGCCGATGCGCTGGCGCGGGGCATCGACAACCATCACGACGCGGCCGGCGCGGCGGTGCTGACGCCTTTCTTTCCGCAGGTGGTGACCGACTGCGTGCGTCATCACGTGGCCGCGAAGCGCTATCTCTGCGCCACGGACCCGGGCTACTTCGAGCAGCTGTCGCCACCGTCGGTGCACACCTTGAACCTTCAAGGCGGCCCCATGCGCGAGGCCGAGGCGGCGGCTTTCGGGAAGATCCCCAACCTCGCAGCCATCGTCCAGGTTCGCATCTGGGATGACGGCGGCAAGGACCCGGCGAAATCGACGCCGCCCTTCTCACACTACGCACCGATGCTGCGGAGGGTGGTCGAGCGCCAGGCACTCAAGACCTAGTCCCCGTCTCTTCGCACCCCCGCCGACGTGCCGGCAATGCGGCCAAAGACGGCGCCGGACATGAGGCCGGTGCCGCCTGGGTAGTTCAGGTAGAAGAGGCCGCCGACCAGCTCACCGGCGGCGTAGAGCCCGGGGATCGCGGCGAGATCGCGGTCCAGCACCCGGCCCTCGCCGTCGATGCGCAGGCCCCCGAAGGTGAAGGTGATGCCGCAGGTGATGGCGTAGGCTTCGAAGGGCGGCGTGTCGATGGGGTTCGCCCAGTTGGACTTGGGCAAGGCCAGCCCCTCGGTGCGGCGTCCGTCCTTGACCGTGGGATCGAAGGGGATGTCGCTGCGCACCGCGGCGTTGAACGCTTCGATGGTTGCCAGGGCCGCCGGGGCGTCCACGTCCTCCAGGCGCTGGACCAGATCCTCCAGGCTGTCGGCCGTCACCTTGGTGACCTCTCGAATGCGGTACTCGTCGCGCAGCAGGTGCAGGACCTTGGCATCGAAGATCTGCCAGGCGAACTGGCGGGGCTGCTCCAGCACCGCCCGGCCGTACTTGGCATAGGTGTAGTTGCGGAAGTCGGCGCCCTCGTCGACGAAGCGCTCGCCGCGCGCGTTCAGGATGATCCCGAAGGGATAGCTGTGCTTCTGGAAGCCGTCGCCCACGGCGAGGTCGCCGAACTCGGGCGCGTTGCGCTCCCAGCCGACCGCGTGGCAGCCCGACCAGTTGCCGCAGGGCATGGCGCCGATCTCCAGGGCCATGCGAATGCCCTCGCCGGTGTTAAAGCGGCTGCCGCGCACCTTGGCCAGGTCCCAGCCGGGCCCGAGATAGCGGGTCCGCCACTCGGCGTTGGCCTCGAAGCCGCCGCTGGCCAGGACCACGGCGCGCGCGTGCAGATCGGCGCTCTGGCCGGCGGCGCGCACCCGAACGCCCCGAACCCCGCGATCGTCGGTCAGCAGGCTCACGGCGCGGCTGCCGTAGCGCAGGGTGATTCCCGCCGCCGCGGCTCTTTCGGTCCAGGACTGGATCAGTCCGGGACCGCCCCCCCAGGCCTCCACCGTCAGGCCGCCCCAGAAACGGAACCGGCCGTCGATCTTGAAAGCCTGGCGGCTATACATGGGGGCGAAGCGGAGGCCCTTGCCGCGCATCCATAAGACCTTCTCCCGGCTGCGCCGGACCAAGAGCTCCACCAAGTCGGGATCGGAGCGATAGTCGCAGATCCGGGCCATGTCGTCGAAGAACTGGTCTTCGCCGTAGGTGCCGAAGTCGGTGGTCCGAAGCTCCTCCTCGGTCAGATCCGGCATGACCGCCTTGAGGTCCTCGACGCCATCGTAGGCAAAGCGAATGGCGCCCGCGGTGAACCGGGTGTTGCCGCCGGCTTCCTCCTCGGGCGCGCACTCGAGCATGAGCACGGAAGCACCGCCCTCGCACGCCGCCATGGCCGCCGAAAAGGCGGCGTTGCCGGCGCCGCCGACGATGACGTCTGCCACCTGATCCATGGTTGGGCCCTCCCTCGCGATCGTTCCGGGTGTCTGCATACGATAGAACACCAGCGGAAACAGCGGAAAACTCCGGGGCGCCGGCAAATTGGAGTTTCGATAGGCTTCGAGTTGGACCCGAAAAGAAACAATCGAGATCAACAAATCCCCCTCACCCCGACCCTCTCCCACGAGGGGAGAGGGAGAACGAGTGCACACCCTGTTGTTCCCTCTCCCCTCGTGGGAGAGGGCTAGGGTGAGGGGGAACTTTCATGCATTGAACTGACTCTATCGACGGCGATCATACGTACCGTGCCGCTGCAAACCCGCTCACTCTGGGCCAAACATTCAAAATCGCGCGCGTAGGCCGAGGGTGAAGCGATTGCGCAGAAAGTCCTCGTCCTCGGCGCTGGACCAGCGTTGTTCGTAGCGGTAGCTGGCCCCGATGGAGAAGATCCGGTTGATCAGGTAGCGTGCCTCCAGGTCGACCAGGGCCCGGTCGTCTTCGCGCGAGGTCTCGCGGAAGCTGTCATGAACATAACCCAGCCGAAGCCCGAGCAGCAGGTTGTGCAGCAGCTCGTGCTGCAGCTCGGCCCGGGCCCGGGTTTGGGTGCGCGCGGAGGAGCCGGGCTGATCGGTGGCGATGTCCCGGCGCGACAGGCGGCCCTTGAGCGTCGTGATCGGCGTGACGTACCAATCGGCCGCGGCCTCGACCAGAAGGTCGAGCGAGTCGTCGAACGCCGAATCCTCGAAGTCGTTGTAGGCGGCGCCGAACGCCACATCCAGATGGATCAGCGGGGTCAGCTCGCTTCGCAGGCCGGTGGTGGCACCGGTCAGCCGAGCGTCCCGGTCCAGGCCGTCGTCATCGCGCTGATCGAAATCGCGCCCGGCAACGAAGGGCGCGAGAAAGATCTCGAGCATCGGCGCGACCTCGTAACCGAGGCGCGGGGAGAAGCGCCACTCCAGACGGTCCCGGTCGTCGTCGCCCACGTCCAGGAAGTCCCGCCGATCTACCCGGCCGAGAGCGCCCAGCGACAGACGGTTATAGCTGCTGACGTAGTCGAGCTCACCAAGGAAGCGGTTCAGCTCGGTGGGATCGCGGTCGCCTGTGTCGTCCGGGTCGGAGCGGCCGAGCGCTTCGCGCCGGTAGCCGATCGCGCCGGACAGCCTCTCCTGATCGGTCAGCTCGAGCTGAAAGGAGGGACGGAGGCCGAACTGCTGGCGGCTCTGATCGCCGTTGTCGAGATAGCGCAGATCCTCGGCGAAGGCATCGAGCTCGAGCCGGTGCCGAGACCAGAGACTTTCCACCTCGATGGCCGCCCCTGTGGTGGTCACCAGATCGGCAGCGGTATCGTCGGCCTCGGCAAAGATGTTGTCGTCGAAGGTCTCGGCGAGCCGCAGGCTCGGGTGGATCCGAAAGCCTCCGGCCGGCAGGCCGCGCGGCTCGTACTGGGGACGCGGCAGGTCGAAGACCTCGACCGGCGCCGCCAGATCCTGCGCCCAAACGAAAGCCGGCCGGAGCAAGCCCGTGAGTGCGACGACCGCGACCGCCAGGGCCAGGCTGGAAAGACGGCGGGGCGGACAGCAACAGATTTCAGAAATAGCGTTCGAAGACATAGATCACGTCGCCGGGCACGACCGTGCTCAACGGCTCCGCGCGGTACTCGCGCCGCGCGCCCTCGACCATCCGGGTGATGGAGACGCTGTCCTGCTGGGCGCGGAAGGTGAAGCCCCCGGCGATGGAGACCGCGGTCATGACGGTCATGCCGGGCACGAAGGCATACTGACCCGGTGCCCGTGTCTCGCCCAGGATGAAGAAGGGGCGGTACTCCACGACCTGAACCGAGCAGCTGGGCTGTACCAGAATGCCGTCCGAAAGCCTCCGGCAGATCGCCGACTCGAGCTCCGAAGAGGTCAAACCTTCGGCCGCGATGGCGCCGATCAGCGGCACAGTGACCTGGCCGTTGTCGCCCACCAGATAGTCGCGATTGAAATCTTCCTCGCCGAAGACCAGCAGCGAGAGGCGGTCGCCGCTCGCCAGGCGATAGCCCCCGTCCGCGCGCTCCGGCAAAGCCGGCAAGTCGCCACCGGGCGAGAAGCAGGCGCCCAGCAGAAGAGGCGCCGCGACAATGGCACCGCGCAGCCAACGCGACATCCCGCCAAATTTCTTCCGGCCGGCACACCGGAGTCCCCTACCCTCCACTCTTCACCCCCTTCAGTAGGCCTGGTCGCGACGCAGGACCACGACCAGGGTCCGCGCCAGAATCCAGAGATCGAAGCCGAGCGACCAGTTCTCGATGTAGTGGAGGTCGCACTCGACCCGCCGCTTGATCTTTTCGATGGTATCGGTCTCGCCGCGCCAACCGTTGATCTGGGCCCATCCGGTGAGCCCGGGCTTGACCCGATGCCGGGCGGCGTAGGATTGGACCGCCTGCTCGTAGAGATAACCGGCGGCCTTGGCGGCGGTGGCGTGGGGGCGCGGCCCGACCAGTGACATGTCGCCGCGCAGCACGTTGATCAGCTGGGGCAGCTCGTCGAGGCTCGAGCGGCGCAGGAAGCGGCCGAACCGCGTCACCCGGTGATCGTCGCGGCTGGTGAGGGTCTCGCCAGCCGCGTCGGCCAGGTGGTGATGCATGGTGCGGAACTTCAAACAGTCGAACAGCTGGTGATTGAAGCCGTAGCGCTTCTGACGGAAGAACAGGGGCCCGGGGGAGTCCAGCTTGACGGCCACGGCGACCGCGGCCAGCAGGGGCGACAGGAGAACCAGAAGAAGCGCCGCCAGCAGGCGGTCCTCGAGAGTCTTCAAGACGAACGACCAGCCGGAGATCGGGCGGTCGAAGAGGCGCAGGACCGAGACTCGCGCGATGGAGGTGAAGGTGCGGTCGGGATAGGCAAAGCCCGCCAGATCCGGTGCTAAGCGAATCGCCACGGGGGTTGCCCGAAGCCGGCCGACCAGCTGCTCGATGCGCCGGTCCGCCGCCCAGGGCAGGGCGATCAGCACCTGATCGATCAAGCCTTGGCGGATCATGTGGATCAGGTGGTCGACATCACCGATCAAGGCCGCTTGGGACTTGACGGGCGAGACCCGGTCCCCGCGATCGTCGGCAAAGCCGACGATCTGGGTGTGGGGATCACCGAAGGCCTCGAGAAAGCGCAGCAGCCTGCGGCCTTGCGCGCCGGCCCCCAGGATCACGGTTCGGCTCGCGAAGCGCCCGGCCAAGGCCAAGGACTGAACCCAGCGCCGGAGCAGGCCGCGCCCGATCAGGAGAGTACCGGCGGAGCCGACGAACCAGCTGACCGCCCAGGCTCGCGAATAGGAATCGGAAACCTTGAGCAGAAAGCCGGCGCCCAGGAGGACGCAGAAGGTGATCGACCAGGCCGCCAGCAAGCCGCCGGCGGGAAGCCGCCTGGAGAAGAGGGTGTCGTCCCGGTAGCCGGCAAAACGATCGAGCAGCGGACCGGCGACGGCCATGCCCACCAGGATCGCCACCAGATAGCGGGACAGGCGCAGCTCGCCATCGTCCAGAGACTTTATGGAAAAGGCCACCAGTCCGACCAGCCCTATGATCAGCAGATCGGTGAGGCGGAAGATGAGCTCGACCGCGAAGCGGGAGATCGGCTTGTTCGAACGGACGCCGGGGGCATCCAGGGAAAGCTGGACCGAGCTCACCGCGTACCCTTCCCAGCGATGCCGCCCGGGGACAAGGCGGGGCACCGTGCCTTAGCGGTTCCGCGGTGCCGGGTTCCTGGATCGTGACGCCGGTTCGTCATTTTCCGCATTTGTGAAATTGATCGAAAGCGCGACGGTGATATCACGGCCGAGGGCGGGCGGTCCTGTGATTTGAAGGTTGTAATTCTGTGACCTTTTTTGGCGTTTCGCGATGCCGACGGCGGGTCTTGCCGGCGCCTCGCACAAGCACAAATTAGACACACCACCGCCCCATCATCTGTGCTTGGAAGAGCCGGCCAACGGCCTTCATCTAGCCCGGGAGCGTCCCGGATCAATTCGGGCATGTAATTGTTTTGAAATACTACTCTCGATCCATGAGCGGTTGGATGATGATTCACTCGGACGCGACTGATGAGGGTATTGGCCAGCTGGCGCGACCGCGCAGGCCCCGGCACACACCTGGGACCTGTTCAAATTCGGGCATCTCCCGAACATCTATAAAAGGTTGTGGTATGCGTCCCAGTTTCATTGTGATCGGTGCGATGAAATGCGGAACGACGAGTCTGCACGATTACCTGGCCGCCCACCCCGAAATCGGTGTACCGAAGGGGAAGGAAACCGACTTCTTCCTGGCCGAAGCGAACCTTCACCGAGGATTCGACTGGTACCGACGGCAGTTTGCTCCGGGCTTCCAGATCTACGGTGAAGTCTCGCCGAATTATACGAAGTTCCCGGAGTTCCCCGGGGTCCCCGAGCGGATCGCCCAAGCCCTGCCGAGCGTGAAGCTGATCTATCTGGTGCGCGATCCGGTGGAGCGGTTCCTGTCTCAGTACCGGCATCACTACCTGCTCGGCGAACACCGCTTGCCACCGGACGAGCTTCTGGACAGCCGGCCAGGCCGCTGTCTCCTGGACTGCAGCCGCTACTACAAGCAGCTTTTGGTGTTATTCTAAACGCAATGTACACCATGGAATGTACGCATTCCAAGCATGCAAGTGTCACTAAAAACAGCTTTTGGTGCTAATCTTGGAAGGCATGTAGGAGACTACCATAACTTCGAATAACTGACTATTGTTTGTGTTGTATTACCCTACGTTTAGAAAGTTGCAGTTGATTCTAAATATTGATTTTTGACTTCCTTCTTCACACTTTTTACCCCTCGTCTATTACATTTTTTGTAGTTTTCCTAAGACAAGTCGACGAGCCCATTTAGCATAGCAACTAACGCCCGCATGAGTTGGGCTTGCTGTCGGGACAAACGGAGAAATATAACATTGTATATGAAACCCATAAATCAATGATTATTGGTTAGGTTATCGTCATACACCCGTCTTAAATTTGATTTCCGACAGTTTCTTTCTTGCGCCCTTTGCTCTGTAATCTCGTTATCAAAGACTCCTGATGGGCAGTGATCCCGATTTTGAAACAACCCGAAATAAACATTAAAGCCACCAATCAAAACTACTTACAAATAAAGGGCAGCTTTAGTGTCCAAGGACAACTTTTTGCTTTTCTTTTCCCTTCCATCTTACTTACTGAATATAAACCCCTTCTTGTTGTCCCTTATTTCAATTCCTTTCCCTTTCTTTAACTCCAACTTGACATGCCTTGATTTAACTTCACGTTCTGTTCGAATACTTTCCCTTTGAGAGCCGTAAAGTTTTGGATTGGTCCAAGCAAAAAGACGATCGCCGACGCAATGAAGTAAGAGTTTCTGTCTGTTCAAAGCGTGCAAAAATTTTGAATTGTTTATGATGGAAGATCTTGACGTTGCGCAATAGACTAACCTTCAACTTAATCCCAGCTAACTTTTATTTGTATAAACAAGCTGGTGACTCAGTTCATATCAAGAATTACACCAGCCGAAAATAGACAGGATGAACGTCCCAAAATAGATCATAGAAACTTGTTTGCATTCAGTGATAATTCTTGTCTTAGTAGCAACTCGAATTCAGAGGGACAAAGCGACAAATTCTTTTTCAACTAATGTTACCATGTGTACAGTAGGCTCTCCGGAGGAAAAGAACGAGTACATTGTAGGTTTGTTTACCGCCTTTTGCCAAGAATTGAAGCAAATAGCACATTTTCTTTCATAAGCTGTGAGATACACTAGCCTGCGAAGGAAAACATTTGTCAAGCTTTACAATATAGTTATTACATAGTAAGACACGTGTGTATCAAGGATAGCATAGTCATGTGCGTGTCGTATTATTAACACCAAAATTCGAGCCGAAAATTTCCCAATAAGCAAACCGAAACTAAATGTAATGAAAACAATTCAATAAATCGAATCTGAAAGAGGCCATTTACTTGTTTTTCCCACGTACGGCTTTTCGAAAACAGAAAGAGAAAATCGATATCAAGTCACTGACTAAACGAAAGAGAGGCACAATTATAGCCGATTGGTCTTGAAAAAATCGTGTATATCCAGCACTCCCCTTCTGATGATTTTCAGAACCGTGATCTTGGATAGCAATATAACAGAGCCCCATAATACCCCAGGGTAAGGGGAACAAACGAAGTAATACCTGTACTGAAACCGTATGTTGTGTAGCAACAGTTCTCCCGCATTTTTTCTGATTTGGCAAAATTACCACCACATTTTCTCTACGTTTTTTACCAATGCTGTTCTAAGTTTTAATTGATGTCTGAAATCGTATATTTTTGTGATCTTTCCAAAGAGCGCCTAGTCCAATCAACTCGACTTATTGTGGAGCATTTATTCGAAGGGAAATGTGGTTCGATTTTATACCGTTTAGGAGACATTCTGTCAGTGTTTTCAATTTTAGGTGGAACTAGTATTGGGAGGGGAAGGTTGGCCAATTTTTTTTTGGATGAAGGGTCCGCTTGATTCATAAATATATGTACGAATTCGAATGTCACAATTTTAAGGATTGTTGTGTTTGTTCAATCTGAATATTGCGTTGAGTAACGAATTCATTTGCTAAACGTTTTCGCCATACACTGGTCACGACGTTTTTGGTATTAGCCAAAGTGCGATCTTATCTTCATCTTGCCGCTTTAGAAGCCGCACATATCAAACACAGAAGCTGGTACTTTGCCGACAAGGAGAATGTGTTTACAATTTAGGCCCTTTTCAGTAACAGTAGTGGCAGAACAACGCTCTGGTGACTTTTTTTTCTATGACATGTTCTGGCCTTCTCGTTTCTCCTATTCTATAAATTCATCATAAAAGCTTTCTCACTTCACTCCATACGATTGCTGTGATCAGTGTTTAGCAAATTGAATCCGTTACTCAACGCAATATTCAAATTTTGTACCAGTAACCAATTTTTCAAGTATTTCTTCAATCCTGGGTTGATTAGGGAGTTAGGTTAGCTGTTGAACAAGATGGGTGGTCTATCAGGCATTTCTTTTGATAAGCTGTGCATGAAGTAATGTACAGTGGCTTTTGCTGCAAGTTTTATTCTGCCTTAACTTGCATTATTTATTGCATTTGTTTCATTCCTCATAAGTGAAGTTATGTTGCTAAACGTTTTGGCCGTACACTTATCACAGCGTTTAGGGTATTAGCGAAACCCCGATATCCTTTTCATCTTGCCACTTTAGAAGCCGCATTTATCAAAACAAAGACGTTAGTACTCTGCCGGCAAATTACGTTTACAAATTTCGTTTATAATTTACGCCTTTTTCAATTTGTTTCATTCCACGTAAGGAAACAGTCACTATCTCTCAGTCATTTCTTGTGTCTCGTATTTTTCCTGTTTTTATATTTCCTCTATCTATTTTAATATAGATTGTTGGTGCACAATGACTGCTACCTGCATCGGTACCTCTAAGTTACCGTTTGTACACACGTCAGGGGTGGCTTTCAGTGATCTACTAATAACTGACTTGTATTTATGCTTTTCTTCTTTTCCAGAGGGGTACTCCAAGGATTTGTTTTATGCCACAAATTGGGTAATAAGATGATAAGGAGACGCCTTGGCCAAGTTGCAGCTGATACCCAAGATGTCCCACGAAATAATGGAGAGTTACGTCAAGAAATAATGGAGAGTTACGTCAAGAAATGCACGTAAAGAATCGTTCTAGATTTACAGAGTGTATCCAGAAATAAGCATTATTCAATTTGTATCGAAAGGAAGTGGATCGAACAAGTATTACACGAGAAATCTTTGCGTAACCAGGATCATCTTCCTTGCCCTAGATGCGCTTATCTACAAAATTTTTACAAAATTGGTAGCAAATGCCTAGCGAATGGTAGTAAACCTTTTTGTGAGAACTGAAACATGGAACTTTGCGAGATTTGGTTGCTAATTTAAACTCGGGAGAAAACCTGTGCTTCTCGATATGATCGCCATTGGAACCGAAATCGCTTTGGACTCCGAAAACTCGTTTTGCGATTATAGGATAGTAAAAGCAACATAAAAATGCCTTACATTGAGTGAGGTGCACGAGCAACTAGCGAGCAAGCATTGATTTATTGAAATGCGCAGAAAAGATGCAATGCAACGCCGCACGGCCAATTTTCAGGGCCTCTTTTTCTTCCGTAAAGGTTAAAACGTCACTCAGTATGGAAACTACACCAAGGCGTAAACAATATTTGTAGATCTAAATTGCCCTTTCGCTCTCAGCATGTATCGAAAAGTAGCTCGTCTAGGTGTTTCAAGGTATAGAAGATGTACCACGTGTTTCGATCCAGTTCCTTATGACGTAAGTGCTTGTTACACATTTGGAATTCAGGGAAACATTCATCATTCACCAATACTTCAAAAGATTTCAGTTACTATTGGAGCTACAGCTCTTCCATTGGAACACTTAACTTAAAGTAATATATTTGTCACAGTAAATATGGAACACACACCAATGCTAGTGGTGACCATAGCCCCCACATTTTACACTCCAGCTGTCATGCCGAGAGTTGCAAAGAGAGCCACAGCAGCTATGAAGCTGATAGAAGAGATATTGAAACAATTTCTGATCAAAAACAGCCATTCTTGATAAGTTTGTATTTGGTAAGAGGTATTTGCTTCGAGCACGAAAGGGTTATAAACCATGTGATTTAGTTTATGGTATTTAGGAATGAGAAGTTGATCTAAGTAAAACTTGAGACCAGATTTGTAATATATGTTATAGAGGAATTTATGGCAATCATTAGATGTATGCACGCTACAAGCGTCCTTATTTGCCAACGTCAGCATTCACGTCACCAAAGAGTAGGGCCACTTGAGCTGCAAGCGATAGACAAGTGTTGCCTGAGAGGTTCACTGAGAAGGTTGTATTTCCAGATTGTTATTCAAGAAACTATGAGTGAATTTTTAATGTACTAATTTGTAGAAACTGGTAGGATAGCACAGATGTTTCTTATACTGTAATTTTACAGTTCATGCAATTCTCTTCCGTGATAAAATATGAGTGGAAGGCATAATCGAGGACGCCATTTTAATATCGTTCAAAAGGTTCACCAACTGAGCCGGATCGGTACCCTTTCCAAGGTAGAGCGCATAGTCCTTTTTGATATTGTTAAAAGGAAATTATAAGTCACCACCAACAAAGCCGGATCCGTACCCTTTCCATGGTAGAGCGCATAGTCCTCTTTGATATTGTTAAAAGGAAATTATAAGTCAGCACAAACAAAGCCGGATCCGTACCCTTTCCATGGTAGAGCACATAGTCCTTCTTGATATTGTTAAAAGGAAGTTATAAGTGGCCACCAACAAAGCCGGATCCATACTCTTTGCAAGGTAGAGGGTTTAATCGTAAGCATGCCTTGGCAGTCCATTGTTTTAAGTTTTATTTCTCTGTAATGGTCGTTTGTGACACTGCGCCATTAGTTGTTCTTGGCACTGTGGTGTTTTCCGAGTCAACACTGACGGCAATTGAAAAGAGGCACTCACTGGGATTCGATTTGACTCAGTTGATTTAGGTGAAGGCCTGGCATGATGTCAAGATCTATGCGCTTGAGAGAAATCCAAGCAAAACCTTCTCTTGAATCGGATGTCCCACTCTTCTTGCGGCTGTTATAGCTTCGCAATGTGCGAAATGAGGAGACGTTATTTGTACGACAGAGCGTTTGGAGTATGCATAAATAGTTATAAATAGTACTATTATTTAAGTTTTAGCTTTTATGAAGAGGTAATAGCAAACGCTTAGATCGTTCCATTTAAACGGAGTACATTTTAGTACATAAAGAGTAGATCATTCATCGCAATTGACATTCCGAAATTTATCAATTTAGTGATGGCATTTTAATTTTACCGAATATGCACATAGCTAGTAAACAATTGGTTATTAGGGCATCATCTAGAGGTGTTTACAATTTATGCTGATTCTTATATCGATGCCATCGGGATCCTTTGCAAAGTACGGTCGTACGCTTATGCTATACGCATCCTGGAACAATCCCCCAGTTACTTGATTGTTCTCATTCTTTTTCCTCTGCCTAGGGTACTTGTAAGGGGCCGTGGAGGTGGAGGCTTAAGGGGCTTAGCTCTCCCAATATTTTTGTAAGCAGTGTATTCATAAAATGAGGGTTATGACGATCGTGATTTGTGAGTAGAAAATGATAGAAAACGCAAGAGACAAGATCATGTTTTCATGGAAAAAGATGAGCAATATTCATACAAGTGAAGCTTGAAGGATTCTGAAAAAACTAGGCCTACATTTAGCTACAGCCCCCAATATTTAAGTCCGTCCAATCCAACCTAACCTTCGCGGTCCCAGGGTGTGTATATACATACGTCTGTCGTTATCATCTTTGCACGTGATGTAGTTTTTGTGTTATACGTGCTTGTGGTCCTGTGCAGCCCCTAACTGTTACGTACCTTGGCATTTTGGTGTCCCTCCCTCATCACGTACGTATGTACTTTTTTAGGAGGGTGTTACGTAACCACGTTTAGAAAAGAATTACAGTAGAACTCGTATATATCGGATTCTGTAAAACTCGATATATCGGAAGAACAGTTTGATTTCGGTCCTTTCTTTTGTTTGTCTTAGCAGACAAAGTTTCATCTATCGGATAAGTGGAGCATATATGTGGTATATTTTCCAAATCGATAAATATCGAGTCTCGTATATGTGATCACAATTCTAGCTGTCAAAAATGCGGAATTCCAATATATTGACAACAGTTTCTTCCTGTGCACCCTTTGACTTTGGACTAGTTCGACAAAGTGGTATTACCCGAAAAGGCTTAGAAGTCAAAGCAGACAGACGGCACAAATATTTTCGACTGATCAAGAATTAACGATGATATTATTGTTGAGTCTATAGATTGAAACCACGGCCGTCACAAATCCTAATATACTTGTGTGTAATTCTAGACTAAAAAAGACTAAAAGTATACCTTAAAATATCAACTTCTGTTGTTACGTTTCTCTTTTGGTTGACCGTTCACTATAATGAACATCTTGGGAAAACTTGTTTTATTATCGAATGACTGCTTTTATGATAATCGGATTTTAGCAGTAAATTAGATATATTTATAAAACGGATATATCAATAAATTGGATGTACCCATTAATCAGATATATCGATAAATCGGATATATCGATAAATTGGATATATCGATAGATCTGATATATCGATAAATCGGATATATGGATAGATCAGATATATCGATAAATCGGATATATGGATAGATCGGATATATCGATTGATCGGGTCACATCGATTAAGCGGAAATATCGATAGATCGGATAGATCGATAAATCGGACATATAGATAAATCGGACATATAGATAAATTAGATACATCGATAAATTGGGTATATCGATACATCGGATATCTCAAATTTTACGGTCAGAAATCCAATATATACGAGTTCTACTGCTGTACAAGACTTTGCTCGGTTGCAGTGTGTTCAAGCGATTCCAAACCAGCACAAGCGTTTCCAAACTATGATTTTTAAAGTGTAAAGCTTTTCCTAATTTGTACGAGTTAGTAAGTGAGTTTGTGTCTGTCAGATCATTTTAGAATGCACTGAGGCAGGTCAGAGTTGGGGATTTTTTAGAGGAGTTTAGTTGCAGGACTTCTAGGTCCTCCAGGAATGGATATCCCCAGACAGAGCCTGACTCTTGTAGTTTCTTCTGTTGTTGTTTGTTAACCTCTGTTTTTACATCTCACTTTCAACAAGACCGCTATAGATAGCAGTACAACAGCTATAATTTTATTGAAAGTGCGTGTTTTTTTGTGTTGTGGCGTATACTGGACAGCCGAGCTCCGTTCTGTTTATTTTGTGCGATATGGGAAGATGTTTTATCTGCATCTTTCATCTTTGGACTTTTGGGTCATTACAGATACTGCATCGCCGTTATTAGCTCCCACACCTCCATATGTAAGTTTTGAACGGGGAATTTGATCTGTTTCACATAGGGGAAGACTGATGATGGGATTACACCTATAAAGTGTTTTGTTTGGGCATAAAGGCGTCTGAGACACCCTTAGTTACTCGGATGCAATATCAAGCCCAATAGATGAATCAGTGGTACAGATGAGTGAGGTGTGTACGACAGCACGTCTTTACAGGGTCGTACGATTAGTCTGAGAATGTTTTGCACAATCTTTTTATTTGGTATTGGGTGGATCTTAATCAAATTAAAATACCATAGACATTGACAGTTAGCAGAAATCTTGATTAGAGATTGCAATTATAGCAGTTAGATTCATCAAAGATTTAGCCATTGTTTCCTTAATAGTATACCAGTGCACGTTATTTGTCGTGACGAGGCTGTATTCCTATGCCTTGGCGCACCTTAATCAGATAAATGCCAGCACTTGAATGTGTCGTGTTTTGGTGGTTGTTGGCATGAGGTATTGTAGTTTTACTAGGCGTAGCCAGCACTATATGAAGAAACGTGCTCTTTTCACTAGAGAAGAGTGTTGGTCGAAGGTGTGTGTTGCTGCACGTCCTTGGTTCCGTGTCATCATTTCCCTCATGTTCATACAGCGAAGGACTTGCACGTACCAAAATTCTACTACCATTGAAACTACATTCTCTGCCTAACCTTTTAATTCCTATTGCTCCACTAGTGGAACATTTTTATGAAAGATTTGGTGTATAGATTTAGTAGGAAGGAAATAATTGAGTCACTTCTGTTTCCTATAAGCCAACGAGAAGTTAATTTACAATATCTTGAAGTATCAGAACGTAACCTTTAAAGGACTCTTATATTCTTCTTTGAATCGAAGACTTTAGATCGGGCTTTGTTTTATTAAATATTTTTCTGTTGTAAATACATTTTGTGAGTGATGAAGTTTGTGAAATTTGAAATACTGATGGTTCACTTGTATTAAAATTGTGTTTTTCTCATCATGTTTTAAATTCCCAAAAGGTGCATTACTTTCCAATATTAAACAAATGGAACAATGGGCAAATGTGCTACTTTTTGTAACAAAATACACACGATTTTATTTGAAACTGCCTTCGTAATATAATGCTGTTACTCGCTCAATATCTTCAACTAGGAACAAATATTGATTAATGAAAAATTTGCGATTAACCAAGTACGACTTATTTCTTTGAGATAGTTAAAATGTTTGGTATTTGAATCAGTATTATATTACTATAAATAAGAACAATTGACTTCTTTAGTGATGAGGAAGATAATGTCGATTCTGCAACTGCTACCATTTGAGAACTAGTTGCAAACCCTGAATTCACCGCTGCATAGAAATTATCAGACCTTACTGACAAGAACAGTCTCGTTATGAGGAGATTAGGGGTAACTACCCCAGGCCCGGACCTTAGACGAGGTTATGTGAGCTAAAAGTACAAAACCATTTCTTGGTTACGGTTGCGGAAAAAGTTTAGTCACAATAAATCCCTCCCAATTATGTACTGTGATTGTTTAACAATTTGCAATCCTCAAGGTCTCAAGCCTCCCACTTTTCAATTGTGAAAAGAGCAAAGAACACCGAAAAAGCGAATTACCATCACTGAGTCGATCCAGGAATTTTTGCGTGGGGGTCTGGCTCACATTTGGCAGAGAAAAGGCGTCTATCCGGTGGCATAGGCGCGCGTAAGAAAGCCCATGGCTTCCTCCAAACACCTTTGAACATTAGCATGTTCTCAGATGTATTTTTGCGTCATTTAGGAGCACATTTGATAAAAGATAGCATATCTGATGTACACTCCCCGTAAATCCACTCTTACACCCACTCGTTCACAAAATCGACATTGAGATAAAGCAAAAGGAAATGGATTTGCCTGTATACATATTGCATGTTAATCTGATCACGTTTTGCAAATGTTTATTTTCGTTGTTTTTGTACAATTAAACTAATTATTTGGTGGCAGAAATTCCCTATCCCTGTACAATAGCTACCCGTACTATTAAGGGCTGAAGAGTATGTGTTAATGACAGTTACTGTTAGTACCAAAATAATGCATCAGTTTAATCCAGCAGTGCACTATATCCTACAAAGCACTTTATTTACATAGTGTTCTATCTGTGGAACATAGTTAGAATCCAGCTTTTCAAGTATTGGTGTCTTTAAAACTTTCCACGTGGGAAAGAGACGTTATTGGCAGCATTGTGTTTAAATTCGGTAATAGACATTGTAGGAAAAACATGTCCGGACACTAAAAGGTTAAAGTACGTGTGTGACAATGTGCAGCGATGATATTGTGTATATGTCAATATAAGTCAGTTACCCCCTTTTCTAACGGTTATTCCATTGCCATTGCTCCTTTCAACTTAATGCATATCAGGAAATAAAAAGCTTAACTTCAATTGTTTGGAAGCTGGTAAGCAAGTATTTAGTGTTGAAGGATGCCTTGTTGTTATGAAGCCCGTAAACCGAATCAGCTGGATATGAGACAGGCAATCTGGTATAGATTACCGCATTCTTCAAAGCATCAAATCCTTTCTAAGCCAATTATTGTGGCTCTTTGAATTTTGAATTAACATCAAGGAGGATATTAAGGTTGAGACATTCTTGGAATGGCCTTGATTACCTTTCGTTGAGAGTTGAAAAGCATAGAAGTGGTATTTCATGATCATGAGAGTTGAGCGTACAGACAATATGATTATTGTGTCTGATCTAGACAAATCCATGCCCTTTCTGATATCTCAATAATGTTACGTAATGTTTATGTAACTTGGAATGAGAGATAATTCTGCAATATTGTTTGGAGCATCCCTGGCAGCATTTGCTTTGATTCTTGAAACTATTAGACTCGATGAGCTTCCAGGCCGCTGCTGATTCTGATCCTACGATGATCTTGGCCATCATAAGATCAACCCCTAGAGGTATCCCAACCCATATATCATACAATAAGCCCACAGCTAACCAAAGTAATCCCCTCATCGGTGAATTCAAACGTATATTTAAGATGTTACAGAAACAACTCTCAAGCTTTGCTTTAAAGTCAATTTCCTATTTTGTTCAACAAGGAGATGGTCGCCCTTCCTTAAAGCGGATTCCAATTGCTAATACTTAACTAATAAATTTTTATCTCGTAACTTTCCTTCCATTATATGGGTCTTTGTGGATATCTGTGACTTACAGAAACTGCAGTGTGCGCGTAGTTGCCAGAAAATTTTTATGGCAGCTAAAAAAATACATTCCCATATTCCTTTAATTGGTGTATTTAAGTGTAACGTCGTATTTAGTTAAGCCTGGCTGGTACATCAGTTAAGGATCTTGAAGTAAGTGTTAACGGGAAGTATACTATTTAATTGGAGGGAAGGGGTGCGATCTGTTGTTTAAGGCAACATCTTTAAACATAAAACTTGTGATACCTTATATTCAACTTTAGCCTTGTGAGTGACAAAGCCGAAAGGTAATTTGCTAACAGTCTACTGAATCCAATCTGTTAAAAGTCCAGTTTTTATGAGGCAAGCCAACGGTAAAATACAAAGCAAGTGATACACATACCTTCGTAGCATTTTGTGCCAGAGCCACTCGGGTTCTAGTTAGTGATATATCTATGATTACAGGAAGCAAATAACAATATTTTTGTTCTGGTTACCGTCAAGGTTTCATTCTCTGTGCATAACTATACGCTTACTGACCATGTACTTGTGGCGCAAGCATGAATGAAAGGGTACAGGGGAGGGAGGGAGGGACGTAAGTCATCTTGTATTCTCGAACAGTGGGATATACATTCTCATAGTATTTGTAACGGCAAGGTAAGCGATGCTTAAAAATATGGAAGTCGGCAAATTCGGTGGATCCCATAAATGTATGGTTCCCGAGTGTCATACCTGCTGTTATATTACACTCAGTATAGACATTTAGATTAATTGGGAATCTTTCACATATTAGTGTAAGTAGTAGTGTATCACTGGCAGGCAAGGCCAGCGTCGTGGGTGCGGTGATTATTTTTAATTCTTACGCTGAGCGAAGGTGGAAGCCAAGATCGTTTATGGCAGTGGTACTATAGATGTTATAATCTTAAAACCTGAAAATGGAAGCGGTTTATAACACGTGATCAAATATGATCGCGTTGAAAATTGATAGGAAGAGGATAGGAAATTTATTGTGATAAAATTACGTGTCTTTTATCTTACTTGTCACTTTTAGTGTTTGATCTTTTGTTATCATGGTGTCAACCTCCTTTTCTTTACAGCACTTCTTGTCATCATCGTCCTACTGTTAATAGCGATCGTGGTGGTGGGAGTTGTTCCTACATGAAAATTGACGGATTGTTATTCTCACATTTTTAATGAGGCTTCTCAAAACAAACCGGGACTAATGGCATTGCGGAGGCCGTTACTTTAATATTCTTTAGAAAACAAGTAATCCTTTTGGAGGACGTAGACGAAACATAAACTGATGAGGAAGATTGTCAGCTCGAAGTTGGAATGAGGGTATTACTAGCAGAGACTAGAGAGTCGTTGTGAAGATGATATGCTTTAAATTAAATCACTTGATGCGTTTATAGAATAGATTTATGATAATTACATAGCACATAAGTGATGTATGCTTTGGGTAATGGGTTTAGTTTCTATGGATACCCATGTGTAATGTAAATATAAAGCAATATTTTGTATCTTTTCTCGAGGCGTTTGTTACATATGAAGTAGCATTAAATAGCGCGACCAAAACCTTAGGGAAGCTGATAATCATAATGCTTCTGACAAGAAGGGACGATAATTAAGCGAAACCTGAAACACAAAGTACGTAATTTTTGGATAGACCTTCAGGCGTCTAGGTCGAACTTAAGAGAACAATACATGCTGTATCTAAGGGGCAGTTTTAGCTGTCATTGGTGTGTTTTAGTATACTAAAAGCGTATGCGTAATTACGGATCTGACCTCACTGACGCTGTAGACCGTATCAAGGCATGCATCTACTTGCTGTGCCAAAGGGTCTGATTAGACGCAAAGGAGGATTTCCACGTGCAAAAATTATACGCGTATCGACACGACACATACCGTGGAGTATGTGCAGATTATAGAACGGGATGCCTCCACGTGGTATGTTACGTTTTGCGGTATCGATTTTGAAAGTTGGCATCAAATTAACTTTCGAATGGAGCATGCGTATTAAATAGGCATTGACCTCTAAATAATAGCATCTATTTAGACTTCCAATGTAAATAAGAGTATCAAAGTGTTGCCATAGAGGGCAAGGTCGGCAAAATGGGCAATTCACATGGCGTTTGAGCATCGTCGAAGAAAGAATTGCGGAATAATGAAGGACAACTACAAATTCTTAAAATTAGACAGGGTTTTAAATTGTATACCAGGCAGCTCAGCACACGTGGATTCAGACAACATGGGAATCGACAGTTTGGGCTCGAATACATCACCACACACAACCAATCTTAAGCGCTGTGCTTATAGTCTTATAGTCATAGAAATTTTTATGTGTATCGTGTACAAGTTAATCACAAATCAATAGATTGAACTCCCCTCCTGTTCTTCTAATTATTTTGCGAACCGAAAATCGCCGGTTTTTCAGTCTTCCGTATCTTCTTTTTGAGAGCGAGCGTATAAGGTCCTTCCACCTAGAAAAGACATAGTAATTACTGACAGATGTCGTGCCTTCGACAGCATAAAACACAGAATGGTCCAAAACGTTTAATAAGTCAATTTTGATATACGAAATACGAAACTAATACGCGTATCTTGCTTCTAATTCGGTTCGTTTCGAAACGTGTACCAGTATTTTTAAGTTGATATCCAGCTGAGGAGTTTTGTTACGCTGTTCATACTTCCATATGCTTAGGCGATGACTCTGACGACGGACGCAAGTGACAAAAGCCACGCAGGGCTGTTTTTAGACTATGTCGGGTGGGCAACGTAGTATTATGTGAAGCGATTGGTAGGGGCGCCTGTCGCGCTTATTCTTGCGTAACCTATTAGTCAGTTGATCCATTCGTGTACTAAGGTGGTTTATTTTTGAATATAGAAATCCGACGTGCATATTGTAGTGTTTTTTTAAAAAAACATTAATTGCGTGCACAATGAATAGAATATATTATGCATCTCTGACTCCATCAAGAGCGTGTACGTGTTAAAAGCTAGATTCGAGAGTAAACAAAATAGAGATGCATATAACCTGTGTGACCTTTACTGTATTACTCATAGCACACATAAAGTATTCCTTGCTTCCAGTAACGTTCGGTTAAAAGTGGTTCCTAAGATTCCGTCACGGACGATAGTCCTTGCATCTGTTCATGCATTTCTATTAGAATTAGTGATGCTAATGAACAGAGAAGCATTGAAAATGAGATGGAAATCGTGTAGATAGGTGTGCTAGTAACAGTAACTTTTAGTGAGCCTGTTTGGTGGTTTTTCTGTTGATTTAAGGTAGTTTCAATGTCGGGCCCACTGCTCATCAGGGGTTTTTGATTGAGATACTGTGAGTAACAATTAAAGAGGTTTCTCACAGATCGGGGTTGCCAATGAATTTGAGAACTGCCCTAGAACAGCCCCACTGCTTGTTAGGGGGCTACATAGAGAGATTCGAGAAGCGCTTCAGGGAAGCAATGTGAGGATGGTGGCTGCGTTTTCCCACATATTCACTGTTGACGTTTCCTGAGGTTTTTATCCACATGGTACTATACTTGAAATTAGTTTACTGGAAAGTAATGAAGGAACTCCTTCCACTGTCAGCTGTTCAGACATTGTACGTAACTGATTTATGTCTTCTCATTATTAGTCGTTTAATTTGTAGTAATGCGAATCCGAATGCAGGCCTAGTAAAATGACCAGGCGTTTGCTTTCATAGTGTAATAGAAAGATTTGGTGGAAATGAGGGTTTTATTATTTGTTATGCTACAGGAAACACGTTATGTGCTAAGAACAAATAGAAAATATTCGAGTTGCTGACATGCGAGAGCGAAGTTGAGCTTTGATTGTTGCTATTTAAATTTTGCCTTTCTCTGCGTAGCTTCAATGGTCAGAAATTTTTTGATACTGTGTTCGTATTGCCTTCAGTAATCGAAGTAATCGAATTTTTTGATACTGTGCCTCGTTTTTACCTTACGCGTACCTGTAAGTTAATGTACGTTATTCTCTAACGAAGTTTTCCCAAAACGAGGCAATTTTTGACGTCATAAGGGACAATATCCGGGCAAGAACAATGTGATTGAGTGTATCTGAACAAATAAAATGGCAGTCGAAGCAACCACTGACTGCTGATGAATATGAAAAAATCTACAAGAATCCTATGAAGAAGAAAGATGTTTGAGTGACTCTTTTTATACAGTATTATGCTCAATTATCTATGGGTGTGTAGGGGGCATTGTAAAGCAGGCGTTCAACCAAATATGATGATGATGAAGATGATGATGATGATGATGATGATGATGATGATGATGATGTAGGGTCCATCAACAAACGATCTTGAGTTTACAGATGGCATTTAATTAAGCCCACGTTATTGAGTAGCGCAGTTGCTTTCTATGGTAGAACCCTAATTCAGGGAAGTGGACCTGAGAATGATTGGAAGTAATATCAAAGATGATGCTAGAAGCAAGACACTGGAAGGATCTTTTCGGACAGTCAGGGATAACATGCAATAATTTGACTCCCAAATCATCAAGTTTGAGCGAAAAGTATATCAATATATGGTAAAGCTTGTTTGAACCGTGTAATCTCATCTTATCTACCCTACTTTATGGCACGCCTGAAAACTTCAAAAAAATATAGTCTTTGAATGATAATAAGATCTTCATCATGATTAGGACTCGCCATCTTTCAATGGCTGAGTACTGTGTGCAGCTTAAGGACCTAGTAATAAATAAGCTTATTTCAGACAACAAATCACATACTTTAATCAACTTAGAAATGGTGCAAACTTGAATTTCTCAGCTGAGACCAAGTCACATGGAAGACCGTAACATCTTGTGTGATAGAGTTACTTGAAGAGACCTGACTTTATGACAACTAACATTTGGTCAAGAATTCCGTCATTCACAGTGCAACCTAAATCTCCGCAACCACAATTACATGCTTCTGAGCTTACGTCATATCTTTAAATTATAGCTAAGTTCGTTGTTCTGTATTATCTATGTTATATACATAAGAAAAATGAAGGCTATTGCATCTTAAAATTCCTGAATACGGGCAAAGCCTAGGCTCCATAAAGTCTATCTTTGATAATTGTTAAAGAAATGGATTCAATTGGTTTTACTCACCAAGTTAAACATAATTGGTGTTCTTTTAAGTCCGTAAAGCTTAACCTATAAAGAAGTGGTCTTTTAAGTTCTACACATATTTTAAGTATCTAGCTCCACATACTTTGCTCACTAACACCAAATGTACGTTATTGGTAAACAATAGTTGAAGCACAGAAAAGACTAGTGGTCTCCTATAGCTAGAAATGTAAACGCTATCGACAATCTGGTGCTTGTATTACGTGCCTGCAGGTATAGAAAATTATAATTGATTAATGCAGAATGATTTATGATGTTTATGGTATTACTATACATGTATTATATTATTGTTGTTTCCATATTTGTTTGTTTACTTCAATACCCTAATTCATGACGCATTAAACTATACAGTGATAAGAAAACACAAAAACGTGAGTAGTCTAGTGGCCTATTGCGCCAGAACAAAACTGATGTGAGTTGCAACAGGCAGTTGTGATTCCTCTATTGGCATAGTAATGACATTACAGTCTGGCCTTGCCAGATATCAATTGTATACAGTATGAACTTATCGTTAGTCTTCACGATGTATGCTGCTGTAGAATCAGTTTCCAAGTCACCATATACTTACATTGTTCGTTGCAATGAGCAAACTGTTGAAAATGCAATGAACCACCTCCTTGGTTTTCACTGGTGAATGATTTACTCAAGGCTATTTTCAACTCTTGTAGTGACAATCATCCTTTAAAGCTACCATTTGTATAATCTTACAAGTGACTTGTAATTGTCGATGATTGCATGGTACTGTGAAATAAGAAAAATTATTCTGTGAAACCGACATCTTTTTCTTTATAATGTGACCATATTGATTTCACATTTAATACTCGTCTACATACATGACACACCATATTACAATAAAATAAAATCATGTTTTTGCATTTTCAAGCCTTCTAATTTTAGGTTTAACAAATAAGTAGAGAAAGCAGTACTAGTATTTCAAGTTATGCAAGTATTACTTATGAATTTTTTAATGGATGAGTCGATGCAGCTTGCTAGTGATGTATTCTTGAGTAGTTTGTTTTTATTTGATATCTAGTATTCCGTAATAAAGGCACAGAAATTGCAAATAATATAACTGTAGTATGAATTAGACTGCAAGAGGTGTAGTGTAAAAACCCTTTTGAATTTGCCATCAAGATTTAATTTGTCATTGAATTATGCAATTGTACGGCTGATAAATGTAACTGCTAAGATGGTCAACTTATACCTCTCACTTTGTTCTTTCAGAGATATTGTTGCGTGGCTGCACAAACAAGGCAGTCGACTCCTGATATTTTTCTGGCAAATTTACTTACGTAAATATAAAAGAACACTTATAGATTGCATAAAAGATCTGTACTTTGCTTACGTTGGTTCTAAACTGAGTGATCAAGACGAAAGCTTGGCACGTCATATTTGCTCCTTGCAGTATTCCACAGATCTATCTATTATTCAGTAGAACTGGTCCCGGGTTGAAATTTGGACTGGTAATTGTTTGGCAAGAGCAACAAGATCATAAAAATGAGTGCTGTCTCTGCATGACCAAGATAAAAGGATTCAGCACTGGAACCAAATTCTCTATGAAATATAGGACCACAGATCTGCAATTCGGACATTGGTGTTCCAAAGCCACCTTCTGGTTTAGCAGAAGTCGATTCGGATTCAAACACAGTGGAAACTAGCAGTAATTAAAGTAACTTCGAACCGGAAGCAAACACTGCTAGATTGCATCAGATCAATCAGGTCAAACTAAACGACTTGGTACGCGATCTAGCACTCACCAAGAGCAAAGGAGAGTTCCTGGCACAACTAATGCAGAGCTATAAGAGTTACTGACGAGTGAGACCAGCGTGACCGTGTAAAAGAGGACATAGGACCTAACATCAATTTTTTCTACAACAGAAGAGCAATGCTACTGTGGCGATGTATCAACCTTGCTTGTAAAGTTTGAATTCCATTAAAACCGTGCAGAAAGTCGGCTCTTCTTTGCAACCTCCAACTGCATCGTGAAAGGCGTTCTTCCGTACAATGGAACCAGGTCTCCGTCAGTTCCAGTTGCACATTCAGTAAGACTCCCTGAAAGGTACAATATTTTAAAATTCATTTTTAACTGTATTAATTAAACTAGAGATAAATGAGTAGTTTTTTGAAGCTAGCAAGTTACTGCAATTTTGATTGGTTTACTGTGTGGATACACCAAGTACTGTTGCTTCCTGTAGCTATGCGACAGTTGCTGTTGTCGAGAACGCTACAGTTGAAAGGATTGGTTTCTTTTCAGTATGGATGCACCTGGCAGTGCCAGTTTTTGGAAAGAGGAGGCCCTGTGCTCCAAAGTGATATGAGGGCCCTTCAGTGTCATAGAATGTACTTAAAGAGCTTGCGCTCCCCCCCCCTTAATTTCTAACTGATGTGCGGGGCCCTGTACCGTGGCACAGTCGGCAACCCCCTAAAACCGGCACTGGCCCCTGGTGTGGTACCGTACAATTCTGAGTACTTGTAGAGAAAATGCCTACACTCGTTCCTAAAGTTCCATAAAACAAAATTCTTAAGACTCTGCTATGCCAAGACCAAAAAGAAGTTTTTGAGGGGCCAAAATAAGTTAAAACTTTATCCAATCTCCTCTTGAATCCATAAGAGTTGGCAGGACTTCGTTCAAAGGTGAATGTAATTCTTTTTCAGGGAAACATAGAGGCAGATAAAACTAGCTTACTAAAACTAGCTATATCTGGTTTTAAAGATTTAAAAAGATTAGTAGGGCTCGTATATCCAGGTAAGTCAATGAAAATACTAAGTATATTGGACACGACATTCGATAGATGAGTTGCCATGGTAAAAAGAACGTTATCACAACAGCACGTATATCTTCCCTGGTCGACAGACGTTTGACAATTAATTAGCACGTGGAACTGTGTCTGCTCTTTCTTCTTGCATAAGGAGCACAGATCCGATGGTATCAAATTCCACGTTTTTAAATTTTTATTAGTTGATAAAGACAGGATCAATGCTCTTCTGCAAAACTAGAAAATGTTGTCCAGTAATTTATTGGAAATACTATGCAATTGGCGCATGTTTCTGATGGAGCAGGTTTCAGTCAAATATCTCATTGGAATATTCTGCTTCTTTAACTGAAGAAACTCAGACCACGTTTTTGTCATTTTTTGTGCAGAAAGAGCATTGTCTAGCTTATTTTTACACTTGTATGGTGCTTATTGAACGACTGGATCAGATAAAACGATGCTGTCTACTCCAATATTATTAGCCAAACAATTATGGAAATTTGGCGAATCTTGCAATCTTTAGAGAAGCAAAGTAACATTCTTGTGGTAGCTTGACATGCTCTATAAATATCACTAGGCATGTTTATTTTGAGGCCAAGATATTTGATAGGAAGCTTTAAATGCAAAATCCTAGCTCCTATATGATACTGAAGCCAATGAAGAGGAGAATAGGCTACCAGATTATCGCATGATGCTATAAGCCACGTCGAATCGTATTCATAAATGCTCAGGACCAAACGTAGTTTGTTGCAAACATATGAGTTAAAGATTGCTGTAGACAGGCAGCTTATCTATAGCAGGTCAGAAACAATTCAATTTTTCCAATATTAAATAATACTACTAATAATAATGGTAATAATAATAATACCTTTGCCAAGAATGACAAAAACAGGAAATATTGCTGCAAACTATCACTGTGACGATATAAAGATGCAGTTAGGGCGGGATAAATGTGCCAAGGCTATTTTCAAGAAAGGAAGATTTACAGAATCATCAGATCCGCAACTTGACATCAATATCATCATAAAGGAGCTAGATCAGGAGAACGACTAGAAGTGCCTCAATATTATCGAAGGAGACGGAATCCAACACTCAAAGATGAAAGAGAAAATCAGGAAAGAGTATTATCTAAGAGTCAGTCATTAGAAGTGAATTGAATACTGCCTACAAAATTTGAGCAACAAACACTTCAGCTACCACTACGGTAACTCATAGTTGTAGCATCATTAACTGGCAAATGAGTTTTATGTCCTGGAGAACGCATTGTATTGCGTTGCATTGCATTGCAAACAAATTTGTATTTGTATGCAAGACATTTTACGCTTGTAACAGATCACCAACCCCTGACACGTATTTTTTTTTTTTTTCTCTCACTCCTGTTATCTTAGCTCTACTGATCTCGACTGATCAATCTTCAATTACAGTCAGGTTTATCTGTGCGAGTGATTGCACCATCATTACATCAGATTGCCTAGCTAATCATAATCTCGGCATCGAGAATGTTCTTTCTTAGATTTACTGATTCATGATACGGTATCAGGATATTACAATGAGAGAGATAAAGAAGTTGGATTCTAAGACCAAGAAGCTGTTTACCATGGAAAGAATGCACCGTTCAAAGACCGATGTGGAAAAATAATACCTACCAAGAAAGATCGGTGGAAGAAGATTCTCCCAACTTGAATTGTCCTGCAAAACAACTACTATTGGTACAAATGCCTTATTGGAAAGAAGACAGGATGATTTATTGAAACTGGTCTTCCAACTGGTCTGTTTTTCATTACGATCACGTGTCAAATTCTAGGCATCAATTACACAAAAGCTAGACGTTGTGGCCTCCGGAAAGATGTAGCTCTGAGAGAGTTAAAATTTACATCTATCTATTCTCTGGTATTCTAAATCATGGATACTACTAGTCCGAAGGAGGCATTTGGTTGAATGGGTGACAATATAGCAAGATAACAGGGACGGGGAAACAGAGGATAGGGGGCAAGCCCCCAGTATTTTCCAAATCTCTCTTTTTCCCGTGACCACTTTTTCAGTTTTATCAAAATTGAAATTGACATTGTGTCACATTCACAGCAAGATATGCATATCCACACAATGACCAAAGGCACCTTAGTGGAATGTGAAAAAATAAATTTCTGCCCAGCCTACTTGGCCCCTAAATCTGCTTTGCCTTCCCCGGGCCCTGCATAAAAAATTCTAAATATAATTTCTATCACTTCTATTTCTCTAGTGTTCTGTTCAAAAATTTCTGTGCTGAAATTTTTAAAAATCGAAGTATCTTCATTTGCCCAACGCTTCCCCTTATAATTTCCTGTAACTGCTGTTTGTAAATGTCTGGCTTTTGGAACACATCGTAAAATTCGTACGAAAGATGACATTGACTCAAATGATTGTTCCATAACAAGCACTTAATTGACTGTTGTACTGCGTGCAACCCGCTTCTACCACTCTTTTAAATTCGTGATTCGTACATAATGTTGTAACGTTCTGTTGCGGGTTGTTCAGCTGGTAATATGGCTGACGCTCAGAATGTAGAAGAATGTCAGTGGAGTTGTAAGTAGGTGTCTTATAGTACAACGTGGAGGGACACGCAATGAGAGCCAGTACAAAATTTCTTTTTCTCCACTTTAGTCGTATATAGAGTTTATAAAGGATCTTATGTGTTTCTCTTAAAGATCTATATTACTAAATCTAATGCTTTGTACGCATACGTTAACGTTTATCGCGGTTCAGTACCTGCACGACGAATTGTAGAATCAGTGGTATTGAACGAGATCGATACTTTGGATACATACGAAAGGATACTCCTGAATTCACTACGCTTTGAGAGAAAACTTTATAATGTACAGTGTTGCCATATCCGAAATACCTATCAGCATGTGGTGCGTACGAAAGACACTGATTGTTTTTGCAGCGATTATATTTCCATTGGAGCAAGCGTAGGAGAACTTTACTGTAGGAAGCCGAAAGGAAACTAGAATAACAGAATTCACTGGATAAATCTCCACTGGAGAAAAGTAGCTGTAGTTGAAGTGCGCCTGGAGCAAGGAAGCTGAGAGCAAGTAAAATCTTAGAAGGAAAATAATTAGAGTCGGAAGTAATGTACCTTGCTGTTCATTTTAAACGCCAAAGGGTACCTGTTAGTGTTGCGTAAATTTTTTTACATGCCAAAGTTTTACTCAACGATGCTTCCCACGTCAACGGCAGTGTTAGGTATATTAATGTGCTGTGGCTGTATCATGATTTTGACAAGCTGGCTCTCGTCAATACAGCTTTCGGAGTGGAAGGACTGCCATTCGCAGATGTCAGGATTCCCTAGGAGTCCTGATAAACCTGAGACGTCACTCGATCCTTGGAACCTTAATGATCATAACGTTGTGTATACTAAAAGTCAAGGAGATAAAGAAGCTGGAGACAGCTCAGTACAGCCTCTGGGAAAACCAGGACTTGAGAAGCGTGGTAAGGTTTATTATTGGGCCTGAATGTAAGGTATCTATATGGTATATATATCATCAACGAACTTTCGCCACCTTACTCGATCCTGTGCTTTCTCTTTCAGTCCTTTCCACAGTTCATCTCCAGCTTCTCTTCTCATTGTTCGGATCCAAGTCTCTCTCGGTCTACCCCTGCCTCTCGCACCCCTAGCAGAATGAATGTACCAACGTTACGGTCATTCTTTGACTAAGATGCTACCAGCAATTAACCTTTCCACTCAGCTTCATTGAAGCCCTACTCTCTAAGCCAGGGTGACCAACCATTCTTGTGCCATGGGCCAGATTAATATAATCCGACCGGGCCATATCCAATTTCAAAATTACAAGAAAGCAAATAGGATTTTTGTAGTAAATAATTAAAATGTTGAACAGTTGTTTTCCCTCTTCTAAATGTTATGGGAAAGGAAACAATTAAGAGTGGGCCACATTACAATAAATTTTTATTTTAAATTAATTTAAATGTTAAGTCGGTGTTATCAAGAGGTATCTCGGTTCATCGTTTGATCATCTTTGCCCTAAACCAATCCTAGCAGCCTCCTCTTCGCACGAACCCAATGCAGAATAATTATGATTCCATAAAAGATAGCCTCTTATAAAGCACGAACTTTTTAACTTGCTATCTGCTTCTTTCACGGAAGTGAGTACCGTTAAAACTACGTCCTTCCTGATTACCAGCACTCCTTTCGACAGCATTGTAAACTGACTTTGCACATCCTTCGTCTCACTTAACTAACATAAGCCCTGCCTGCAACAAGCTTCCAATTTTCCTTTTTACGAATGAAGTTCTAAGGGTTTACTCGAGTATTTACAAAAATTGTTTCACATTAACTACATCTTAACATCGAACTCCGAGAAAACAATAAAACAAATTTGATTCAAAGGTACATAAGAATACAAATACACGTTACCTTGAAATCTTGTGCAAAGCGTCATTCCGTTCACCGGTAATCATCTCCATTTCTCTCTGCTTCTGCTTATATAGATCCATAATATGCTCTTGCTGCTCCTGCAATTCAAGTAGATCTCTATCCTTTTCCTCAGTTACTTGTTCAAGTAATGAATCAAACTTGTCTTGTTGCTCGCTCATACTTTCGTCTCGTGCATTAACCTCTGACATTAAATAATCCTTCTCCATTTTTAAATCACTTAACTGCATCTTCAATTCTGAAATCTCTTTGCTGTCATCCGTCTCATTGGTATCGATTTGAAATTGCAGCTTATCTATATCAGATTGCATTTGTTCCTTTTTCGATACTAAATCTGCATGCAGAGTCCTAAGATCAATTATCTCCTTTTTGCTTGAATTTAATGAAACTAACAAAGATTCCTTTTCCTTGACAAGGGCGCAAAGACTATCATTCTTGTGTTCCATATCGTCTTTCAATAATCCTATCTCCTGTTTTATCGCTTCATTCTCTTTCAAGGCCAAGGCCAGCTCTTCCTCCTTTTCAGAGAGTTCAGAGTTCTCTGCTTGTTCTTCAGCTAGGACTTCGACCAGATACTTTAACTTCTCCAGTCTTTTCAGGGTATTGGAATTATTGTCACTCGATAATGCCTTCAGTCTATTTATAAATTCAGGTCTATTTAAAGCATCGCCGTCTGTTAATGTCCTTAGTGTATCAACTACATTCATTAAACAGTGTTCTACATTAATTATCACTTTTCTTTGAGTATCATTCTCCATTGCCAATTCCTTATTAATTGTGTGTAATTGAAATAATTCGTCGATGTCTGACATGGATAAATCAGTCTCAAGTCCTCGATTTTGCACCTGTATATGAAAGGGATCATTACAATGAGCCACATCGGATGAATTATCAGACGGGCTTTCTCGTTTGCATATCGTATCCTGATGCTTCATTTTCTTCTGTAAATCGATTATTACATTTTCCATGGCGCTTTTTTCTAAAAGCCAATCTCTCTCCTTCGATTCCATATCTATAACAAAGTTTTCATATCCCTGTATCTTCTTCAGTAATTCCGTAACATGGACTTCTAAATCTGCCACAGTCGGATCAGACGCTGTCCATAATTTCCTAGGTTGATCGTCATCAAAATACGACCCATCTTGTGAATCAACACTACAAGGGCTAAAAGCTCTCTCCCGCCCCGGTGTTGACTCCTGCTCTTTATCGGGCATTGAAGGCCGATCTGGATCATCACTAGATAAAGATATTTGTTCAGTGCTAACTTGCATCGTTATTTTCTTCTTTACCTCCTGCCCAATAGGCTTTGCTATTGATGATCTCTTTTTATCATGCATATCTGCGAACATGTCCTCCAATGTGGCAGCTCTTCTTTCTAAGCCCTCGATCGTTCGTTCTAAGATGGCCTTCTCTGCTCTCAGAGACTCGATTGTATCCACGTTGTTTTCCACGTTCACATTTACTTGACACCCGAAATCGGCCACCATAGCAGCTGCCTCCTGAGAAAGATAATCAGAATCAAGTTGAAGTTCTGTAACAATGTCTTCCTGTTTGCACACTTGCTCACTAATTTCTACTAATCTGTCTTCTACTTTTTCCTTCTCATCAAGGCAATCAGCAAGTTTCGTTTCCTGACTAGTCAGAAACTTCCTTCGTACCTTTGCTATTTCTTCACGAACATCTTTGGCATGTGCCTATCATACAATACATAAACAGACTCATTGGCATCAAACTTCACAAATGTAAACTACCATATGTAATTACACTACTACCAAACTTCAAGTGATTATTAAACAGAAAACGTAGAGATAGCTAGATTGCAAGATATAGTCTTCAAAATCAGAAATGGCAATTCAAGATAGGGAGGGATCAGTGAAAAGTTAAAGGTTACACCT
>JAAAKM020006971.1:86819472-86830491 GCA_010016025.2 Alatinidae sp. Z8VKAUB7J3
TTGCAACTACCAGAATGGCACGGCTTGTCTTTTTCAACACATTCCCTTCGCTCGTTACTGTAAGCGAACCTACGAGCTGGGTGTTGTCCTCTTTCATTCCCAATGTTAAGCGAAATGTACTTTTTATTCAATACAATAATCAAATCTGAACCAACATCCAACTTTGCTTACGTTAGTAAATTGTGTGGAACTATGTTTTTGTTTATTGTATTTATCATAATATCTATTGGTCATTTAGGTTTGATGATGTCAGTGATGATGACAACATATACAAAAAAGTACGTGATGTTTGAAGCTTTAGAGTCTTTGACTCTCAGTTTAGATATCTCCTGGCTCCGCACGATGGTATCCTACGTTCAGTGGTAGGGTAACCTTGAATTATTCTTTGACCCTTCACCTCTTGATCTGCCCAAGGATGCACTTTACAACTAATACTTAACAAATAATGATATCCATGTGCAATACCAAATAGTATTAACAATAGGGAATACAAGGCTTCTATAATACTTACTTAGTATTGAGATGGCTTGAAGTCGTGCTTGCACAAATTGTAGGCAGTAATCCTCCGAAATGATAGCATGTGAAAGTCGCAACCGATAAAAGAGAGAAATCTGAAAGAAATGAAAAAATCAATATAATCTCATACGCACATAAAGTAGCACCACTCCAAAAAATAAGCTAACAAATAAAGAAGGCAAACTAATTCCTTTTTCCTTTCTAACATATACCTTCAGGCACAGATTGCATTCAAGCAAATATTTCCCAATTGAAAGCATAAGGCTAAAATATAACACTACAACTGGCAGCAGCTGTTATCGCGTTTTCAAATTTCAGTTTATGACCTTCATTTTAAACATCTTCTACTCTTTACTTTAATGTTTGCTATTACTACAGCTATTTATTATAGAGAAGACAAGAAAAAAAGAATGCGAGGCATAGAGAAATAAAACAAGGAAGCAGTAAAAGAGAGAGAGATAATTAAATCAATATAGATCTCAACATATACCAGAAACATACTACAAAGTTTTAACTTAATTCAAGGCAGCTCCTGCAAAAAAAATTAACAAAATACCTTAACATCTTCAGGTACATCATGTGACTGCATTAATTTCTCCATTATTTCTCCTGGGTTTGGTGACAACTACAAATCAATATAACCAGGGAAACCATGAAATGGGAAAAGATTAAAGGGTGACATAAAAATGACGCGGTTCGCTTGCGCTCTTATTCGCCATCATTACTGAAAACATTCTGTAAATTCAAAGAAAATATAGTACAGTATAGCATAGTATAGTATAGTATAATATACTATAGTATAGCATAGTATAGTATAGTATAGTATAGTATATTATAGTATCGTTTAGTATAGTATAGTATACAATAATGTAGTATACTATATTATGGTATAGTATGATATGATATCTGATATATATATGGTACGATATAATATGACAAAACATAACACAAACCAATACAATACATTGCACGACAAAGCAAAAACATTGGGTACTTAAAAGCTTTTTTTGTTTGACACTCCTCCATACAATATAATAAATATACAGATTAATAGTAAATAAACAGAATATAATATCCAACTACAGACTGCATTATATATTGTTCTCAGCCAATCTCTGCATCTTATTTTACTTATCTCCCATACAGGTTACCAATATCGCACACCCATACAGAAATGGGGAGTCTTTGACAATGAAGTAGTAAATAACATGGTCTTATCTTAATGTAAACTTTTGAAATGACACTAAAGAAATAGAAAATGTCACCACCTTGAAACAGGACTCAAAGGCTTGACCAATGCTATCTCCCTGTGTGCTTTACCAATTCAGCTGGGTGACCCCTCTATGTCAACATATCCTCTAGTCACCACATCAGCTTCCAGTCATCCACCGCTCAGCATCACATCCACCGCTCGACATTACATCCACCTTGACACAATTGGAGAACTTCCTCTGTGCGCAAAGTGAATTACAATCCTTCACCAATAGCCTGCTTATGGTCTGCCATTTTGCCCAATGGACTTTGTATCACGCTGGCATTGATTTCCATCAGTGTAATCAGTTTATCCTTAATATTGCTTTTGCCTTAAATTTTCACCTCATTAAAATTACATGTTAATAACAATACTAAGTGAACAAACAACCCCAAAAAGTGAAAGAAGAATATAATTGGAATAAGGGATTAAAATATTCCATACCTCTCTTAAGTTGTTCGCTTGAATAGAGCACAATTTATTTATGGTAAGTCCATCCTGTAAAGAAGAGACAAAAAACCATGAAGACAAAAACCCTTCAAAAGCTTCAGATGGGAAAACACTAATAAACCAAGGCCCTGTAAAGTGTGATACTATGAGTTCATCATAACAACATGGCAAGCTATACCCAGTATGTTACCCGATGCATCTTCAATGCATCTTCAACTCTTACCCTGATGCATCTTCAATGCATCTTCAACTCTTACCCTGATGCATCTTCAATGCATCTTCAACTCTTACTTGAAATACATTCATGTGAGTGAAACGAAGTGTTGGTCAAGTCTTTAATGGTAAAAGCAGCAATAATCAGGTATCCTAATAATTCTTGCTGAATTGCTTTTAATCTGGAAAGTTGTTCTCATATGACAAAAGTGAGTATTGTATTCAGCTGGCATGAGTGGCATTGCTTTACATGCATCTCTGAAACAATAGCCATGGCAGGAAGTGGAACAGGGATACCTTTGTGGCATAATCATACTGACTGGTTAAAATTTGACCCCAGTTCCATAATGATTAGGATTCATGTCACACCAAGTTCACCAACTGTACTAACATATAATTATTGCACACAAAAGGTTGTCAGCTATATTATACTGTCTTGTCTTAAGTAATGGTGAAAACTTACAAACCTATTAATTAGTTATTTACAATTCAAAGAAGTTTGATTTGTTTTGCTGGGAAGCACAGCAAAGCATTTTCGAAAATAAATTTGGTGTCAAAACAAGAGCATGATCCTATCACAACTACCTAACTCAACTAAACTGATTTCTACCAATGCTACACAGCTACATACTGATACACACTGTTGAGTTGGGTGAGAACACCAGGCATCAACACGGTACTCAATTATGCTGGGATAGACTACAAAGTACCAAGTAAAAAACGTTTGTAAACCGGACATTCATTGATTGCAATTACCATGAGAGACTAACCACTCTCTTCCACTTTCATTCTTTCAACTAAATTGATTGTGGCCAGTATAACACACAGAGAATCAAGCTGAGTGAGGATTCCAGACATCGTTATGGAACTCAATTATTTTGGGGCTAGAACAACAAGTACCAAGTGCAATACTTTGGTAAAAAGGATTTCAAATGATTACAATAACCTTGGGAGGATATCACTCTCTGCCACTCTCATTCTGCCTTCTGAATTGAACTAATACCAGTATCATACAAGTATACCTGAGTCGTGTGAGAGCACAAAACATAAATGTGGCATTGTATAATGGTCAGACTAAATGAAAATGTACCCAGTATAAAACATTAGTAAAGTGGCCATTAATTGATTGCAATTACAATGAGAAACTACCCACTCTCTTCCACCTTTATTTCTGCCTTCTGAACTGATTGTTACCAGTATCATACAAAAATACCCGAGTCGTGTGAGAGCACCAAACACCAATGTGGCAAAGTGTAATGGTCAGACTTGATGAAAAGTAGCCAGTACAAAACTTTTAAAAAGTGGACTTCAATTGCTGGCAATTACCTTGAGAGGATATCCACTCTCTTCCACCTTCATTTCCCTGTAGTATTCAAAGTACAAGTTCCCAGCATTCTTGTATAATTTCTACAAAATTAACAACACATCATATTATTATTAATTCAAATTGTTTCCGTAACAAAAGAAGACATCACCCCAAACACAATACAACAACAGACAATTAGAGCACAATGGAAGGAAAGGGAAAGTCTTAAACTAACGAAGGTTGACTAAAGTAGCAAGTTTTTAGAATTGATTTTTGCTTCTCAATTCCGCTTTGGATACCAGCAAGTAGTGAACTCAAAGCAGCTCTTGGGAAAGAAACTTTACAATACAACACAATCAATGCAACAAACACAATCAATCCAACACGATCAATCCAACACAATTCATGCAACACAATTTATGCAACACAGTGAAGTGTAAGCAAAGCAATGCAAGAGAGGTGCCTGCTCTCACCTATTTTTGTATCAGCAGTTACAAAGCTATTATAAACTCATAACACTTGGATTATGAGTAAGCTACTACAACAACTGAACCATAGTACCTTTACAGCAAGTATGCTGGCTGTCAAAAGGGAACATAAAGCCACAGACTAAAAATATCACCATCAAAGCTTAACTTTACTAATGATTATACTAGACAATAAAAATTCACTAACACAATGAATTGGGATACTGAGCAATGTTTGCGCATTTGAGTCTGGTTGCAAGCAACTTCACTGTGTTAGACAGCCTAATTGGACAACATGTTTATTAAGCTTTAAGGTTTCATATATAAATAATATGCAAACAGAACAATATTTGGATCTTCCAAGAAAACGTGAAAATATGAGTGCTTCAATATGTATAAATAATAGACCAACACTGACTCCACTTTTTAAATATGCAGCAAGCCAGTTTGGCTTTGCTGCACACACTCATGTCTGATTCAAAAGAGGTGGCAGAAAACTAATAAGATAAAACAAAGTGAATAGCCAACTTACCTCTAATGATGATCTGCTTGAACAGCACTGATCCAATGTGTATTTCCCACCTGATCCACCCCAACTCTAAAAAAATTAAAATATTTCATAATGGTATGAACGTGAGGATCAAAAGGATTAGTATTTTGTGTTCCCATAGTAATTAAATGTGTGGTCGGGCTTAAGTGCCAACTTACTTTAATTACTTCTTTGTATGCACCAGCCTATTTCAACTCTTCACTCAACTAGCCATCCTACATCAACTCCCTATTCATTGGTGCTGACTCCCATCTTCACTTCCCAAATTTCTTCCCTTTCTGTTTAACATTGCTGTGGTGTATAAGTTTATACAATATTTTTAAATCTTTTCCTGTGTATTCTATCCTACTCATTACAAGACAAAAAGGCTCCTTTCGAGAATTACTTTTGTCAGAATATACCATGGATCAACTAAATGCTGGAATCATTCTCTGTAGCATAGAGATTAGACATATGGAAACATAAAACAACTTGAGAATTCAATGCAGCTTCACTTGTCATAATGTTAAATCATTGGAGCTTTCAATGATTGTGTTGCAGATCCTGATGTTATCAATTTATACCATCAAACTCTGAACAATATCGCTTTATTAATCTGAGCTACGGAACGGCTTGGCAACTTTGCAAAACTGAGAAAATAATACAGATTGACAAAAATTTGATACTGCATATTAAAAGTGATTGAAGTGTCTCGCTGAGCATGAAAGCAGTGGTAAACACATCCCTTTTCAACTCAAATTTGGCTGGTTTTCTCATTTTGGAAATAAAAATGTGTCCTGTCCCACCCCTCATAGTTGGGTGGGAAAAGTCTAAGTGAGATTAAGATGCTGCTTTTAAAGGCCAGCACTTTGATGACAAGGCCATACACTTACATTACATATGATATATCTCTAGTTTGCTGCATAAGTTCAACAATCCATAAAATAAACACAAATGCTAATACAGGTTATTAGATGGAGCTTGACATTGTGGTGGTATATACACTTCACTGTTGTAGCATTCTGGGTTTTGCGAGTTCCTATGACCAGACACCTTTACTTTCTGATAATAGTTGGTAGCAGTATGACCAATTCTCTGGTTTACTTATTGTACATCTTACAAAATGTCTCCTTGATGTCAATGGGTCTCAACATTCATGTGTCCCTGCACACTCCATCACCAATATTCATTAGTTTGCTGATATTACACAGCAATTTAATCCATTCTTAAACTGGTGACATCCTGTGAGGAACACCCAAAAGGCTTGCCTCTAAGTCAAAATGTGGTCTCATTCTTATATTTTAGTAACAGAATAAGGGCTACTCATATCACACTTATCCCTATTTACTCACAGGACCTCAGGGCTATCTACACTGCAGCACCCGTAGACACATGTCATTCATGGACGTCAACAGAATCTTGATGTATAGATGCACATTTTCCCTATCATTCCATGTTAATTTTTTCTACTAGCTGCCATTGTTTCTCCTATATATACATCTTATCCCAATCCCTACTTGACTCTTTAATTCAACATAACTGTTTCACATAATTAAGCAGAGAACTCTGAGGAGAAGGGATATGAAGGTAACTTGGCTTACATTCTGTAAAAGAAGGGTTATAATAAAAATAATATATCTCTAAAATGTAAAAGTACATATCTAACAGTCATTGCTTACCTGAGGAATCTGCAGAAAAGAAAAAAATATTTAAGATTAGTATTTGTATGAACCAAGTTACATACAGATGGTACAGTTTATCATGTCTTGAGTCTCTGTCTTTTTGCAAGCTGTGTTTTGCAAGAAACTTCTCCCATTTCAGGCTGCTAAGTTTGAATTATATTGCTGTTTTTATGAGGTTGAGTTTGCTGTAACTAACTTACATGTTTGCCAGTGATGTATTACACCTCTCTTTATAAAAAGTAATTCTAACAACCTTGTGTAACAAATAATATATGAAGTGTATGTTGTGGAAACTTTGACTTTGATCAATCAGATTATTCTTCACATTCAGGAATGTAGTCCATTTAATCTGCAGTTGCACTTTTAAATAACAAATCCTTGGATATCTTGGATTTTAGATATTTTTTTTTGTCACACTTTTCATTCCCAAATTTTCTAGGTCAGTCAATGCTTCTCATTTTGCATCATTTGGAGATTGCCCCAAAATTAAGAATACACTAGAGAAAGATCTAATGAAAGAGATTCAGAAGGCTTTGCAGCAATCTGCAGATGACAGATTTTGATACAGACAGACCGTGTGGATAAGCTATGTATTAGTTCAATGATGCACTTGTAGACTTCATTGACATGTTGACCTTACAGGTTTGGTTTACAGTTATATTTGCAACAAGCAATTATTATTTAGAAAAATGTTTATTATGGCAACCCTGTACACATGAACCAACAGCACACTAGTAATTGTGCAAGATTATTAATTTTAAATTAACCTCATGTGGTCACCATTGGTTTATTTATTTTACCATCAATGCGCTACTCAACCCCATGTCATAAATCCAGTTACCTCTGATCTTTGTGTAGCTCAGAGAAGCGTTGGCAGTACTGTTGTCTGTAAGTCATTAAAGATTTACTGTACATATATATAATATATCAAACCAACGGGTCACAGGGTCGAATTCCCTCAGCTCCCTTAGTGAAAAAAAGCAACTTATTGTGGTAGTGCTCCACTCATGATAAATAAGTAGTAAGTAGAAAGTACGGAATTGTGTTTTTGGAATTCAGTTTCCAAAAGCAATGTTATGTATCAAACTAAGTCCCCTGGAACCAAGCAAACATGTATATTTATATATTTAATATATTTATAAATTTGCAAACATAATGTCAAGCTGTTCTTATAATTAGCAGTTCGTGTTAAATTCTCACTCTCTACAAAGCCATGCCAATTGTTCTTGCTTTAACAATAAAAGAGGTCTTTATGACTTAACTATATATACCCCTTTGATTGAAGGTCTTACTTCCTCAAATATTTATTCACCTAAATACTAACTTATATACATCCTTCCCTCTTTACTCCTGCTGTTGCCAACTTATCTGACAAAACTGCCAGCTTCTACATGTATATCTAGAAATATATAACTATATGTCTTACAATAAATATCAAATCAAGTGTCTTTAAGATGTTTAGGCTACAATGGCTAATAGAATTACCTGGGTTGATTTTCCTGATCCAGTCTCACCTACAACTACCAATGTTTGGAAGTGCTCAAGTAGATACAATATGCAGTTGCGGTACTGTAAGTTTAAGAGAAAATAAATTATACTTTACAGTAAATAGTTCAAGATTGCACTTTTACCCTAAGTACAGTAAACAAAGATTGAATTGAAACATAATTATATAACAATGAAGAATGCTGGTGTATGACAGAGTTGTGTGGTGGGCTGCATTTCTCTCCAACAAAGAATGCACACCAGGTCATTTATGACCAAAATGTGTACATCCTAATAAGGCTCAAAATAAACCATTAAAGGTATCTACAGTAAACATATAATAAATAAAAATAGATAAAAGATACTCAAGTGTTCATAGGCTTATAATAGAGTTTGATATAACGTTTGGTGTGATATCCGAGGGTTCCATTGGATCCTGTTGTTTCAGGTGTGAGCTGGTTGAGTAACACTTCGCTTTACGCAAGTTGGAAGTTTACTTGGAGCTTCTCACTTTGCCCCCAGACTCTCATTTATTGTCTGTTGCAATCGTTTATTACCCTACGTAATCTTCTTTGATTCAATTTCCAAGAAATACGTTCCAATGTTTAGTGTTACATATTTCCTCATGCAACGAGGTGTCTGCTTTTGTTTGTGCTCATGACTGTGAGCCAAACAATAGCCTGTGTGGGACTGGCATAACAATTGTAAAACTTGCATGACAAAATTGTAATCAAGATACTGTGTACATCGCATTCATTCCATTTTAGCATACAACAAGCATACCTGGTTAGGCAATCATGCATTCAATTATTGTATATATGCAGCATGATTTTGTACGTTTTCAGTTAGTTGTGTTCAACTGCAGCTAACACTCAGTCAGAGACAGCATCAATGCTGAAACTGTTTGTCATGGTATTATGTGGGAAAATCTGCTTCATTAGGATTGCATTTTGCCATGATCTTGTCATTCTTTTATATTGTATTTTTATATTATATTTATTCGAATACAAGATCCAGTGATACAGATAGCTAACCACAACTTGTATCACTGTTGCTTCTGTTATGCCCAACCGTCATCACCCTTACACAGGCATAGCAAAGGAACTGGAGTTAGGCCAGAGAGATCTGACTGAAGCCAAGACACATCAGTCACTTGTTTACCTTAGCAAGTTTTGATCTTGAGTAGAGCTTGTAACTTTACATTTAAGCTGAATGGAAGAAGAAAATCAGATGAATGACTGGACACATTATGTTCCACTAAAACATATGCAAGGCCCATGCATAGACTTTCAGACAGCTCTCAAGGAAGTAAAGGGTTACAGTTTTGAAACTGCTACCAAAGAAGTCTCCACCCTTATGCCATCAGTAGGAAGGTGAATGTTACTACACAAACTACATGGGTCTAATAACAGTCATACTTCTATGACAATTTGAACAGAGCTTTGAGCAGATCAAGTATATGACAAGAAAACACAAAATTTCACTACTTGTGAGTTTCATGTATCTATTGCTATGATCTGGTGAAAGCTATCCCAATTTGTGCAACTAAACACAAGCTATGATAGCCTTGGTTACATAGTGGCAACACTATCTTCAGTACAGTATTTTTATGTGCTGATTACATTTCTACCAGTCTAGAGTTATCACTGTGAATATACCCCCTTGACCAAATATACATGTAAAGAGTGGCAAAGCCAAGGCCCCTCCTTGTCCCTTTGAGCAGGACCGACACATTTTCAAAATAATGATGTTTGAAATTTAAACGGAAAAGAAAAAATTTGATTGTCCCATATTTGACATAAGTTGTTTAACATGTTGGGTGCCTCTGACTGTCTTGTATTTGAAAGGCTAAGATCCCCTGAGCTCAGTCTGCATTAATTTATGGCAGGAGTTGAACCTTACGTCCTCCTAAGCTCTCATAAATTACAAATGCCACTCCTGCCCAAACGTGAGTTTCCTCCTGCTGTTTTTAAAGAGCAGGAGCTTGAGGTGATATGATCTTGCAAATCCATGTATTCTTCAACTTTTCAGCTCACCATGCTTAATATACAGACTGGGAAGATCTCAGTCATCTATGCAAACTGGTTACTCTAGCATGCATAGTTTCTGGTGCCAAAAGAAGGAATTGAGATTCCAAAATCTCATGTTGCACAGCCAAGTCTTAATGATTTTAAATAAAAGGGTATGTAAATGTGGATTCGAATCTGGTCAGTGCCCTTAAATTGCAAGCTATTGTGGTAATGCTCCACTCCTTGAGAAGTATAAATATATATATAATTGCAATGTGTCTGCTGAGAATATGTATATGCCTGGCACTGATGAAGGCTCAAAGCAGAAATACAATATATAAATATTAATTAATTAGGTTTCCCTTAACCACTGAGTGTATGTGTGTAATTAGGTAGTTATTACACTTACTAAGAATGACATGGCAAGTTCAGGACCTTACCTTGGAAACTGGTAATCGTTGCCGTTGTTGCTGAATTGAAGCTGAGATATTCTGGTTATAGGCTATGAAGTTTCCAGACCCTGTACCTTCTGTAGCTCTTTCCAAATAAAGTGCAGTACCTGGTTTGTCACTCCCTAAAAGTTAAAAGTAGCATATAGACAGACTGCTCAAAAACAGGGTAACATACTACAGTGTACACATGCTGGTATCAATCAAGCACATACTTATGTGGCAATAACTAATACTTTAAATGTATAATATGGGATTTTGGTTTTCATAGTGTGCAAATGTCCTTTTATAGTTAAACTACATAAAAAGTGTTGACTCTTAAGTTGCAATATCTTTTGTCGTTCACATCCTTGTCTTGTATTTAGTCTACAATTTGTTGAGTTATGAAACTGGAAAAGAATAACAACCTACTGACAAGTGTACGTCTAATTTTAGCCACACCTAACAAAAGGGCAAACTTAAAGTAAAAGGCTATATCCCCACTGTACTGGTTGCATTGCATACAGTAGTACCGGCATCTGCACGAGCGCGAAATAGATAAAAATGATGCAGCATATTTATGACCTATGACAGTACAAGGATATTATTTAAATATAATAGCGTATACCTGGCTTCCAGAACTTTAATGATCCTCTATTTTGCATCATCGGCACGCAACATA
>JAAAKM020006971.1:86845311-86858129 GCA_010016025.2 Alatinidae sp. Z8VKAUB7J3
AAACAAGGTGACTATATTGAAGAAAACATGGTAATGATGGTGTTAAAACACAAGAGATGTGAAGTACTTAGCGTTATGATTTAAAAAGTTATTGAATTTGTAAAATTTCAAGACTGAATTGCAATGAAAACATAATCTACAAGAGTGATCATTGTGGCTTTCTCAGTGATAATATCATAGGGGAATAACGTCAGTAATTGATTCATCAGGCAGAAATCGAAACTTTGAAATAAAGAGGAACGCCTAGCAAATACCTACCACAGATTAAAAGGGAGATAAGAAATTAAACAAGTTTTTAATGTATTCATCACGACATCATGATATATATAACTAAAATTTAAGCATTTTCCTATTAAGTCAAACAACCCTCATTAATTTAAAAATTACAAATTTTTGTTTTTATTTTTGATGTTGTAATTCTTATATGACTTATTTATAACTTATATAATTGTATATAATATATAATAACTTATATAATATAAGAAAAGATAGCAAAAAAACGTCTATGTTTGTAAAACGTAAATGAAATCGTTTTATTTATTATTATTAAAAATAAATTATTATTAATTATTTTTTTCTGTGGATGTACATGTGGGAGTTATACACTGGTCGTGGGTTTGTGATCCAGTGACCTAAACGTTGATCTGTAAAGTGACCTTCAATGACGTCACGTTAAGAATAGTATTATAATGTTTGTGATAATTATCTGTCGCATTGATGACACCCTGTAGATGACAGACAACGAGATATATAATTTCAACCTTTCTGCAGAGCGCACTCTACTCCCCCTGCCATATGCCACCATAAACACATACATATAGACATTTAACAGCTCAATCCAGTGCAATCGCACAGCGACATTATTGGAAAAAAAGAACGTATTTATCGTATCAATTATCTACAAAAAGAATGTTCTTGTACATGTGTGAAAGTGTCCGTAAACATAATTATCATAAATTAAGGATTTATCCCGAGGTTAGGCAGACTGGAAAATTCAATCGACGATTTGTAAATGTTTGATATTAAAATAGTAGTAAACCGAGAGAACAGCACAAGGATTAAGATTTAAATGATTATATTGTCGGCACCTGCTTGAATCCCCCCTGAACACGTCCTGTGGCATTTTAACAATAGCTAAGCAGACTCTGGACAAGCACACTAATTATTAAGATCTAGTCGTAACGTGGAGAAGGGTTTAAAATCAGCTAGATGTAATGTTTGGGGCGGGGAGAAAGATTTCATAATCATTCCCTTAATAAGATTTTCTATAGGCTAATCTCTTATCACTTTCAACAGGTTAGTTTCCTAGTAGAACGACAGCTTAACTTAAACAGAGTCTTTATTGCTCGTTTAGCAACAGCTCTGTTTTAATTGTTTGGATTTGATAAACACGAAGACAACTCAGGCCAGCAGCATCAGGAAATTAATTAGAAGCGTTGCAAGTGAAGGAAAACATAAATTGAAAGTTAGACCCAAGGCGGCGAATTAAACTGAGACTTCTGACTGATCATATATCTCCTTACACCTCCTGAATGCTATGCGAAAGGAACTGATGACCAAAGTTTATAATTTACTTTTATTTTGTTGACACGAATTGTAGGTAGCAGAGAGTCATTGTTTCGGAGGAAATTGCTATCCTAGAAGAAAAGTGTCTCACATATATTTTACGATATCAGATAATAATATCTGTTGTCCTCATGCGTACTGTACGGCGTTTTTGATTGATTCATGATCCCAGTGCGAACATAAATCTGATAAGAGCCGGAGATGGTCAAATGAAGAGCAAAAAAGCAGGTTTCGATTAGAAAAGAGAGGCGAATTCCTGAGATTTCCTATTTTCATTTTGCTTGTTTTTATTAACGAGCAACATGCTTTATATCCTGACAAACGTATAACTCTACCTTGTCATTAATCAATAGCTGATAGGGGAAAAGAATCATAGTATTATAAAAAGTCAGTGTTAGTCTTATATACATGTAACAATGATTAAGCACAAATACCTATATATATATATATATATATATAGACTATATATAGACTATCAATAAATAAACACTAGCATAATGAAGTTTAGAAGTAATTTTTATCAAAAAGTCTATAACTTTAATAAACATGATTGAGTGAGCTCTTGATAGTATTTATCCGTAAGGCTTTTTGTCTTGAAAAACAGAAATTGTAATTTGTCGACTTAAATTTTGGCATCATAAGTTCTGAGAAATCCTAAAAATCATACATCACTTTAAATTAGTAAAACCTATAACGAAGAGGAACAAAATATTATATCTGTTCAGCCTTTATGAATAAGTATAAAATATCTTCGTCAGAACTTTTAATTTTGTGGATATTGTTTTTGGTATTAGAAATTATCAAAAACTCATCATACCGCACTTTTAATTTGTATAAAAATTATTACAAGGTACCAACTTTGTTTCTATTATCTTTAATGCAGATATGTTGTTACTTTTGATGGATTTCTTTCTTTTACGTTCGTTTTTGCCATTATGGAATAACACACTGTAACAGCAAGTGTTGAATTTCTTAGTAATGAGGAAACGGATACAAAATTCGCCAAAACAAATCTGAGACGTTGTGACGTCACTCTATATCCAAGTACTCTACAAGTTCCCCCAACCTTGGAACCTTGGAACCTTGGAACATGGATCGGTACCCCTGTTTAATGCAATAAACTCCAAACTGTAATTGGTTGAGGTGATGGATGCCATAGACAGCGATTTCTGTGCTTGTTGTTTTCAGTAGGAACCTATTGAGTACTAATGTGATGACGTCACAAAAACTTTTTTCGACGAATCGCAATTTTCACTACATCATAGTGTTAACCCTGCCACCAAATGCAAATTCACTAAATATCGCGTTTAAATCTCATATCAGCTGCGAGAAACGGCTGTTTTAGTATGAAAAGGCCTTAAGAAAACTCTGTTGATTTTTACTCAGATCATAAAATTATGAACTGGGTTCATCTAACAAGGTTTTTATAGACATGATTTAAAGTTTGAAAGGGCGTATCTCAACAATAGTTCAAGGTATGGTTCTCAAATTTGGAGAGGTTATATATATCAACAAGGAAAAGGCAATGCGTCCAAAATATTATCATTGTTATTCATTAAATCGTGACGTCATACTTTAGTACTCAATTATCCTTCATTGGAAGACTTACAACGCCCAAGAATTCAACACCTTCACCAAAATATGCTAAGCGTGTTTGAATATTCATTTTTTAAAATCTATGTTAATTTTACATAACTATCAAATTCACTAGGAAAGCAGTTTACGATTAGCTTACTTCCTGTTCTCTAATGTCTAATCACGTTAATACAGAGATCTCAGTAAACTGTATGGTCGGGATATTGTACTGAATTTCGATCTCTCTGACACTGCTAACCGAAAGAGCTGAGCATCAGAGTTTTCTACATCGAATATTAACAATCGACGGATTAAGTGGGTCAAATGAGTTCGCTTACGAGCACAATGTTAAGCATTGAAGGTTTATTCAAGTCGAAACAATCGTAGACAGGATAAGGTTAATTTTCATTATTATCACGGTTGAGCACAGACATACTGTGGCGTAACGTGGTACAGATAGGTGAATATAGAAAAGCGCGGAAAGGGAATTCAAGGTAAATTGAACTCCGACAAGGAATGATTATCAACATACTGTAAAGTGTGGAAGGTTGGTTTACGTTTAACAAGATACTTCATACGCTGAAACTCGTTACCTGTTTCATTGGCCTTGGTATTGACGAACACTTACTGAATGATATTATTCTATAAGTTAATGATCATTTACTTAGAAAACAACGTGTGTACATGGAACTTACATGGTTGATTTGAGTTTGTTGGGTTGCATTGTCAATTTGTTCTTCTATACCCGTTAGTCATTAACTTCAAATAGAGGATACCTTGACTGAATCTCATTCACTGTAAAATGATCTGGAATATCTGTTACATAATGCCCCACTCTCTGTAAACAGGCTCCAACCTTCGAGGATAGCATGGAAAATTAAATATCGATGGCTGATGCAAGTGTTAATGGACCAATACCAACAATGACAGACTTTCAACTTGAGGATTTTGAGCTATCAACTATAGTGGGTAAGTTTACACAACCTTGGTTTGTTGTCTTTTTAACCACTTTGGCACTATATATTTTCTGCCTTAAACTTTGGTACGTTTTGTCTCAAGGTGATGGCCCATTTCATGGTGAGATTTTAGCATTTTCTAAGTGGTTTCTAGAGCTATGCATTGCGTGTATTAACTCGAAAGAGCCCCTATCTATTGTTTACTTGTGAGATGTGTTTGTATATCGCATACTCTCAGCATGACCAATTTTGAAAATGCCATAAGGATTTGAGTACCCAGTATCTTTGTTCTTATATCTGTAATACCGATCAAAAATAAACACTCACTAGATATCTATATTCAACATATGCGGAACATTGCAAAGCCTAGCTTACAAAAATGGCCGTGACGATCCTACACGGCAACTGAGCACTGTCCTTTACGCCTCTTTACAAAGCCAACAGGATTTTTTACATGCCCACAAGAGGATCATTTCATTCTAATTTTCAAGATGACTTTTAATTAGCGATTTTAGAGCAGGTTGAAAGTAGATGGGTCTTTCTATGCAGGTAATGAGTTCAATGAATAAGACAGTTGCCTCTAATCGATTACGCACCTTGAAAGATTTAGGTATTGTCTACGACACTCTGCAAATTTGAAATACTTGTTTTGTGACAATACAACAAGTGAGAGGTCATTAAGCTGAAGTCAATCTTACATTAGTGTTTGATCTGCGTAATATACACAATATAGTTATGTTCATTTGAAGTGGATATTGCCTATAGCATCGTTACCAACACCCTGGAACAAAATCTTAGTATCATAAACAACCGTCAAACACACCCAATACAAGATTAAACGATCGATTCAAATCTTGTAGAATTCTCCGTGTCATTGCCCACATAAACAGCACTCCGTCATTCTATCAAGTTTTGACAATGAGCTAACGTTAGGAGATTAATTTGAGTCCGTCTCGGTAGCCTTAAAAAACAAGTAAATTGCCACACATTCTAAGAATATTTGCATTGAAGAACAGTTCTGGTTTCTACTCCTTTGAAACAGTTCTAGACCGAGAAACATAGAAGAGAGTGTTGTTTTGATCTGATCACTTTAATATTATTGAACAGAAAATATCTATTTGTGCATTGGAACAATCAGCCTCGTGTTTCTTGCATTCTATATTCCCTTGACATCATTCAAAAACTTTGATTCAAACCAGTAATGATATTTATCCTCTTGGATAAAAATGTGTAAACTCTCTTCTGAAAGTACACAAAATTTTTGATGCTACACGATCAGGAAAAAATACAGGATATGTTGACATAATATCCTCGGCTTTTCTTGTGTAGAATTTAAACCTCACCGATTACTTTAGAGCTTGTAGTAAATCATTATACTGAGCTTTGATTACATAAGTAACCAGACTCTTCTGAATGACATCCATGAGAGAACAAGTGGATTTGCAGCGAAGTCTCTAGGTACATAGTGGCATTAACCTATCCGTTTTCGTCAAATTGACTTTTCTGACAATAACATTGTCTCTTTAATGCTGCCTGCATCCTTGCTTCTCAAATATAGAACGTTACCTAACCTTGACTAATAGATCCTCAAAGCTGACGCTTGGCTGGCAAAAGTATCTTCACGTCTTTGCTTTCGCTCGATAAAGTCATCTTCCATGCTGAGATTTGATTAGGTTCTTGTCGCTGTGCATGACGTCAGCGTTAGCAACGGGACTACCTTCATGTGCATTATAAAAGAATAGAAAAAGTAGAAAGCAGCAGCTCTGTTTCTCTCCTCGCAGTCTAGAATGTACGTCTCCGAAGTAAATTTCCGGTGATTTCTTAATGCGTTTGGACCGATACAGACATAACACTGGATTAATTAGGAAGTTGATAATATAATATTTGTTGTTTATTGGTTATTGTTTGTTTACATGTCTACGGTGTCGTGCTAGACAAAGTACTATTGTTGTCAGGATAGTTCTGGCACTTGACTGCCGAAGATCCAGGTCATGACCTCATGAAATAGAAGTCAATATTTCATTTACCATGTAAGAAAGGAGATATGGAACTCCAGATATATTGACGACGTGTACCTATATAAGAGAAATTAATGACTACAGATTATCTAAATATTTGGAGACGAAGTGACCTTTGTAGACTTTTTCGCTCACGTTAGAGCCGAATTTCTCCGAAACAAAGCAAGGTCATAATGCTATCCTTGGGGTCTCAGCTCCCTGTTGCCGACTGATATGCCCTCGAGCATAGAATTAATATAATACATTATATTAATTCTATGCTCTCGAGCACCTAAGTTAAAACATTTGAACCTCGTATTCACAATTTTTGGCCCAAGAATGAGGATATCAAGTTATTTAGTCCAACGAGCTCAACGATACGCAGCTTATCTTCCTTCACTCCTGCAATAACTTAATCTTCGCTTCGGGATCGACTAACTTCACAATTACGGTTAGACTAGTAACTAGTAAAAGGGCACTTTAATGTATTTGGTATTTCTGAAATTAGAGAAAGTAACTATAATTTAGGCCCATGGGGAAAGTCCTTGTCTTCTAGCTTTTGAGCCAAAAGAGAAAATAAAATTTGAAAGAAAGCTTGTCTTTACACCGCAAGAAGACTCGAGCAAATTATCTTAACTTTGTTACTTACCTACCAAATAAAAGCACATCTTTCTTGGTGGGGAAAAGTAAGTCTTGAGCCAAACTTCAAAACTAGAAAATCTTCACTTAATATGAAACATAAAATTACTTTTTGCATGTGATATTTTTTTCAAATCTGAACCCCATATACTCAAGGTCAGAAGGTCAGAAAGTCAGAAGGCATCTTTGAAACTAACCTTTAGCCGGAAAGGTGAACAGTAAGGCCATTACTGCCTCAACAGCAGCCTACCTTTTGATTAGTTTAACTCTGATTAGCCTATTCGAATCTAATACTGTAAAAATTTGTATAAAAGGTATTTGTTTGGAAATTTTATGATTTCTCGTCTATTTTCTTAAATACGTTACTAAAATTTTGCAATCTGTAAGGCAAAAATGTGTTCGGTTACATTATACTAGTAATATACAACAAACTATGCGCCTTACTCAGACGACCAACTTGGTAACAGCCACTTCATGAGTTATTTTTATTCCAAATTGGTACGTAGCCAACCACTGGTCTTGCAGGATTCAAAGACCAACACTATACAGTAGCAATAAAAAAATTTGGATGGGAATGCCGTAAAGTCCCGAATATAAGCCCAGAGCTTATAGAAACTCGTTAGTATTTGGGGGCTTATATACAGGGGGGCTTATATTCGGATGGTCTTTTGAGTTAACAGGTGACTTGTGTATTCCAAAAAAATTACTATTCGTTGTCCAATCAGAGAGACTAATAACATTTGTAACATCTCACAAAAGAACAAAAGTAAATATAGAAGCTCTATATATGCTCTGTCTATGTTCATTCAGCATCACTGCCTTCTGCACCACAAATTTTGGATCCAACACACAGAAACCAAAATGTTAGCCCTGGGTTTGTATTAGGGGGAGTTATATTCGGAAAGATGTTTTGGTTAGTTTACAGGATGCTAATTTTCGGGGGGCTTATATTTAGAAGGGCTTATATTCGGCATTTTACGGTATCTTATTAGAAGAGTGTTTGAACAAACTTTAAATAGTAAAAAGTTTAAAAGGCAGTTATAGTACGACTTTTATCCCTGACAATGTTAAATAATAACTCTGCGGACAGAGGAGTGCTGAAAGCTATACCAAACGTATGAAATTTGGAAACTTAGGAGGTTTGAAATTTTACTCAAGAAGATAAAGCGGAGTGGACCAAAATATTGGGAGAGTCAAAAAATGTGTCAGTGATACAAAGCAGCCTATTAACTTCCTATAATGCTCGAAATGTATCAATTTATAAAAACTTTGAAGTCGAAAATCGAAAAGCATCTAGATAAAGAATGCGTTCAATGGACATGTTACATCACTGCTCAACGAGGGAGGGTTAGTAGGGTTTTTGTACAAACTTCTCGTCCTATTATTGAGTAAAACGGTTTAACGCTCACGAAATGTTCACTGAACAACCTTATTTTACACCATTAGACTAGTACTCCTGTATGCACAGTGCAAGCAAAAAGCAACGTGGCGTTGGTGAAGAGTGCTCTGCTTATAGTACCCAGGCCTTTCCTTTTTCTGCTACCATTTCGCAACGGAAAAAGTCTTGCAACATCATAATCCGTCTGTTATACTTAACTTGAATTCCATATAATTTAATGTTTTTAATTCGCAGGAAAATAAACATTAACTTTCTTAATCTCATAATGCTTTTTATAGGCAATTGCGTCAATGTTCTAAAGTTGACATAACACAAAGACGTCGTCAATACCTGTCTAGTGTTTATTACATTATTCACATCAGCCTTGATAATGAATTAAGTGCAACGAATTAGCCAACATAAGACTCGGAATTACTCGGTTAATCCCTTCTTTGAGGTTTCTAATAACTGGATTTGTATTTTCAAGTTGTATAAAGCAAGGAAAGCTGAGCTCAAGATTTAAAATCCATGTTGAGAGAGGGAAGGTTACTTTGCAGCATCACTCTCTGATGCAAGTCTTACGTCTTATCAGAAGACAAGATAACAGTTCTCCATCCTGCGATATGAAAGACTTGAGTTATGACGTGATGGAAGCCGCTGTCAGCTCACGCTCAAAGCTTTCGTGTGTCTCTCGCTCTTAAATCATGATTGAGATGGATGCACGTTTGAATTAACCGTCTGATCATACAAAAACAATCAGTTACCTTCATCCAGATCTCTACTCTGTTTATGCTTCTCTCTGTTTACCATGTAACAATAAAGCACGTGAAATGACATGACCCGTATACCTTCTTCATGCTCTGTAGTGATTAGTGCAGTTTCCTCAGTGTAGTTTGTAGTGTAGTTTCGGTCAATGGTTCCAATTTTCTTTGCTCACCAATTGTTTTAATTCAAAATTAGTTAAATATATTGAGCAGCAGGATAGAGTGTAGTTCAAGAATTATTCCGGTACCTTTCCATTACTCAATTGCATTGATATAGCACAAAAATAATGATACAACATAATAGATTAAATATAGATATTATAGGTATACTCCATAAAAACGTATGTAGATACATAGGGCATATATATATATATATTTATAGGCCCTATGTATCTTGTTGTAGGTGTTTTTACTTTATAAAGGTTTTTAACCGAAAGTTTGTAGCTCGCCTTAAGGCATTTAAAGTCATTTTATATAGTTTTTAATGTATATTTTGATGTGGATTCGAACCCAAGACCCGTTGGTTTAAAAACCAACACCTTAACCATTGGACATTGATGGTTGATGGTCCAATGGTTAAGTAGGACGATGTCGTATATAATCATCAGCAATTGGTAATTTTGAGGACTGAAGCCGTGTATAGGTCACTAATATCGTAAATAGGACGGACTTTTGCGTCTCAAAATTAGAGCTTCGCCCAGGCATTTCCGTCAATATTGCTTGAGCAAACGCTTGCAGTAATGTCTGTCTATCTTTGTTCTCGTAACAGGGAGATCCGATGGGAGACGAAGAAGAAGGAGAGATCAAGGATGACGTAAGCATTGGGTGTTTTTTTCGCTTTGCAGGAACTTGCATCTGCACGTTGTATATTTGTAAATATGTTGTATCTTTACAACACCATTTTCGGAGTCCTTAGGGAGTATTGGTGTAGCTAATTGTACCGGTATGTCAGCTCAGACTATTTCCAGAATCATGTCTTTTATGCAATAAGGCGTAACTTTTGCGCTCATCCTCTACCAGTGTTTTGCCTTAAACATAGTTTTGCCTTCTCTGTAGATGCTACATTTAAAAGTCCTCTAGAAATACTTGCTAAGGTTTAGTCACTCTGTATGCAACAAGAAATGAAACAATGTCTTTCAGTGACTTCTCAATCTTGAGGTCTTTCCTTGGGAAGAGCTAGTCTTTGGGTTTCCTGCCCTCTTTTATGATCCTTTGCCTTCTCGTGCAATCGTTACTAACCCAGTGCGTTGTAGTTATTCTGTTATCTATTGCTTCCCTCTTCATCCATTCCTTTGTGTTTCGAGGTATTTCCAGACCTTGAAGAGGCATTATCTAGTTTAGATAAGGGAAAACCAGTAGAAACAGCAATGCTGGAACATGGAATCTATGAGTATTTCTTTTTTGTTGGGTGAGTTGTAAGTGCTCGTTGTTCGAACAGAGGTAAACAACCGCGATACTTACACTTTCTTTCTTTGAAATATAATTAAAGGCAAAGAGACACAGTCATAATAGTGCTGTTCAGTACCCATCACCCGTCGTTGTATTGAATTGGATTATCACAACATTTCCGTGTCTTATACTAGGCGCAAATCCAACATTTTTACTGGGGAAGGCTTCAAAATTTAGATGTGAAAGTTGGATAACATCTTAAAACCAAAAAGCGTTGTGTGTGTGCGCGTGTGTGTTTGTCGGGGGGAGGGGGGTAGACAATTTTAAACTTTTCCCTACACTTTCGCACTCAAAGCCAGCTGTACGTTTTACTTTATTGCAAGTTTCGTTTAAAGGGCTCAGCACTAATAAGGAGAGGCTCCTAATCGCCTTACCCTCCATGCGTTTTCTCCAGCAACTATAAATCTCATTTGAAAATCCGTATTTGCGTAATTTCAGGACAACAAAGAAGAAGGTGAAATTGACGAATTACCGGAGAAAGGTAAGGTTTGGTAACTATCATCGTGCCGTGATCTTGTGTGTAGTGTATTATAACTGAGGCACCGAGAAGTGAGTGTTTGTTTGTATTATGATGCTAATGGTATATTCTCCCAGACAGTGTGCTCTTACAGATTGTAGGTTGCTTTTTCCAAAGGGGGGTGGGGGGCTTGAAATGTAGTTTGTCGAGAAGTATTGATGTACGTTTGATGAGTTTGACCTGCGAAATAGTGACAAGTAAATGGGCATTAAGTACCACGTACCTTTTATGTAATTTATGTAACTCTTAATTATACATGTAATTTATGTAATTCTTGATTATTTATGTCATTACAAGTATGTGAAAATACTAGGCTCTAATTTGTAGTCTTATTTACAAATATCATTGATTATTTCATTAAAATTATTACGTTTCTCTTTTAAATTAAACGTAATTTCCTCCTTTTTATTACCAGGCCATAGACCAAGGACACTTTGTAGATATTTCAATGCAGGTACGTTAACTAACTTTACACGATACTGATGTCAGGTGTCAAACGTACTCCCTTAGCAAGCAGTGCTGGTCCAAATGCTAAGACTGCAATTGATTCCTTCTCTAGTCTTTGGGTAGCCGTTATAAAATATATTGCATACTGTTGACAAATTTTATGAAGCGGTTGATGAATGCCATGAGCTGTTACCAAATGATGTGTTGCTAAGTAATGTCAGTTGTGTTGCCGAACGTTGCTGCGTCTGATGCTGATCGTTGCTGAGTCAGTCACTGTAAAGGACAAACATGTCACAGGAAGAAAATGTCTCTTATTGAATGTACTACCTTTAATGAAAAGGTTTCCCATTGAGGCATTTGTGAAAGTACCCTCTCAAGAGCCCGTATACTTTGCAATTTTTCGTATAAGCTATTGCTTGGAACTTTTCTATCCGAAATTTGACTTTACGGTGCTGCTAATCATGAAGACGGGGAACATCGGACCAATTGCTAGTTAAAAATCAAAGTTGCGTTCTGCTCTTTTGAAACCTTAGTTACCTCTTGTCTTTATAGGAACATGCCGTTGGGGAATTTCGTGCAGGTTTTTACACCCAGGCGTCAATGACAAAGGTAACGTATCATAAGGAATTTCTCTCATTTGGTTTGTAGGCTCTGTCTGTATCATTAAGAGCCTTGACAAAATTCATTACTGGTGGAGAAGTAAGAGTGGGCGATTTTAAACGACGGAAGAAACAGCATTGTGTTGATGAGACTATCTCAAATGTTGTAAACGAAAAAGAAGTAGTAAATACTTACGTGCTTTGTGATCAGCAGCTCCCATGTCGGATCTAGGGCATTGGTATCATCAGGAGGATGCCATAACAGCCAGTTTCGGGGCCTTATCCTCGACTGATAGCACTGGTACGCCGGCACTCCTCCTTCAGGAGTTGTCTCTATTACCCTTTTGCTGACCAGTGCTCTACTTCCTTGCAAACAGTGAACGCAACTGGAATAGAATGTCGGCAAGTAGAGAAATAAGAATTTTTTTTGTTTAACAAACTCTGTAGGGAGTTGCCTGAAGGGCTTCACGTGTCATTAGTCACTTGTCAGTTATCTGTTATATATCGTAACAGCTGTGCAAAGACTTTCCTTGTTTTCAAAACTTCAATCCGAAATTATACTAGTCATTAGAATAGTGTCAGTTACAATAACGGTGGAACAGGTACTAAATTTCAGTGCAAGCCCAGAATGTCAATATTCTAGTTGTTAAGCCAGCCCATACCCTGTACATGAGTGGATGCTACACCAATAGGTATGCCAAGACATCTTCCTTAACCATTGAATTGTACAGTCTATCCTCTGTTATCCAAACAGCATAAACTTCATTCAGGGACAGGTTGTTCGGATAAGCGGAAATCGGGGTTATCGAGGATGAAAGTTTCAGGTACTAATATTCCTACCGGCCTTATTTTTAACCCAAAAAGCATATAAGCGGTATCAAAACATATGATAGACAACATTATCGTATTAGTAACGTAACTTTGCCCATTG
>JAAAKM020006971.1:86873928-86892370 GCA_010016025.2 Alatinidae sp. Z8VKAUB7J3
AAACGATCCGATGTACGAGTTCCAATGGGCCTAGATTCCTGGAGGTAGAGTTGGCACCTCAACAATCACAATTATAATTTAACTCTCTTCATGTCAAACTTTATTCTTTTTATGTAGTGGTGATGGTCAAACAATAACCTTTTAGGCAGGGCTCTAGGCTTCAAGTTAAGGATTCATCACCCTTCACCAAATTCGTAACATTGCACTGTCGCCTAGTACTGTCTGGAAAGATCGAGGGTGAGAGGAGCTATTTAGAAGGGATATTTAGAATAACAGAGTTGATTCGAGAAATAGGATAGAAACGTATCACAAGGGTGGAGATTTTGAGATAGCAGAAGTCAGTGAACAATTGCAAGACTAACATAAATTCTTAAAATGTAGTTTACATTCAACAATGTTTCAGGCATCTTAAGCAATACGTTGGCCGCAGAATTATTGCCTTTCGAACTAGATTCAACAATTGCAAATCACACTTGTGATTTCCAAAGACCTATCTGCTTAAGAGGCAAGCTTCAGTTCCTTAAGCCACTCTATTTAAGCGTCTTATTTGGGGCTATCACATGCTTATATATCTGACCGGAAATTCACAGCGTTGAACAGTGCGACCAAGGAGAAACGTCTCAGAGAAAAGGAGCATTATCGTAGTGCCAACTCCCCATAAAGTACCAATACGTCTCATTGAATACGATATCCCAATTTGCGTTCAACTCTATTTATCATCAACCTAAGATACTCGTCTATAGATATGTTTGTGAGTTACGTCTTTCATGGACCAATTTTATGGCCTTCTCTTACGTTGTCTCTAACTACATCTATTTGCCACATTTCTAGTGATTAGTCGCGGGGCAGTATACTCTGGAGTGCCGAATAAACGCGGGGCTCTGAATAAACGGGGGGTCATCATTACGGCCTTAAGTTAATAAGCAGGGGAGTCTAATAATTGGCGGGGGTCTGAACTCCAGTCTCAATTTCGTGAAAGTTTTAAATAAGGATGACATGGGAAGACAAAAATCGTACTAATTGACAAATTAGCAACTGTTTCAGGGTCAAATATTTCACGGGAACGTATTCAAGTGTTTTCAGATATCATTTACATTTTGAGTACTCTGAAAATTCCTTGAAATTAATAAACGGGGGGGGTCCTTCTAAGTGGAGGGGAGGTTTATAAATTTCAAAAAATTAATAAGCGGGGGGGGGTCGATTATTTGGCACTCGAGAGTACCACAGATTGAGGGCGACCGATGTCAGACGAAGAGTCAAACTGAAACTTCGTGCTAAAGAGTGAGACTTGTCAGTGTCAAATACGGGCTCAAATAGACCTACGAACCTATCGGTTTAGACCTCACGATCACTATTTAGTGCCTTTTGAGTCCTTAAGATGTGGTAATATTGTGAAAAAGCTTTGACCTCCGATAGAAAAGAAGGCTTTCGTTCACCAAAGATATGCACGCAAAGCATTGCAGATTGTTCTCCTTTAAAAATTGCTGAGACTGCAAACTGTTTTTCGCAAACAATTGCAAAGCAAAGATCATGATCTGCATGCGCAGACTTTTTTGTATACATTCGAAAAAAAGACTATATATCAGCTGGTCTCTAAGTATGAGGATTGTTGACAAATGGTAAGTAAGCGCAGACTTCAATTTGAGCGTTTGAATTCTTTCTGTTTCGTGGCGGTTTCATCAACAAGTATTTTAGAGTCGAACAAGTTACTCAGAAAATAAAGCTGACTAATAAATTCAATTTATTGTGTATATATAATAATATTTGCATATACTGATTTCTTTATACAAGTATCTTTTCATATATGGATTGATATTGTAAAATAGCATGCTGAATCATTAGGCGCGTAATTAAAAACTCCCACGAGACCATATGAACAACAATTCCAGATTGGCATGGCTTGTCAAAAGTGATAAACAAATTAACCGTTATTATAAGCATTCAATGCAGGTGTTTTTGCTCCTTTTAAGGTACGCTATCTGACTCTGAGAGCCTGTGGAATCCAATACTGCCACTAGGTTTGATGTGACGTGGATAAAAGGGACTTAACTCCATAAAATGTCATATAAACTTGAAAAAATTGACATTTATTTTAAAGATCATTGCCATCGCAGCCGCCTAAGGAGGAGGAGGGATTTAGCTGTTGCTCTGTTCAAATTCAATAATCTACTGTAATAGAGAAGATTCCATAGCATTCCACAAATCTTATTATCTTATCCTGCCAAGTTGTCTAAACGATTCATGTGACAGCTGGAAGCCTTAGGAAATTCATCCTTAACGAAACTGACAATTTGTTTGGCAAAACTTACATTTTAAATACGCATAGTTTCTAATTTAACTAACATGAATAAAGTAAAAGGAATTCATGCGGCCCCATGAAAAATATTTCTTTTCCAAAACCTCGAAAGAACGAAATACTTCTCGTTTAAGTATTTAAGCTATAGTGTGAAATTTGTTGGCACAAAACAAATGCTTAAGTGGGTCTCACTCTAAATCGATGTTTCCTTCAGCAATTTCCAATCATTTGACATTTCTTCTTCTCCTTATCCTACCGCCATTGCGGTGGTTGTTCTCAGGGCCATGCTCTTAGTTCTTATATTAACCACGACTGTGCCTGTCGGTGTAGCCATGATTCAGTGCCCTGTTCCTAACTGGACCAATTATCATGACAAAGATTTATCATTATCAGTGCTTACACCATGACTGCTACGGCAGCTGTGGTCACATCCATCGTCACGGTCACGGTTATGATCACGATTATGGTTATGGTTATGGTCAAGGTCAAGGCCAGAGAATTAAGTCATCATCTTTAATTATCTTTATTGTGATTATAATTGCCAATTTAACTTGCATCAGTATTTAAATAACTACAGGTGTCAGTATAAGAAGCAGCAGCAGCAGCGGCATCATCTATCAAACAGGATTAGTATCACAAGTAATTCTATTATTAGTTTTAAAAGGAACACTAGAGAATGGGATATATGTCATCGGGGGTCAAATCCTTGACCCATGCTTTCGCGGCGTGCGCTCTACCAACTGAACTAGATGACCTCCGATGTTAACATTCTCTATTTCTCTAGTCACCACATTAGCTCCCAATCATCCACAGGTGGACAACGACATCAAGCTTAACGCAATTAAAGACCCGCCTCTCTGTGCTACATGACGTGACCAAGGAAGGACTGCCCTCCGGCCCGTCCATCAGTCCAAAGCATATTGAAGTTAAAAAGTATCACTGAGAAGAGAGGATTTGATCCCCGGTGGTTACATATTTCTCTAGTGTTCTTTTCAAAACTAATATTTCAAATCCGCACTTCTCGATAATTAGTGTAAATGTTATGGTGACACAACACGACAAGCTATAAGTCAACGCCAAGAAGGAAACTACATTTGGCAACGTTTCGTCTTATGGCAAGACTTCTTCAGGCATTTATACTTTGGACGTTACAGCGCTAATAAACTCTATCTGTCAACAGAATGTCTGTCACTAAACACGCGTGAAGCTATTGGGAAATAATCACTTTAGTATGTTACAGCGTGGATATTGAAACTAGACCAACACGACAATCAAAACTTGTCGGGGGCCAAAGGAGGACAAATGAGTCGGCCGTTTGTCAGGCGAAAAAGGCGTACAATAAGGAAATTAACTAAACCCTAAAACACAAGCCCCGTACCTAGTTATTTTCCACAATACTTCTTGCGTTCAGTGACAGACACTTTTTGAACATCTGTGCCTGAATTCATTAGCGCTGCAACATCCAGTGTCTATAGGCCTTAAGTCTTGTCATAAGACGAAACGTCAATGGTAGTTTCTCTCTTGGCGTTTTACCCATAATCTGGTTGTTGTGGCTATTCTTGTTATAAACACAATACATCTCAAAATGAATACTGTCATGATTAAAAGACCAATGAGCGATGAATTGTAAAACTTTACGCAAGCAATACAAGGACAGAAATTTATTTTACAGAGTAAACAAACAGAATGCCTTTTTGACTAATCCGAGGTTCTGTTTGCTGCACAATTCGCTAACTTTGTTTATGATCTGACATTAATTATGAAATAGGAATTATTGCTTTAACGTTGCTTTCAAGAATATATATGATGTTTTTAAAACGTAATAAGGTTTCTTAGCAACAAAAATCTCGTCGCCTAGCAACTTCAGAAATCATAGCTCACGGCTTGTGTAGCACCTATGTTACTGCAGCAGTCGAGTGCTGTCTGTCCCGCCTCCACAGAGGCAATGATTGTTTCCGTTCCATGATGTATTACAATACATGTATCAGAAAGGTTTTCAGAAAAATAGTGGTATCCCTTTGAGTTATCTTCTGATCTAATCCGACAAGAAAGACAAGAATGTGTAAAGTGTGACATTTGGTCAGGCAACCTGCATGTTTAGATTTGGCAACGTGCTTAAGTATTTGTTAGAAAGTGTTTCGTAAAGGAAAACTAGGAATGATGTTACATAAATTTTGGGGCTATTATGAAAACTCTTTTCTTCTTTGTTCTTAAATTTTTAAGGCAATGGAGCGCTTGGAAAGACTTTACATTTACACATTTCTTCACCTACCCAAAGAGTCGTTGTACTTTCTATGAAGAGAAATTTGACAATTTTGCCTCATTAGACACCTACGTCATCCTCCGTGGTTGTTTGTGATATAATTAGTAACACATCAAATCTGACTGTTGGCTCAATATCTTCATCTGCACCATGTTTACCGTCCTTTAATGGTCTAGCTTGGATAAGCAACCTGCACCTCAGGTTGATTGCTTCGTAGATTTTTATCTTAAGTGAGACGCATGAGCTCTAATCATCTGTCTGCGGTAAAGAGAAAGCTAGTACATCGAAACCACGATGGCTACTGGCTGATCAAGTTTTATTCACGTTGCAGATCCTGACCCTTAGTCAAATGTATCAAATATGTCTACTGGCAATAAAACAGTTTTTGAGGATAAATGTTTTCTTGAGCTGAGGTTCCCAAAGATGAGAAATACTTCAGATGTTATTGCCTATGGTTGAAGCGTCCAGAAGCGTGTGGTTATTCTGTGACTTTTGGGTCAAAGATCAAAAACTAATGGTTGATTCACCTCTTTATAGAAAACCTTCGTTTTCTTAGCTGTAGAAGATGTATTAAGATTGATAACATCTTATTAGCCTTTTAATATTCATAATAGGTGATGGAGTAGTGATAGATTTGATTTCTTGAGTGGAAAAGTCTTTAAACCTGAAAGAAAAATTTTTCAATTGACTTGACCATTCTTTGATACCGAAAATTTGCGTCGTCAAATCTTCTCGGTTGCCTTTATTAAGAAAAGCAGAACAATGATTTTAAATTCATAAAAAATCAAGCCTTTAAACAATAATAGCTGTACAAAACGTAAAAACGCCTATGCAACAGACCCGGACTTGCTGCTAAAGTAAGATAACTTAATTTACATTTGTCAACAAATAAAGTTGCATTTCTTTTAGAGTTTCTGGAATCCCTGTTCACTGATATTTTCTTCTATTTGCTGAAAGGCTAGAATATTTATGCTTAAAGCATATCTACGTGGTTCACCGTGCAAACGAAGATGCACGTTTAATACCTTGTGAAGGCCTCTGAAAAGCTCTGCCACCATACCACATCAAGTGGGTGGGGTTTTTAATCGTTGCCACAAAAATTAACCAAACTTTTCCATCAGTCTATATTTTGTAAGAACTAAAAAGGTCACCTCTATAAGGGATCCTTGTGAGGGCGTGGTCGGAGGATCCTGTCCTGAGTTGACCACTGACGGTTGCAACCGAAGTGCTGGAGTAGAGCTTGATCAGTAGAGCAACGGAATTAGTCATTACGATTTTCGCCCTTTACACATAAATTTATCCGACCTGTAAGGAACATCTACAGAAAAGTGTCACTTTACAACCCATGAGTTCTGTATTTCAAAGAAATTATTACAAAGGAGATTTGGAAGACGCTTTAGCTACCTAGCGCCATTTCTTAAACGCTAGTATCACAGCTTTGACTGCTGGAGGCTAACATTTTCTTTCAAAGAAAAGTATAGAAATAATAAAAATTTTTAAAACGGTTAAATTAAAAAAAAAGGAGAATTTACAATGAAAAAAAATTAATAAGTTAAAATTACTTCTCAATACTATAAAATAGTCAAAGTAGTACATAACGGATACGTCGTAATTGCTATAGTTTTAATTACTCGCTGCATCTAAAAAACCCTTTTGCTTATTTCATTGAATAATCTTAAATAATTTAATAATCTTTAATTTGGTCCTCGACAATCAATCCCCCTCTAAGATCGATTTATTTTTCAACCCAGCTTAGCGTTATATATTCATAGTGTTTTCTAATAGCAATACCCCATTAAATGTATAAAGTGTGATTACAGAAAATTTTGTCATTGCTAACTTTCATCTGAGATATAATTGTAAGTAGCGAACTTCAAATAATCGTCGAAGAAAGCTGGTTTGGTCAAAATTTGGCACATGAAAGATAAAGTGATGAACAAATTAGAACGTTTCCTAGGTTGTTTGGAATTGCGAGAAAATTTCTGTGGTTCCTCTATGGCACGACAAAGGGGCTGACCATAGCTACAAAACCAAAGATTCCATTTTCAAATGAACTACTGCCGTAAAAAGTTGGCAAATAAGGTTAGACGTTGAAAAATATACTTGCTACTCCTAAGAATGCAAACGGCTGTAATTGGTGCCTTGATATCACAAAAGATTGGAAATACAAAATGCTTAAACGAACATGGAGCTGTTAGAGTCCTTTTCATATAGTCAATTATGCTTTCTTTAAATCTTCATTTTTTTCATCGACGAAACGTTTTAAGTTATTGCAAATAAGAAATGAAACCTCTATATCTTCTGGCTTAGTTTATATCTAACGTTTACGAATAGTTTCTTCTAAATAGGAAAATGTAACCAAAATTGCTCCAGAATTGTCCCTAATAGTTTCTCTCTATGGTAGGTCTTGTAGGGTAGATACAAGTTTCCACAACACGTGCACAGTAAAAAAAACTTCAAAGGAATTTACTTTCTTTAAAAATCTTGCAGCAGAGACTTGCCGTTCCGAGCTAACTGCACTGTACTAAGAAAGTCCTCGTAACAAAAGTATTTTCTTTTCCCTTAGTGCAATCAAATTCTTAAAGAAATCTATGCAGCTTCTCCTTTATTTATCATATTTCTGAATACATAATGGAATCAAAGCCCAACACTGATTTATCTCGCACATTGATAAGAAATCAGTGAGCTGGCAGATGGTTTTGCTGAAATACATAAATCCTATTGCGAGCGACAAAGTCAGCCGGCTGTTGAGCAAAGCGTTAAAGAGACGCAAATATCGCCCTGGGAAATCAACTTGCATGTAAACAAGGCTGCTGCTGAACCATTTATATATTAGCAAATCTTGTATTTTCATTTTTGTTACCCATCCAAGGTACCCCTGCTGTCACCCTCCTCCCATTCCACATCATGATAGATTTTCTCAGCATCCAGTCCTATCAAAGGGGGAAATATTTTTCAGTAGCGACTAATGATTAAAACAAGGTACTTTTTCCTAGCTTAATATTAGATGATACGAGACGGTTCTGATCTTGTAAACATCCACTTTGTGACATGCCGCCATTTATTAAAGGATATTGAAAAGAAAATAATCAGGACATTCCAGTGGTCCATTCCTATACGGAAAGCGTGAAAACGGACAATGCTTTGAGCCACAATCAGATTTAATTTAATGGTGATGCGATTTATAGCGATCTTAAAATTGAAAACAAAAAAGTAAATCAATTATGCAGGGTAGGATTTAAGGATCAACATCTGGAAAGGAATTTTTGCCGATTTAAGATAAATGACTCAAGGAAACACATACCAGACGGAGCGTATAAAGACTACAATTTTGTTTAATTTTGGTTCTCGTAATTAGTGTAGGCGATAGGAAAACGACTCTGGAAATGATAAGAAAGATACAGAATAATCCAAATTTTCTTTGGATTGCCGATACAATAAACTATAATTTGTTCAAGCTGGCAGTTTGCTGTTCTGTCTCTCTAAAGTTGTCTTGTTACAATTTTTATCAAGACATCTAAACATATACACGTACGACCAACGTCAAAAACTATTTAGGGCTTTTCCTCCGATATGGATTTCGGAAGAGTTATTTGATAATATTCTACCTTTGTATATGTCATGAAAGGCGTACGATGTTGCAGGTGTATGGCTCCTGGCTTCACGCTATTAACTGGTACTACACACTTCACCTACAGAAATGATCATAAATGATTTAATGACTGCTTAATATGTCTTGTTTGGAAATATAATAATTGTAGAAACATAGAGTATTACAAGGCAACTCTATAAAGCTTTTTATTACTTTTTCAATATAGGAGTTTAATAATGTCGTTTTATTTCCACAATTTCTCATGGTTGTACTCTAAGGAGCGTCAGGCGAAAAAGCTATTAAATGCACCATGTTTTCGTGCAGTGTGTGTACTCTGTACCATAAGTAAACTATTCAACATTGTAAAATGAGCAAACATTCATAGTTAGCTATCTCTCCGTAAATTCTTTAAGTAAGTTGGTCGCCTATACCTTTTGATATAACTAGAATATATAAGACTAACCAAAGTGAGCTAAACTTTTGAATGTTGGATTCAAGTAAAGAGTTAAAATTTTACGGCTATTCGAGTTTTCAAATTATAATTAGGAAATAAATCATATAAAAGAATCACTAAATACATTAGTAGGTACATAAGGATTTATTATGATAAGCGGTATGTAAAGGTGCCCTCGTTGATTCGAACGTATGTGTAACTATCTTTTAACACTGACGAAAACTATTTCACAATATTTCCTTGTGTACACTTTCAAGTTAACAAATCGTCCTTGAAAGACCACCGGTTCTTAAACTCGTAAAGACAAATTTCTTGCTTTTTTTTATATTCATAACGCACTTTAATGGCGCTGATAGCTAATGACCTTGTTAGAGCTAACTGATGAAGTATTACTATCTTTTATCCCCATAAATTGCCACTTGAAAGGTATTTTTTGAGATTCCAAGACCTTCAAGATTCCTTCATTATTAAAACGGTTTTTATACACGTACCCCTTGCATCAGGAATATTTGCAATATACTTAACTTATTAACTTTATCTAGCACTTTCTTTATTACAGCAGTTTGCAGAATGGGAAAGATCAAAATGTAATTAAGAAGCAAAAAAAATAGAAATGAGAGACATAGATATAACGAAAAACCCTAAAATAATATAAGATAGGAAGAGTAAAGATACAATAGCCAATAAAAATTTAAAATGAGAAACATGAAAACTTTAGATACCAATCAAAATTAAAAGATAAAAAGAATAAAAATGTGACTTTACAATAACCTATTTTCCGTTACTATGCTGAAAGGAAATATTTATAAACTATAAGATGTATAATATATCTGTTTTCCAAGTTTTTAAGGGCAATGATTATCAATACATTAATAAACATTAAGATGAGAGTGGCAAAAGGGGTGTAGCATTCCACAGTCTTTAGCAAATGCAGTATACACCTTCAATACTAGCTAAAAGGAAGAAAGGACGCAACTTCAAAACCATGCTACGCAATAATCATATTGTTAAATGATGTCATAAACTTTTTCTTTCCAAAAATACGTTATTTCGCATTTATACTGTTTAATGTATCGCCACTACACAATATACTCATAGGTAGTTGAGATACATTTGCCGCGAATATCTTACGAAATATGTCAGAGTTAAGTATGCTGACTATATCCAGTTAAATTCAGATCAAGTGTAGAGGAAAATATTTTAGAATTTGCTAAACGCCATTATCCAACTGTTTATACCTGAAGTTTTTTAGTGTTTCATTATTTCAAGTGGGGGAAACAGACATAGTTAGTGGGTACCTGTCAAGTTAAAAAAGGACGTGATGCTTAATGACCTATTTGCTCAATAAAGGACCCCAAGAGGTCATAAAATTTCCGTCCTAGTTGAAACATCTTGATAAGTGTTGGGAACTGTCCTGCAAAGTATGTGCGTATGTATGTATGTATGTATGTATGTATGTATGTATGTATGTATGTATGTATGTATATATGTATGTATGTATGTATGAGTATGTAAGTACTTCCATAAGTTAATTTATTACTTATGTACTTCGTAATTTAATTAGTTAGCTTACCTGCTGGTATCTTTATTGCCCAAGAATTAGGAAAAAGTCCCTCAGCCTAACTACAAGAAAAGTTCACTCCATTTCCTAATTGCTGAATAGGCAATCAAAGTGAAAACTTGTGAAAGTCTCTGCAGTTCTTCAATTCATATCTCATTGACTTAAATTTTTCATTGACTTATATATATTCCGTTGACTTAACTCTCCCATCTCCATAATGATCTCCAAAGTATGTTTGCATACTTTTCGGCTAGGTTTAAGGCGTACTTGTACCCTTCACTTTATCTCTGGTGCGACTACTAAATTCTTCCCTTTAAAATATTTTTTGTACCATTGGAAATTTTTATTAAGCATCTTAAAAGAATTAGGATTATATAACAATTGTGTATACTTTTCGTAAATCCTAGTTGAGGTGATATTACCATTCTAGGTAAGTTTCCTTGTTTCATTTTTCCTAACGAAATATCTGGAGACACGTCTACTACAAAATAGCAATGAGCGCCAAGTCGTAGATTACATTTTTCTTCGAAGATAATAAAAGTATTTCCCCTTTTCCCTGGTTAAGAGCATCAGTAACTGCGAATACTACAGCGGTCAATTCCAAAACAAATCTAACAGGGCTTGTTAGTGTTGCCATTATGATTTGGTGTCATGATACACCAATTAGAAAGTTTAAAATATCAGCCACATTTTAGCCCCATGCAATAGCAAGCGCATGAGTTAAGTTTGACAGATGGTTTGAAGACGTTTGGTTACAGCGTCAGAGGTAACACTGTCGAAATTCTCTATGCATCTTCTTTTACTCCAACCTTTGTTACAGAACAAATATCCCATATCAGACCCTTGCTAAGGGTCAAATACTAATGCTTAAGAATAAGGCTCATAAGATTTTCAAAAACTGTGAAAATCTTATTTTAAAAATCACCTAGTCGCGTCTCCTATTCTTAGGATTGAAAAAATTTGTAGGCTGCGAATTTAAATTTAATCGTAACGAGGATCGTCTTTTTGAGTGACGGGATTTGATTTGTATTCTAGGGGAAAAAATCAGACTCAAGGCTTACCCTGAACTGGTGCATATATTTTACTAGCTGTCAAGGGCCTAATTGTAGACACTCGTTATTTTTAATAACAGCAACGTTTGTTTAACACATATAACATCGCAAGTAGTTGACACTCCTTAGCCTTATATTACATCTCTATGGATTTATATAAAAAAGGACACAAACACATATGAAATGCTATATTGTGTCAGTATGATAACAGAGTAACAATTTTTAAAAAATCAATTTTTATGAAGTGCGGTAGTGTACCAAATCAACTGCCCACACTACAGCGCGTGTAAATGTCGGTCAGACAACTCGACATCCAGAAACCCGTTTCAAAGAGCATCTCGATTTCGAGAATACCTGTTTACAAACATCTTACCACCAATACATGGGAAGAGTTACCTGCGATGACAAAGATATTGTTGTATCATCAGTTTGAGGAGACTCTTACTTACTGACTTAGGTGAGACCAGAACTAAATAGGAAAGAAAAGTACAAAAGAAACACGTTTACAATCAGGATTTAATCTAACCTCTGATGTTAATGTCTGTACACATCGAATTTTGCGTAGAGCAATAATTTATTTCTTAGTAAACTATTGTAATTTTAATTGTTCTCACTTTTTATGTCGGTATCATGATGTCACTGATGACGAAAATATTTAGGAGAAAGATATGAAACAACTTTTTCCAATACAGCTTCGGCATAACTTATCAAAATCAGCCAAGGCAAGGAAACAATAACAATCTACACGTATACAATACAGAAAATACAGTATCCTAATAGCATAGCTCCCGCTTAGGTACTCTTTGCACTTGAAATGCCTACGTCCAGAAAATCAATAAAAACAAAGAGCAAAATTCATTCTATGATCTCGTTATTCGAAAATCTCAAAAAGTATCTTCTTCCATATTTGCTTCATGTGTTAAACTATATGAAGAAGTACCTACTCTAAAAATTTAAATAGACTTCAATAAAAGAATTATCCCTTATTTGATACGAGCACAGAATTAAATTGGGGGAAGGTAACCTCATCGTTATACATCCCTTTCGGCTCTATCCTATTCAAAGTTTATTATCCATGTGTGGACTTGAGAGATATCAACACTTAGTTTTTACTATATAAGTTTGTTATACTATTTTGAAAAGGTGACTTTTACAACAACGTCTGTACTTTCTAACTTACAAAATTAGACTTGCAATGTTATATTATTTTCCGATACAGACAAGAAGTAGGCAAATCAAGAAAACCTATATCCCTTTAAAGACATATCTATCTTTCACTATTATCAGAATTCCAGTTGATCATCATTATTGGTATCATTGTTGTTTTGATTACATCAACAGCACTAAATCTCGGTTTCATGTTATTTCTGGTAAACACATTGAGAGCTTTGTAATAAAACGATTATTTTTTCGTAAACTTTCAGAGCGCATACATGGCCATGATTTTTTTTAAAAGTTATACAATAACGGGATGCTGTTATCTTTAGAAAAAACGCTAATTCTGAAGGTTTTGTGGGTATATGTAAATTCAATTTGGTAATATACACAGTAAAGAACGGATACGATATTCCGGCTGAAGTTGTTAATTGATTTCTTTGCCCTTCTTTAACAATTTTAGTTCTTCGAATCTACTAATGTATCACCAAAAATATTAACGTAATAAACAAAATGGGAGTTAAAACTAACACAAATATATAAAAAAAAGTAAAAATGCCATCGATTTACGAGTCCTTAAATAGTTCATAAATATGAGACGTAAATGTAAATTTTAACATAAATATAAATGTAAATATCAATATCAGTTTCAATATAAATATCTTTCTTTTCAAACTTCATTGCCTATTATTCTTTTTGTAAATGTAAAGTTATAGTAATTAAGTTTACAAGATATAAAATTCTCACTGTTTTCACCGGGCATAATGGGGACAGTGAGATTTATAATAGTGGATAATACCAATAACAACGTTCATAACAATAACAATAATACCAACAAGATTGATGGTGGCGATAACCAAAGTTAATACATGTTAAAAGAAAAAAAAGAAATGAAGATAATGTCCTAATTTAATGATAATTTAGATTTTCTGGGTTAGTCCAATTTTTGTCTCTTAGACAAAATAAATAATAAGAAGAGCGCAATGCTACTTCTGTTAATATGAGAATAAATGTAATAATAAAAGTTAAATATAAATATAAACATCAGATACAGACCTGGTCATCAATATGTGCACGAATGCAAAATATTAAGCATTTTCTGATTAGTCAATGTGCCAAAAGGAAAACAAGTGAATATCACATATGAGTTACATTTTACATTCTAGCTTGTAATAAGCGTATTTTTAAAAGTATATTTGCACTGAGAACATTTTTTACACCCTTGCAAGGAATGAAATATCAGTGCTGCCTTTGCAGTCCTATTTTAATCACCTGACAAAGTTTGACACGTTACCAGAGAACAAGAAATACATCACCGGGAATTCAAGGACTGTTTTAGTACAGAACTATAATTTAAATAGGTGTTGCACCAATTGATTGGCCGGAGGGCAGTCCTTTAATGGACATTTCACATGGCACAGAGAAACACGTCTTCAAATGTACGTAGAGTTGAAAGTCAATGTCCACCTTTGGAAGACTTGGAGTTATTTTTATAGCTGGAGTAAGTATCGTACTATTGTATCGTCATATCGTATCATCGTATCGTATCGTATCATCGTATCGTATTGTATCATCGTATCGTATCATCGTATCGTATCAACTTATCGTATCATCGTATCGTATCATAGCATCATAGGGGTCGCTGTAGCCCAGTTTGTTCAACACACAGCTATGGGGTATCTTCCCGTTTCTTAGCGACAATTTCTCCAGCTACCTTACAAGTATTGATACGTATTGGAGAAATTCGAGTAGATGTAAGATAAGCTTGAATGATTTTCTGCTCTGAGTAATAGTCATTTTGGAACATGCTGTTTTCTAAACAAAGCATAATTGTCAGTTTGTTGTTTACCAACAAAATCAAAGTACTGATATTCTTAACCCTTTTGTAGTTCTGAACAATTAGCCCCACGTTATCTTCTACAATATAGAAATCCGAACATCCTTATAGCCGTTATGTTTACGTAAAAAGCTACAAGCGTGAAAAAAGTCAAGAAACCTGACGATTCTCAGGACAGTTAATCATGGAAAATCCTCTGGTGGTTTCGTAATAGAGAGAATGGTCCACAATTTTGATGCCACTTCATTACATGAAGGGGTTACTCTCTGGGCATCATAATGAAAATCAATTCATACTTTTCCATACGTCCTTTGTCACTTAAACGATTCTGACGTGCCAACTTGAGAGAACCTGAGAAGGTAAACCTTCTTCCCGAACCTTTTTCCTACCTTCGCCTAGACTCGCAATTTATTAGTTAGTACTTGAGGATTGAGAAACGTGAAACAGCCACCTTCTTATCCGTAATTTGTAAAGGGGTCTGGGCATCAGCGAGCTGACAGCTGCTCGTATCTTAAAAGTACCGATACCATTGCTAGAGTTCAAGATACAAGATAGAGCTTAAAGCGAATAAGGAACGCCAAAAAAATAAAGAAGACTACAGTATCTCAATCAAGAGTCACGTTCCACAATGTGCATCGGTTTGCAATGATTCTTTCAATTACTGTGTTATATAAACTACTTTACAATACAATTTGGGAGTCGTGCTATTCCCCTTTGTATACAATAACAATAAAATTCTTATGACGGTCGTTTCTAAATAAATACAGGACGATTATTCAGCTAATTATTTGTCTTTCATAATTTCTGTGTCCAGGAATTACATCAGATGAAAGCATTAACATCCTACCAAAATTTGATGGAGCTATTTATTACTGTTGGAAATTTTCTATATAGCATTTTGTAATGGTACGACGTCTTGAACCACTGTTAATAAATTATTTTGAACCATGATCGAATGTTACCTTGCTTTTTTTAAACTTAAATTTATGCACATTTTGTTGGCTTTGCAGTCGGGTTACCAAGTAAAGAAAATGATCTAATTTTATACATATCCCCCTACCAGTCGTTAATATATACTACAGTTAGTAATGTTAATGGCAATTGACCAATATCCCCAACCCCCTTCACCGTTGTGAGTGTGATATTTGGCGCAATTTTTATAGAAGAGTGCTTTTGTGACGGGAACTCAAAGAAACAACCTCTTCAGCAGCTAAACATGAGAGCTGTGAAATAAGGTAAACTGTATACTGGATGGTGCCCATATTTAAGCTGTTGATACTTGAAACGCGCGAGGCATGATCCTATGGACAGAAATTGATTCACTTTGACGTGAAACAGGATGACTGGATTATGATAGATTACTTGCAATACAATTTTTTATGGAATGCTATTTCATGACATCAATTGATACTGCAGGGCCGTAACAGCAACAAAGAACACTGGGGCTGTCCTTTACCTTTTTCGAGTATATATTCGGAGAAAGTCAATCTATATACTAGTTGTCAGAAGCAACTTAGTTATGGAAATCTTACGTGTAATGTCACAATTTTATAATTTGTAGACGTTTGGTAATATTTTGCCAATTTAAACTGCCATTTGTAGCAGTTGAATTGACATTTGATCACTATTTTCGTATGCGGCCATTTGGTGGAATAGTTAACACTTTAATGTTATCTTTATTTGTATTCCTCGAAAATATGTTTTTATTACGCCATCACGTTAGTACAATACTATAAGGAGCGTTGTGACCATAAGGAGCGTTAAGAATATGAGGAGCGTTGTGACCGTAAGGTGCGTTGTGACCGTAAGGAGTTTTATCACCGTAAGGAGCGTTGAGAACATGAGGAGCGTTGTGACCATAAGGAAGGTTATGACCATAAGGAGCGTTGAGAACATGAGGAGCGTTGTGACCGTAAGGTGCGTTTTGACCGTAAGGAGTTTTGTCGCCGTAAGGAGCGTTGAGAACATGAGGAGCGTTGTGATCATAAGGAGCGTTGTGACCGCAAGGAAGGTTATGACCATAAGGAGCGTTGTGACCATCAGGAGCGTTGAGAACATGAGGAGCGTTGTGACCGTAAGGTGCGTTGTGACCGTAAGGAGTTTTGTCACCGTAAGGAAGCGTTGTGACCTAAAGGTGTTGTGGCCGCAAGGAGCATTATGATCGTAAGGAACGTTGTGACCCAAAGAAGCGTTGTGACCATAAAGAGTGTTGTGACCAAAAGAAGTGCTGTGGCCGCAAGGAGTATTTTGACCGTAAGGAGCGTTGCGACCCAAAGAAGCGTTTTTAGTACAAGGAGCGTTGCAAGGATAGGGAGCTTTGAGATATACCTTAAGTTTCACAATTGAAGTTTTCAAATGGCTTACTGGACAAGCAAGAATTGTTTGAAAAGGGCTATAAATTTGGATATGTTGTCGGAGAAAAATCCTAGGGTTAACACTTTAGCAGATATCAATTTCAACTCCCAAACTGGATGCGGGGGGTCCTAACTAATTTTTTTTTCCTCTTTGTAGATCAAGGACTTCTCGGGATTTGTTTCGGAAGATACTGTGAGCTCAACTACGAGGATCTTGTATAGGGAGTTTACGCTGTAAATTATAACTGCATCTGGTCTTAGAGACTTGAATAGAGTGCATGGATTTTTATACCCTGATGTGATTTAAATGAATCCGCAGTGACAGTTGACAAATTAAAAGCTTTTGACTTTTATACATTATCATGGCGCCTTGAGTATCTGCATTCTTGAGCTGCTATGCTACAATTTGAGAGGAGATGATTCTTGCTTGCAACGCTAGGTTTACAAAGGGAACAAAGATAACATGCTACAGAGTTTCAAATTTTCAAATTTAAGTTTATTGGAAGGCAGAAATGGTTGCACGCTTTGAAAATTAGTAGATGTTGGCGAGTAGTAAAGAAAAACGTTTGCCGTAGAGTAATGCATTTCGCAGAGCATGTCCCGGTGAGAAATTTTATGATAATGATAGTAATTAGTTGGTCACGGGAGTGCAGCCAGGGTACTTGCAGTACTGCAGTTTAATTTCTGTTTATAAGCGACTAGGAAGGCTCTAAGCAAGCTATCGACAGACATCTCTATGCTTCTTGATTGTGTCAACAAGCTATTGAGGATGAAAACAAACAGAGAAAGAACGACTCAGATTTTCAATAACCTGTGCAAACCTTGTCATGTGCTCTTTAGTAAGCGACAACGTGTCTGAACCATAGTGGTTGGCCGGCAGCGGGAGCTCCGCGTCGACGAACAGCTCGTCGTAGCGTCGCTGCGGCTCGCGCGGCCCGTGCGTCGCCTTGAAGCCCACGCAGGCGAGGAACGGTCCGTCGCGCTCGGCGGTCATCCACTCGATGGCGAACTCGGTCGTGACGTCGTCGACGAAGCCCGGCTCGATGTCGAAGCTGGGACGGCCGCCCGCGAACCCCACACCTTCCGGCCGGAAGAACAGGCCGTGCTCGTCCTTCACCAGCGGCAGTGGTTCGGTCTCCGCAGCGCATTTCCAGAAATGCTGCACCCGGCACATCGGCGCGATGGGCAGGTCCGCGCCGGTCATGCGGGCGACCTCGCCGACCCAGGGGCCGGCCGCGTTGATGATCATGTCGGCCTCGATCACCGTCCCGTCCGCCAGCCGGACGGCGGTCGCCTTCGTTCCGGTCGTGTCGATCCCGGTCACGCGCCCCTCGATATAGTCCGCCCCGTGATGCACCGCACCGCGCCGAAAGCCCCATAGACCGGCATGCGGATCGATCCAACCATCATCCGGCGTGTGGCAGCCGAGAACGATGTCGTCGCGCAGGATGGAGGGAAAGCGCCGGCGCAGCGCATCGCGGTCGAGAAGCTGCGCCTTGACACCCATCGATTCCTGCAGCGCCTGATTGCCGCGCAAAGGTTCTTCCCCGGCGGCGGTCACGACGAGCAGGTAGCCCTGCTCCTGGAAATTGAGATCCGGCAGGTCGGGCACGCCGGCCATCTCCTCATCGAACCGTTTGTAGAAGGCGAGGCTCCAGGCCGACAGGGCGATATTCTCCGGCTGGCTGAACTGCTGGCGGACGCCACCGGCGCCTTGTGGCGATGTCGCGTGCGTGTAACTCGAGTCGGCTTCGATCACCGCAACCGACATATCGTTGCCGGATCGAGCCAGGAAAAAGGCTGCGGCGGAACCGACAATACCGCCCCCAATGATCGCCACGGAATATTTCATCGCCTCTCCCTTCAGGTCGTTCCCGC
>JAAAKM020006971.1:86892380-86910731 GCA_010016025.2 Alatinidae sp. Z8VKAUB7J3
CATCCTCTCTTCCACAATCGTGTCCGTCTGGCAAGCGGAAACGCCGGCGTGCTTCCCCCATCGGCCGGCGATGGTAAAGTGCCAGCCAATACGAACGCACACCGACAGGGCTTCTTCATGGAACACCGCAATCTCGGCCGCAGCGGCCTGCGCGTCTCCCGCGTCTGCCTCGGCGCGATGATGTTCGGCGGCGCGACCGACCGGCGCACCGCTGGCGCGATCGTCAATGCCGCGCGCGACGCCGGTGTCAACTTCATCGACACGGCAAACGGCTACAACAAGGGCGAGTCGGAGCGCATCGTCGGCAAGCTGATCGCCAAGGACCGCGACGAGTGGGTGCTGGCGACCAAGGGCGCGGCCAATCTGGGCCCTGGCCTGTACGACCGGGGGATCAGCCGCAAGGCGTTGATGAAATTCCTCGATGACAGCCTCAAGCGGCTTGGCACCGACTATATCGACCTCTACTACCTGCATAAGGATGAGGAGGAGAAGGACCTGACGGAGACCATCGGCGCGTTGGGCGACATGATCCGGGCCGGCAAGATCCGTTATTGGGGCCTGTCGAACTATCGCGGCTGGCGTCATGTGGAGGCGGTGCACCTCGCCGACAAACTCGGCGTGCCGCGCCCGGCGGCGAGCCAGCCCTATTACAACGCCATGAACCGCCAGCCGGAGACCGAAATCCTGCCGGCCTGCGCCCACCACGGCATCGGCGTCGTGCCCTATTCGCCGCTGGCGCGTGGCGTGCTGACCGGCAAGTACGACCCGAAAGCCGCGCCCGGCAAGGGCACGCGCGCCGGCCGCAAAGACCGGCGCATCATGGAGACGGAATTCCGGTCCGAATCCTTGCGCATGGCGCAGCGCATCAAGAAACATGCGGAGAAGCGCGGCATGACGGCCGCCGCCTTCGCCTTTCAATGGGTACTGAACAACCGCATCGTCACCAGCGCGCTCGCCGGCCCGCGCACCCTGGCGCAATGGAAAAGCTACATCGCCGCGACCAAACACAGCCTCACCGCAGAAGACGAGGCGCTGATCGACTCCATGGTCGTCTCAGGCCATCCCTCGACCCCGGGCTACAACGACCCACAATACGCGATCCTGGGCCGCCCGACGGAGAATGACTGATGGCCCGCCTGCCCTATCTCGATACGGCGGACCTTCAGGGCGCGGACAAGGACATCGTCAAAAGCGGGATGAATTTGCACCGCATCCTGGCGCACAGCCCGGACGCCGCGCGCTGTTTCAGCGGCCTCGCCCGCCACCTGCGGTTCGACAGTACTTTGGACCCGCGGCTGCGCGAGATGGCGATCCTGCAGACCGTCTATGTGACCAGGAGCCCTTACGCCTACAGCCACCACCTCCGGCTCGGCCGCGATTTCGGCGTCACCGACGATGATGTGCAGGCAATCGAGATCGAGAGTGCCGGCGGCGACAGCGGTCTACCAGACCTCGACCGGGCCGTGCTGCGTGGCGCGCGCGAGATGACGAGCGACCACGAACTGACCGACGCGACGTTCGACCCCTTGCGGGCCCATCTGAGCGAGACGCATATCGTCGACCTGCTCATGGTGATCGCCCTCTACAACAGCGCCGTACGGCTGCTCGGGGCCCTCGAGCTCGACGTCGAACCCGCCTTTCAGCCAGAGCTCGACGCGCATCCGTTCGCAAAGGAGACCGCTTGATGGCCCGCCTGCCCTATCTCGACGAAGACGACCTCGCCGACGAAGACAAAGAGATCGTCAAGCGGCCGATCAATCTCAACCGCGCCATCGCGCACAGTCCGGAAGCGGCGCGGAAGTTCGGCGGCGTCGGCAGTTATATCCGCTTCGGCAGCTCGCTCGACCCGCGGCTGCGCGAGATGGCGATCCTGCAGGTCGGCTATCTGACCAAGAGCCCCTACGAGTACAGCCACCATTTGAAGATCGGCCGCGATTTCGGGGTAGCCGACGCGGACGTGGCGGCGATCGAAACCGAAACCGCTGGCGGCGATAGCGGCCTGCCGGCACTCGACCGCGCGGTGCTGCGCGGCGCGCGCGAGATGACCGAACGGATGAAGGTGTCCGACGACACCTACATCGTGTGGACCGAACATCTCAGCGAAGCGCACATCGTCGACCTGGTCATGGTGATCGCCTTCTATAACGGCGTCGTGCGGCTGCTCGGCGCCTTGGAAATCGACGTCGAACCGGAATACGCCCCGGAACTGGATAAGCATCCGCTGCCGGAATGATGAGCGAACAGGTGTATTTCAAATGGGGTTAATTCTCCCCTCACCCTGCCCTCTCCCCAGGGAGAGGGTTTATGTCGAGTGCGCAATAAAGCTCCCTCTCCTTGGGGAGAGGGCAGGGTGAGGGGAAGACCCTTCCTGCATCACAACACCACGTAAACATCCCAAAGGAACAAGGAACACGTCATGGGAGACCGTCTGAAAGATAAGATCGCCATCATCGTCGGTGCGGGGCAAAGCCCGGGCCCGACGCCCGCCATCGGCAATGGCCGCGCCACCGCGATGCTGTTCGCGCGCGAGGGGGCGAAGGTGCTGGCCGTCGACCGGCACCTCGAAGCCGCCCAGGCGACGGTCGATCTGATCCTGGAAGAGGGTGGCGAGGCGGCGGCGCATGCGGCCGACGTCACCATCGAGGCCGACATGGAAGGCATGGTCGCGGCCTGCACCGAACGCTGGGGCCGCGTCGATGTGCTGCACAACAATGTCGGCATCAGCGTGGAAGGCGGCGACGCACCGGTCACCGAGATCACCACCGAAGCCTTCGACACGATCGTCCAGGTCAATCTGCGCAGCATGGTCTACGCCTGTAAGCACGCCCTGCCGGTGATGCGCGAACAACAAAGCGGCGCCATCATCAACATCTCCTCGATGGCGGCGATCTCGAGCTACCCCTGGGTCGGCTACAAGGCGACCAAGACGGCCATGGTCGAGCTGACGCGGCAGATCGCCCACCAGAACGCGGAATACGGCATCCGCGCCAACGTCATCCTGCCGGGCAAGATGGACACGCCGATGGCGGTCGACCGCCGCGCCGACGCCTTCAACCGGCCGCGCGAGGAAATCGCAGCGGAGCGCGACGCCACGGTGCCGCTGCGCGGCAAGATGGGCACCGGCTGGGACGTGGCGCACGCCGCCCTGTTCCTCGCCTCCGACGAGGCCGGCTTCATCACCGGCGTCACCCTGCCGGTCGATGGCGGCGCCAGCACCCGGGTCGGCTAGATCCCCCCAATTTCCACAAGGAGACATCGCGATGGATATCAACGACGTTCCCATCCTGGTCAGGCGCGAGATCGAAGCCCGCATCGCCGGCCCCCTGATCGAGGCCTTCATGGAGAAGTTCGGACGCGAGGAGACCATCGCCGTCGCCTCCGACGTGATCCTGAAGCTGGCCGAGGAATCGGGGCAGCAGCTCGCCGAACGCTGCGGCGGAAACACATTGGAGCATCTGTCGAACGGCACCGGTCAATGGTCGGCCGGCGGCGCGCTGAAGCGCGACGTGCTGGAGAAGACGGACAGCAACTACAATTACAACATCGTCCGCTGCAAATATGCGGACATGTACAAGGAGCTCGGCCTGGAAGAGCTCGGCTTCATCTTCTCCTGCGGGCGCGACGGCAAGATGTTCGGCGGCTTCAACCCCAACATCAAATTCGAGCGCACGCAGACGATCATGCAGGGCGCCGAGTATTGCGATTTCCGGCTGTCGCTCGAAGAGGGCGACACCGCACCGTCTTCGGATGAGTGAATGACCGGCGACAGGCCGGATACGCCCCAACGGAGCGACGGATGAAGATTTGCATTTTCGGCATGGGCGCGGTCGGCGGTCATTTCGGGGCGCGGCTCGCGGCAGCCGGCCACGACGTGTCTGCGGTCGCCCGGGGCGGGAATTTGGCCGCCTTGCGCCGCGACGGCATCACCTTGCACAGCCAGGGGGACACCATAAACGCGCCGGTCCGCGCTTCGGACAACACGGAAGACCTGGGTGCCCAGGACGTCGTGATCTCGACGCTGAAGGCAACCAGCCTGTCCGACCTGGCGACCGGTATCGCACCCTTGCTGGGACCGGAAACGCCGGTGATCTTTGCGCAGAACGGGATTCCCTGGTGGTACGATATCGGACTTTCGAACGACCGGCCCGCGCCGCCCGACCTCGGCAAGCTGGATCCCGGCGGCGCCTTGCGGCGCGCCGTCGGACCGGAACGGGTGATCGGTGGCATCATCAATTCGCCGAATGAAATGACCGCCCCGGGCGTCGTGCAACACACCAGCCCGCGGCAGTCGGTCCTGTCGATCGGCGAGCCGGACGACCGGGACAGCGCCCGAACCGCTGAACTACGGACCGTCCTTGAGACGGCGGGGCTCATATCCGAGACCATCGCCGATATCCGCCAGACCATCTGGTCCAAGCTGGTCATCAATATGACCGTCTCGACGCTCAGCCTGTTGACCGGCCATCAGGTCAGCGTCATTCGCAAGCAGGCGCGGGTGCGCGCGCTGTACCCGCGGGTGGCACAGGAAGCGATCGCGATCGCCACCGCGCACGGTATCGCGCTGGATTTCGATCCCCAGGCGCATATCGAGCGGGTGCCCGATCACACGCCCTCCATCCAGCAGGATTACGAACGCGGCCGTCCGATGGAACTCGATAGCATGCTGTTCGTGCCCCTAGCCTTCGGTGCCGCCGCCGGTGTCGATACGCCATGCCTCGACATGATCGCCGCCCTCGCGGCGGTTCAAGCGCAAGACAAAGGGCTGTACGAAGCCTAAATTGGCGCACAGGCGGTTCGGCCCAACTTTGCGATGGGAAGTGACGGTTGACTCTACAAAACGACAATTGGGGCGAGCGCGCCCGCATCGGGATGTTCATCGTCGGCAGTGAGGCGGTGCCGGAGGCCGAGTGGTGGGCCATGCTGCCGCCAGGGGTCTCGGTGCACGCCGCCCGCATCACCGCCACCACCCCTTGGGCCGCCTGGCAGGCGGACCGGAAGGGCGTCGATTTGTCGGACGATCTCGCGCGCGGCGCCCGGCAATTCGCGTCCATGCGCCTGTCCGCGGTGGTGATCGGGCACAGTTCCAGCAGCTTCGTCGGCGGCAAGGGCTGGGATTCCGCGGTGGTGGACGCGCTGTCGGAGGTTATCGGACCGGACATCGCCGTCACGACGAACGGCTTGGACACGATGGCCGCCTTGGGCGCCTCGGGGGTAACGCGGCCCTATCTCGTCCTGCCGCCCTGGTTCAACGAGGCGACGGTGGCGACCGGTATCCGCTATCTTGAGGATCACGGGTTGGCCCCCGCGGGGCATCTGAGCTACGACCCGGGCCCGGACTGGCGCGACGTCCCGCCGGGCGAGATGTATCCGCGCGGCCTCGGTTTCGCACAGGAAGTCGAACCGCTGCACGCGCAGATCGCGGCCGGCTGCCCGGCCGACGCGGACGGGGTCCTGATCGCCGGAACGGGCTTCCGCTGCGTCGCAATTTTGGACTCGCTGGAGCAGGCGCTCGACCGCCCGGTGATCTCAGCCAACCAGGCCAGCCTGTGGCACTGCCTGCAATTGGCTGGAGTCCCATGCGAAGTCAGCGGTTACGGAAAACTTCTGCAGGCTTGATGCGCGGTCGTTTTTACCGGTAGAGGTCGGCCCGGGAGGGCGGCAGCGGCGGCAGCCCCTTGGCGGAATAAGACGCCAGGGTCTGGAAGATGCGCGCCGAACCCCGCTGGAAGGCAAAGGAACAGCCGGCGAGATAGGCGGTCCAAAGCTGATAGGTCGGCGCGCCCACCATCGCTTCGGCTTCGACACGGCGCGCGCTGAGGCGTTCGCACCAGATTTGCGTGGTGCGCTGGTAGTGACGCCGCCAGCCCTCCACGTCGTGCACTTCCAGCTTGGCGATCTCCATCTCCGACACCGTGTGGCCGATATCGTCGAGCTCACCGCCCGGGAAGATGTATTTCTGCAGCGCCCGCTGCTCGGGCCGCTTCGAGAAGCGGGTGCGCTTGCGCTTCCCGCCGCGGCTGATCGCGTGGTTCAGGAACAGCCCGTCGGAGTCCAGGAGACTGCGGATCTTGGAGAAATACCCCGGGATGTTCGCCAGGCCGATATGCTCATACATGCCGACCGAGGCGATCTTGTCGAACTGGCCCTGCAGATCCTGGTAGTCGACGATCTCGACCGTCGCGCGGCCGGACAGCCCGTCCGCCTGCAGCCGGGCGCGCGCCTCTTCCGCCTGCGAGGGCGACAGGGTGATGCCGAGGGCGGTCACGCCGTAATGCTTGGCCGCGTGGCGCAGCAGCAAACCTCGAAAGTTTTAGAGACAGCCAACCTTGCACGCCAACCGCTAAGTTTAGCTCGAGGTTTGTTTTTTCATCTTAAAACACTAAGAAAACATACAAACTACAATACCATAACATACTGGCATCTTAAACTACACTACCTAGCTGTACCTTTGATGCTATCTATAGGCCTATCCACAATTTTGTGTGAGTCTTTTACGACCCTGCCATTCAACCGCATGCGTTCTCAATTATAGAATTGTCGTCGGAAATAATAAAATGGAAGACTGTGTTATGCTACAAAAGATACAAAGTGTCGTGTACGTTTTGTAAGAGAAATTCTTTTTTAGACTTGACCAAAGGACTACTTCTGCTGACCTGCTCGCAGATTGAAAGTAATAAGACAAATACTAGAGGACTAATTATCTACAGAGGTAAGGAGGTGCGATAAGAAGCAAATGCCTCAATTCATCTTTTATACCGATATTCTTGCATTTTGATTTACTACGTCGTCTGTATCAACATTCAGTGAAATATCCATAATAATTCAAATATATCCAGTGAGGTGTTTATAGGGAAGAGAAGTGACCCCTTTAACTTGGTTATCATAAAATATTTGTGTTTGTTTTACAGGATGGTGTTTTTTTTAATAAGGATGGAATATGACGAAGTTAGTTTTCTTTGTATTAAGGGTTAACGTAGTAAAAGTAAGCTAGCTGCATTTCTCCACTAATTCTTACTAAAGGGCTTAACTTAATAATTTAAGCAATACGTCACGTGTGTGTAAACAGAAAACAGAACTGAAATTTATTTCTAAAGCTCTGAAAGTCGTTCGTATATAAAAGAAACATCAAGGGGGCAAAAATAGATTCCTGTGGATTGCCACAAGACGTTAGTATTTGTTTTCTATCTTTCATATGGGGAGAAAATGATTGTTGCTTGCTCCAGGATAGATCGTAGGTCTAAACTCACAGTCTCTTTTTACTGATATATTTTTGGGAGTGAGGGGGAAGCTCGTTACTGCCCATCAGAAGTGTGTAGTGACTGTTTTTGCGAGATTGCGTGTGGGAAATGTCTGTGTCTTTTAATAAATGAGTGTAAATAACTAATATGATTGTTTATTAAGCTTCCTCGTTTTCAAAAGAATTATTGCGTCTTCTTAGCGCCTTTTCTTTTCGTTAGTTTCTTTTCTGACACTTTGGAGCCAAATTCATTTAGTTACTTTAAACACCTGTAGCATGAAAAATTCATTTACTCATATTACCGAAAAGTAAAGATGGAAACGCAAACCTTTAAAGGTTCTGCCAACATAAAAATCCATCAGGAACTATATCCGTATGTTTGAAAGGGGAATAGTATACTGTGAAAAAATAAATTTATTGCAACTGCTACTACTCCTCAGTTAATATTAAATTTGCATATTCTTTTCACTGTGATTCCATTGATAATAACATGGCTCTTGTGATTCTTGGCAGATACCTGGTTCAGCATCCGGTCTTTGACCGTTCAGGAAACGTTGCGTAAGAGGAACTCTTCCCAATTTGCTTCTCAGACAGTCTCCCTCTGCCGCCCTAAATTGCTTCGTAAACCCCTGCTTTTACTATGATTATCTACTGCCATTTTAGTACATATCGGTCTTCTTGACAAAGACACATGACGGCGAAGCCTTGCTGTGCGTAGAGCGTTATCAACAATGGCACATAACGGACAATTATTGATATTTTTTGTAGTGGTGGAGGACAAACACCAACAACAAGGCCACGTTTTTGTGTTGTCTCTTGTACATTAATCATCGAACCTTTGTATGAATCTGCTGCCATGTCAGGGCGACCAGATACTATCAATATTAATAGCATTGCACATAGTTGCTCGACATCGATAGCAATAACAGAGCGGCGATCTTACTCTTGTCATAATTCCTCAACGTTATTGATTAACCAAAGTTTGCTGTAAACAATAAAAAGACCGTTTTGGGAAGCCGGAGGGGCGTTCATTATATATTATGAATAAAGCGAGCTTTGATTTTTAGTACAGAGTTTTTCAAAGAGTTTAGCAAAGCCTCTTACATCTATGCAACAATGAAAGAGTTGAGAGATGATAACATCGACATATTAGTAAAGGTTACTGATAAGCTTACATCAGTTCCGAAAACTTAATCATCATGTTTTGATGTACAGATAACAGTGGTTTCTACTCAACAGTATGACGGAAACGCAGGCTCTTTCTCTTCGGGAAAGGTTTGATGATAAGAGTGAGATATCGGAGAGCGACAATGGTAAGTGAAACCACCTTTTATGATAAACATTGGGTCTTTCTCTAATGACATATAGATGCTACTAGCTTGTTTGTATTAGATGAAAAAATAAATAATAAATAATTATACGCGGCTGAGTATCTGGTAAATGCGACATCAGCTGGGAAACAAAAATTTTCAATTAACCTCGACGTTAAAGTAGGTTGGCAATTCATAACCATATATCGATTTTCCCGTAATCATGTTGGTTTATCTCGCAATTTGTTTGTAAACCTTGTACATAATACAGTGCAAATTTATTCGAAGCCAACTCATTTTATCTAAACTCTTCTGAGACCAAATGTAGGCTAATGGATAATACTTACGTCAAAAGTAGACAGACAATAAACTAAACTAGGCAACACGTAGAAGACAGATTGTACATTTCAGTCTAAAAGCCGTTACCGTGTTTGGCCTATTCTCATCTATCGTTTAGATGAACAGATAGGTAGGGCCTATCATGAGATAATGAACGGCATGGCAATTACAAGTATGCTGTTATCATAACGTTTCACTAAAGTAACGATTATTTTACATTTCGTTTGTGAAAACACACTATTAGAATTGTCTTTAGTAACTACGGTGTAATAGAAAATAATAGATAGTGAGCAATAAAGTTGGAATGAAAATAGTCATCTTTGATTTACGTAAGTTTAGTAAACGTACTTGACATAGTTGATAGAAAGAAATTGAAAAGTCTGTTATAAAAATCACAACACATTCTGGTGAAAACTTTTAAGTAATCTTAAATTTCTATGGTTAAAACAGTCTGAGTGAATACGTTAATGTTAGGGCCACTTCTGGCTAGACAATGTTCATTCTAGCTACCGAAGAAAAATTATTTGGTGGTGATTGTTACTCAAATCCGACGTTTAAAAAAACGTTTTAACTTTCAGGCATCTCACAATAGCACTCCATGTGCCTGTCCTGGTAGTAAGGTATTACATATGCTCTTAGCTTCTTGGTTTATATGCAGTTTTTTAAAGATTCTCTTATCTGATTGGAGAAGGTTTACTATGCGAATACTTACACACTTGCAGCGGATAGTGGAATTTTGTTTGTATTCAGAGAATAAACAATCGTTCTTTAATGCTTTTATTTGTACATTTGCTTTGGTAGTGAACAATAGTAGGATCTACCCTAACCCTTATATTGTTCAGTTTTCAAACAATTTGTGAGCGCAGGTATTGTAAATGAGTCAACCAGGAACCATGGATTACAATAAAAGAAGTCTTAAGCCCCTCTAAAGCAAAAACACCAAGCCAATGTTTTCAATTACATTCCTGTGTTTACTTGAATCTGTCTGTTGATCTGGCAATGGCCAAAGAGAACGGACAAGGAAAAGATGAAAGATGCAAGCAACAGGTATTTGTCACATGCCCTTTCCAACTTACCTGTAGACTTAGTACATAACATACTTAAACAATGATCTACAATATCTACCAGTGGCAGATCTATTTGAAAAAGGAAAGTATAAGTACACACGGGTGCTATGCTATTTGATAGAAATGTGAAGGAACTGTCTTCAATTTGTCAATAATCATTTAGAAAGAAAACGTCTACTATTTATAGAAGTGTATTCTTAGATTCGTCTTTTGTAAAAATATTGTTTTAAACTCTAAAAAAAGCTTCGATGATGATTTCCAAGATACAGATCTTTCCAAATAATGCTGCAATGCGGCTTTTATCAGTAACAGGTGTATGAAGAGGAGCCGGTGGTCATCATCACGTCCTCACCCAGGCGGGAACATGAGAAGAGCATTAAGAGTATTAAGAGGGGCAGCTAGCTTCAAAGTCTTAAACCATCATATACTCCCAAGATAACAGCAGATTTGGATGCGATGTGAACGAAAAAGGAATTGTCCCGTTGGTTCGCTGTATCTACAGGTCCTAAAATTATTCAAATGAACATTGACTATGGCTTATCGACTTTTCAGAACCGTAACAAGAAAGATTTGTTTCAGAATCTATTATCAAAATAACTTAGTCTATTGTTCCCTTAATTAACTTGTCTCTTGTACTCTTATGAATGTTTGGGTATGTTTTGATTACCTAATTATTCGGTAAAGGTGATGAAAACGCTCTTGTAGGCAACTTCATAGCATACATAGATCATCAAAGACAACAAAAGAAATCAAAAACACGTATTACTAAGGCAACAAAATATTAACTTTCAAATTGTTCTCTTTTGTCTATTTGTAAACTAGACAATCAGTTGACCACTTCAATAATTACTGATAGTTTAGAAATACTCCAGTAGTGGGACCAGTAATTTGATGACGGGCGTTACGAATAGTTATACCAGACAAGAAATATGTGACTAATAAGCTAGCTTTCTTTGTGTACATGCAGAAATGATAGTTTATATGCAATAATGTATGTCTTCCAAGTGAGGGAACCCTCCAAACCCGAGCCTAGGGCAGCCTTCGTTGCAAAATGGGATCGCATAGCATCTTCTACAAGATGGTAAAAATATTTCTAAACTTTTCTATCTATGTTTTCATCCATAAATAGGTCCCCTCGTCCAAATATACTTGTAGTTAATTTGAAATATCAAATATTTTAAACACAGCTTTCTTGATACATCCAATGATGTAAATGTTTTATAGCAGCATTTAGTAAACACTGTGATAATCATGCAGTTGCCACCACGTAACTACGGTAGTTATCGGCTAAGGAGTATTTTGATTTAGTCACTTATATGCACGACAGATGAACTGGGCGCTTTTAAAAACTTTAATTGCTTGGTTCTACTACCCAACTCAAGCATATGGAGTATAAACAAGCACTATTTTTTGTACAAACAGCACCCTATTCAGTAGAGTAATAGTGAGAGTTTGTTTGAGTTCACATGGGTTTTATTAGGGTAGATCGTCTTTGGCACGAATTTTCTTGAGCTTAAAAATTCGTCGAGGTGAAAGAACGCCTGGACCCGGCCTTGGGATGTAAGAACGTAAGAAGGTTACTTGAAATGATATACATAGGAGAGAACATAGGAGCAGGCTTGCAATGAAACAGGTGAATGTTTAAAAGTCTACTGTTGGTCTTACCTTTCCTTCGGAATATTACTGGACCGCAATCGACGGCGCTTTCTCCTTTTATTTAAAAGAACCAACAAAAAACTAACAGTAAAGTTTCTTCCTCACAAAAATCATAATCATAATCTCTCAATCAAGTTCCCTTGATCAGCAGCTGGTCCGATTTTCGAACTACTTTTAATAAACAGCAAAATCACTAACTAACTAATAAATAATGGGCAACTGGGGCGTCCAAGGGAAACGTCCCTCAGTTTAAGCTACCGGGCAGAGACGCAAGCCACCGATCACAACTGAAAAACTATCTGCAACATCAATAGTATTTCCTTCTTTAGAAACTACAATGTTCACCAGGAGTTTGATGTAAGTCAATTAATCCACTGTTCATGTGATCATTCCGTAGTTTAAGTAAGTTTAAGCCTACGTGTAGATGTTTCTACATGATCAGTTTTGGTCTCTGGAATACTTTCAAGATTTGAACATAGTCCGTAAATTACGAAAAAAGAGACAAGTAAAGTAAAACGATTCTTTTATGGTGATTAAATACACAGTCCATTCCTGTGAAGGACCGGTTCCAGAAATCTGAGACAGTGGAGAAATAGCCAGAGTGTGAGTACTAAAGATGGGAAGCCCTACTTTTTAAGGTACTTTTTAAGGAAGCAAGATAATATTTCTTTTGTAATTTCATGCTAAAAATTTTGTTCCCTTTATTGTTCCTTCCAAGTGTTTGTTGGAAAGCTGAGAAAATGAATGGAAAGTTATATTGGTGTTATGCCTTTGGAACTTTGAATAGAATCTGTAAACGAGTTTACTTGCCTACTAAGCCTACTTATTTGGCAAATGCTTGTCATCTTAAACTATATAATGTAAGGCGTGCGTGGTGCATAATCATGAAAAGATGAGACTACAAATGAATTTAGTTTGAAAGGTATGTAGCAACAGTTACATTCAATTCATCCCTATACGTTGAAGTACAAAAACTGAAGCAAACCATATGGGGTCCTAGGCCTGTTTTGCCAATTGGAAATGTCACGTTTTTAGTACTGTTGTGTGCATCATAGTAAATGGTTTGAAATGCAGGAGAAAAATTTATATGTTTGTTTCCTAATTCGCTGGAAAATGCACTCCGAGTCTTTCCAAGGGCAAAAAACCCTTGTTCCTTAGTGCTCTTTTGTCAATCCTATAAGAATTGTACCTTAGCGAGGGAGTTCTAGCAGGCGCGCCATTTTTCAAAAGTTTACAAAATAAAACATTGTTTCAGAACTCAATTTGTAATTGCATTTTAGCTACCGTTAAACCTTTAGTTAATTAGTCTCAGGAATAACCCTAAATGACCGCAATGTAGACAAAATGACTTGATGATCTGCTGAGTGCTATTTTTGTCAAATTGAAACTTCCTGCTCCTGACAATGAAAATTTCGCCGTCAAAATTTAAGGAGAAAGCTCGATTGTTAAGAAAACTAGGACGAATATAACCCTGTAACCAGCTGGTAACGCCAGGCGAAACATAATTTGTATTTAGAGGAGCAGCAAACTGTAACATCTTAAACTTTTATATAACCGTAGATAACAAAATCAAAGGCATTACCATATCAGGGACACAATCCCAAAATCTAGAGTTCCCACGCTAGAAAAAGAGAGAAAATGACTTATCTAATTTTAAACTAGACTTTTACTTAGTGGGACTGTTTATGAAAGTAATTTTGGGCGCGTTTCTTGAATACTCATATAATTTTTCCTTTGTTAAGATTTTGTTTACTTTAACTATTATGGGTAAAGTGACTGCTACGGATCAAGAAAACAGTTGAATCATAATTATGACTTTCATAGCGCGTTTGTTTTAGCATGCCCCCCCCACTCCTTGTACCAGGCTCTATTCTACTTGCAATATTTACTTTTAAGGGGGTATGTAATATTTCAATAGTTGTTATATACACGTATTCTACGACCTTGTAAGACATCACTCAGGGATCGAGATCCGTGTCTGGCAAGGCTAACGTCTTTCTGTCTTTCAACTTCAAGAGTTTTTCAATGCGCATTATATAAAGAAGGAGACCTTGGGAACAGGAAATTGTGCCAAAGTTACTATTTATTTGCAAAGAAAATGAAAGAACTTTCATGCAGTATTTGCTGCTGCAACCGTAAGTACATATATCAGGCAAAAGGGAATAAAACGACAAAATGGCTATTTAACTGATTCCAAACAGTAATCATTAAAGCTAATCTTAATATTTACATATGTTTAGATTTTGCATCGAAGAAGAAGGGCAAACAACATGCGATACTAGAAACCAAAACACAGGATTGGGTGCAAGTCAGGGGTTTAACTGCACTCTTAATTTGTATATGATTTTCAAATATTTCGTTAAGCTACGGATTCATTTATCGAAACATGTCGCTAGACATTGGTCACATCATCCATCAGTAGAAGTGAGTGTGTTTTTTGTACGTGTACATATTTGAATCCCCCCGTTTCCTATAACTTCTCGCGACTACCGTTCATACTTAACTGAAGGTAATTAATGTGATCACTGCTTGCGAAATCGTTTAACAAAATGAACGCCAACGCAATGTTCAAATTTTGTGCTAAAAAACCAACCGTTCGTCCAAATTACTATGGAGTCTTTAACCTAGTTCTTAGTCCCCGTGAAGTTGTGCTGCTAACTAGTGGATGGTAGCACTGAAATCCGGGCGGCAGTTTATACGATAGCCAAAATCAATGTATGTTTTGGACTTTACTTGTGAGAAATTATCATTGAATCTTTATTTCCTCATCTCTAAAACTTGTAGTGGTTTTTAGGGAGATATGTTGCCGAAAAAGATGATGAAGTGGGACAATGCTTAGAGGGCATGTAACTTTGTGACGAAATAAGGACGTCGAAACCAACCGCTAGAATGTCTTCTTTCTTTGCTCTTCAAATATCCTCCAAATTTTTGCAACCGAAAGCCAGCATTCGTTATGCTTTGTTGGTACCATTTTCTATTTTCATAAATCTAAATCTATTATCTTAATTGATGGAACTGGTTGGGCCAAACTATCTGTGACTTACTACTTCGTCGGGCTTAAGGCTTCGTAGAGATAAGCTTACGATTGTGCGAAAGGTTATGACTAATTGAGCCCTGCTTGCCACCACTGCCTCCGTGTTATTTGCCATTTCTTTAATTCTTCTAGCCTTTCCTGTACCTTAAAAACTCTCAATTCTTTAATTTCTGTATCACCGGAGGGTAAATGTAATTGCTTCTCGTTATAAAGACTAGATATGTCTAATACGTTTGCTTGTCGGCTCTCTTTCTGATTCCCATGTGAGGTAATCCATAAGAATTGCTTCAACAATTCACGTTTTAAAGCCTTCCCTTGTCCTTGTCACACCCGTGTTTATAAGCGTAGCACTGGGACTCACTATGTGAATTTGAATGCTTGGGAGCCACGTCTCTAACCTTTGTTGGGGATATGTGTATACCTTAAAATATTTCTCAGCATCATTGGTCAACCTTTCCACCTGTCATCAGCAGCTCTTAATTGTTGTTTATATTTTTCTCGTAGGTTCCCTTTCAACTGAACTTTTTTCTACTAAACTGGAAGAAGTGCTGCTGAGACGGGTGAACTCGTTCACTGCATGAAGTCGCTCCATATCTTTTGGGTTTGCCTAAAAGGAAAGCAACAAAGGAGACCGCAGACGTGACGGTATAAATCTATTTAATATTATAGCAACATGTAATGAAAGATATCAGCTATCTAGAATAATCTGCAAAACTATGTTCTTCCGAACAGCTTTTACGTTACCTTGATGCTAACTTAAAAAAAAATTAGGGACTGTTTTGACCCTATATAAATGGATATATTTGTAAAGAACATCTATTCTTCGTATTGATAATAAAGTAACAATGTCTATTTAAAGGCCTTGGCTTCAAGATAATGACAAGGTCAAGTGTCAGCGATAACGATAACGATAACAATAACGATAACGATAAGGATAACATGGGAGTGGTTAAATTTTACTTCCTTAACAAGTACGTTTTGTTTCGCATCGGTAATTATCTTTACTGCATGTTAGCATTAAATTTATGATCCTAACAAGGGGCTGGGAATTTAAGCTCTAATATACTGCTTTTCTTAAGTAAATGACATCTTCGTAAGACATTTTAGTTTGATTTTCGTCAATTAAAAATAAGTCAAAAATGTTCCTAAAAATGAAAGTTCAGAGGATGAATAGCACTTGATGTGTACCTAAATCATTTCTTGTATTATGAGCTCGTATTCCTAAGGCAACTTTACGTATCTCACTTTATACAAATGGAACTGGTTAATTGTATACATAAATGTCCTGTATAAGGCAACATTGTGCAACTTGTGCCGGCGATATTCTTTAATTTGAAAATTGCTCCTTGAATCTATGCATAACTGTGTATGTACGAGGCAGTATCCTATAAAGCAAAGCATTGGTAATATGGTAACAAAATATGGTAAGAGAATATGGTAAGAGAATAAACAAAATATGGTAAGAGAATAAACAAACGGCTACATCGAAGCCCTAGTTTATATCATAGGTGTTGCAGTGGATGATATTAGAAGGCATCTCGTCCAATGCAAGGTTGAACCCCTGCATCTCGACTATTTTATGTTTATGCGAATCTGCAGATCTGTTAAAGAAGCATACATTTCGTTGGGGGTAACTGTTTTTGTTTCCATGCAGACGTAATGTGTGTACATTCTACAGCTATCCAATTGACTGCAGTTTCTCTCAGTACCAAACCTGCAAAATGTTTCTTTTTGTTTTGAAATGAAGCGTAGGACCTTGACTAATGTTGAAAGCTTCTCCCTCCGCTTAGCTGTCGATTAGAAGTATCTCTTCTTCACCTTTCTTTCCTGTAAAGTATCTCCATTGACTTCCAAGTAGGAAATTTATCTGCTCGTCTTATCAACACTCTCATTTTGTAGACCTCTCATTTAATCCCCGTCTTTCAAAAGGTAAACCTGACCGATATTATGTAGATGGTTGTTGGAAAGCATCAGAGATGCCGTGCAGGCGAAAAATCTGTTAAGGAAGTAAGATTTTCAAGTCCGTAGCATCCATTTGGGCGTCATTCTTGACATATTCAAATGGAGCCAGAAACGTTGCTTGTTTACTTTCTCCACAGACGTCCGGACAGTTAAACTAAAGAATCACTAGCCTTGTATGATGCATTGCGACCACTTGATTATCCAGAAAGATTACTGTGATAGCAAAAGGATTTGAGTAAGAGCTTAACTGATGCCTCCTTCCTGGTTCGTGCGCAAAACACCCTCTCCAGTGTACTACTGTATTTATGCTGCCAGGATACTTAACATTAGATTGAAGATTTATCTAGCAAGCTTGGCTATAATTAGTCCTACGAGCGAAATAAATTCCCAGTAATAAATATGCCGTAAAAATGTTTGACGGATACAAATATTTATAGCCAAGCACTGATAAAAAATGTAAATATTCGGCTTTTATGCTAAAGTAAAATACTGGCAACATGAACCAAAGGGAAAATCTGACTTTATGATCTGGTCAATACTTATGCATCTATGCATGCACCCCTCCCCCCTCACCCGCATGTTAATTTCGATGATAATTTAATGAACTTCAGTAGAAAATGTTGCCATATGTCTTGCACTCTCTGCTCTGGCTGGCTGTAACTTTTACAAATTTGCCAGTGGAAAGTTTTCAACGTCAAAGTTTTGACTGTCAAATCGAACCCTCCCTCTTACCGTGCTGTGGAGCCAAGTGCATCACTTCCAATATAAACAACGCATAAAATGGGAGACAGTGCCCAGTTGGATACATTTGATTACGCATTATTTGGTAGCACTCAGGTTGTAAATAACCCGATAATTTTGAAACAAATTGATAACTGTAGATTCAGGGTTTTTAAAGTATCTTCTATGCCCAAATTATCTTGGAGTTAGATTGCCTAAGAATTGTGCTGTCTTATGGTACTGTCCGTCGATGGCATTGTTTAAGCAAGCCATTTACACTTTAAATGGTTCTAAAAATACGGTTTGTGATTTTCGGGAAAAATACAGTTCCCTGTACACGTTTTTATAAGCAACTCCATTTTCGGGGTCAGGCCTCGAGTTGCTTAGCAATTTCAAAAATCAGGCCTGGAGTTGCGTTGCTTAGGTATCACTACAGGTTATCGTTGAATTTCGTTGTATTGTAAATGATGAAATACCAAATGATAGTTGGATCTTTGATATCTTTGCTTGACACATTATCAACAGTGTGATAGTTGCTATACATCAACAGTTTCTTAATTTGTTTTTCAGGCGTTTTGAAGATTGTCCCTCCTGAATTTGAGGCCTCGAGTTGCTTAGCTTTTTGCTTAGCTTTTAAAAAACCAACGTGTGTCTAAACAGAAGCAAGTCTGTAACGGAAAATACCTACACAACACATTGAACATGAATGGTAGAAGATGGTAACTCCTGTCTGCATCCACGTCTTTTCATTTCAAACACAAACCGGATCCTTAATTACATTGATACGCAGACAACGGGATTTGTTTCAGTGTTAGGGTTAAAAAGACCATAGATGTAGATGACATTCTTCAAGATGGTATCTGTATTTTGGCCAGCAGAGAGCTGATGTGATTGCTTACTTGGTCTGCTGTTAGTTAAGGTAGCCACAAGGCTAAATTCACATCAACTAGTGAAAGAGAGACGGCTCTCGTCAGACGAAGAAGACTCTTCCTTTCAAAAGTTGTATGCCTTTCAGTTTGACAGACT
>JAAAKM020006971.1:86910831-86922308 GCA_010016025.2 Alatinidae sp. Z8VKAUB7J3
GTGAAAGAGAGACGGCTCTCGTCAGACGAAGAAGACTCTTCCTTTCAAAAGTTGTATGCCTTTCAGTTTGACAGACTTCGTAATTAATGTAGTCAGCGAGTCAATAGTCGTAATTTTCGAAGCGGAAACGACTAACTATGAGTGATAATACAAGCCATTTGTAAAATGTCGATACGTGTATATAAACATTTAGAAATAACAAATCTATTGTAAGCTGACTGAAATTTCCAAAGCACTGACATGAAAGATGGAGCCATTACAACAAAAAATTATGGAGTTACAAAGTCGCTCTGAATTGATGAAATGCGCCTCTATCCTCTTGCTGATTTAATTGTCTTCCTGTTGATAGCTTAGTTGAGCCAGGATGACTAAAGGGGGCAATTGAAGTCTGAAAACTATAGTTAACGAAATTGAGCAGTATCGAGGCGATTAAAATCTTTCCCTGAAATGTTTGCTTCTTTGGTAAAAATTTGATTTTTGCTGATTTAGTAGAAGGAAAAGGGTGTAATGAGAATTGTTTTATTTAATTATATTACCAATGTAAAGGTATTTCCAGAGATGATCATTACTAAGGGTAAACAACTATAGCTTGTGCAGTGCATGTCTGATTATCCGAAAACTGAACTTTATGCAAGGTGTTTGGATACAACATTTTGTCGAAAAACCGTAGTTAAAAATTTCAAGTACTTTGCTTCCCATGAAGTTGAGGTATGCCTTGCACAAACAGTAATGGGGCGTTCAAATACAAATAAACAATAACATTTTAGCAGTTTATTCTGAGTTAGAAACGTCTGCTTATTGCAATTGAATTTGAGCATGGTAATTGGGTATAACCAATCCATGCTAATGAATTTCCATTCCTTTAATTGAGAATGGGTTTGAATAAAACTGAAATGGCTTTAAACAGAAGGCTCAGGCAATATGGATTGCACTGTATGCTGATGCCTCACTGAATGCATCAATCAAATGCTTATTCAATAGGATTGAGATTTAGAAAGTCATAGGAGGTAAATTTGTTTCTAATCCCATCAGTTTTCATCCTTTACTACGTAGTTCCAATTTGGCAGGTTACTTCTGAGAGTTCAAATCCTTCATCCAAAATAACATAATAATTTAAGTATGCTTTGTTTGCATCAATCTGCTTATTAGATATCACAGAATGCACCATTAATGATCTCTCTTCATCTGATAATGTAAAAACCATGACTAATTATTTCCACTCTGGGCCATGAATTAGTTTGGCGCCAGAATACACTTGAACAGCCATACGATGCAACCTTGATGTCCTTCAGCGTATCTTTGTCTGCTGATAGTATTTCGATTGTTTTGAATCATTACTTTAACAGTTTGCCATCATATAAAAACAGTGTCTTATTTATGTAACAACAGAAATGCTTCATACTTGTGCTCATAGGAATATTCCAGATATATGTTTCATACGTCTAAATTAGGGGTGGCCAACTTTTTTTGTTCCCGGGGCCAGATTTTAATTGTTGAAGTTACGGAAAGTCGCCACCAAGTCTCTCAGTAAGCCTACTTAATAAAGTGTTAAAAGCATGAAAACGTTGCAGGGGCTGTCCTATTTTATGTTTTTCCGCAGAAAAAGAAATTTTAGGATTTCAAGTGGGCCAGAAATAAGACAATCTGGGCCGTAGTTTGGCCACCACTGGTCAAGTTATAGTTAAAGCGCAAGGTACTGTTCATGGTACTGTTCATAGTACCGTTAATGGTACTGTTAATGGTACTGTTCATGACGATATATCAAAATCTTGATACCTGTGATGTATCAAAATCTTGATATCTGCGATGTATCAAAATCTAACGGTCTTTTCCTAAGAGTCAAGTACCCTTATTATGCACAAGGAAACTGTATTCTTTGATATCTGTTTTAACTATTAGCGCTTGAAGGTTTTCTTGGTGGTCCGTATCAATGTAAGGAAACTCTCCTTGCAATGTGCAAATACATTCGTACAAGCTGGTAAGAGAAGTTCTCCAATTTAGATGTGATCCTTCTTGAACCAAAAACGTTACTGTACAATAGTTAAATGATGCGGATAGTTATCGCCGTGTTATTTTCAATTCTAAATATGCCAAAATTACAAGGTTCTTCTTCTTTAGTTTTCTGCCTGCATGTTTATTTGCCTTCATTCGTCTTTATTGCAAGCTACTCTATGGCAAAAAGCTTCTTTCTCTAGAATATGCAGTGATAATTAGGCCAATTGAAGCCCATCTCCAATGGTGCAGTAGAATAACGAGCTGGATAAATTTAGGCTACAGGGGAGAGACACGTAATGACATGTGAGGTCCTCTAGATCAATGTTTTTTCAACAGGGGTTCAGACACCCCTTAGTGGGGATTTGAGACTTTAAAGTGGGTAAAGTTTGTGTCAATGAGCGCCATTTGGCCCAAGTTGCAGGTACAGTGTCCTAACACTTAATAGCATGTTCTATTATGTTATTTCCTTATGTTAAAATTCCGAAGGGCGTGGAGCAAGTTATGGAGGCCATCCGCCAGCAGTGGCGTGAACGGCTAAGAAGAAGAAGAAGAAGAAGAAGTTCAAATTCTTTAATCTGATGATCAGTAGTTGCCCAACTTGTGCAATCTTTGTATCATTGCTTTAGGTTTTATCAAGTACCCCTCTTGAATAAGCTTAGATATATCGTGAAACTTATTAAGTCCTTACACCTTGAACAGTAGTTAGATTAGAGCAAGAAACAACGTAGTGATTTATCATCAAGAAAGGGGTAAGGCAATGGTGCATACTTACCTCAGTATTGTTAAATATCTGTCCTGAAAACGTTATGCAAGAAGTTTGAGTGGTGATCGAGTTGAAGATTTTTACCATCTCCATTTTGGAGGAGCATAATTAGGCAATGATGATGGAACCATCATTGTAAAGTAAAGGTCTGCACTTAAATGTTTCATAAAAGATTAGAAGAATAAAATGAAAGAGCTGAAGATGATTGCCGAAAAGACAAAAATTATGGCAGTGACGAAAGCGTCCGATGATGGTGTTGATAAACTCAATATAAATAGAACTGTCAGTGATGGAGTAGATCAGTTATCACCTACCTGGGTTCCTCAACCCGGATTAATGGGGGCGACATCAAAGAAATAGGTAATTGACTAACAGTAGGTCTGAAACAAATTTAACCTTATGGCTTTCTCCCTTATTAAAACTTGAACTCCTTCAGTCATAACGTTACCCCATTCCTTCCATCTCTTCTAATATAATGCATCAAATTTATATTTTGTAGTCCAATATACGAAATAGCGTGTTAAGGGTTTGTGCGTGAAAATGAAGGCAAAACTTCAGGGGATGAAAAATCTTTTGTTAGGTAATGATACAAAAATTTCTAAGAACAAAAATCTTTCCTTGAGCCACATATGCACGTGAGACATGGGTCTCGGGAAAAGCAGATGAAAGGAGAATCACAGCATGTGCGTTTTCATGCAACAGAAAAATTTTGAGAATCACGGAATTCGCGCATTTGCTAGAAATATACTATTTCGTCTAAATGCACCGTTCCCTTCATGTTAACAGAGAACATCAGCACATCGCTTGCTAGTTCCTGAATTTAGTATTTTTGTTTATCTAAAGATCGGGGAAGAATAAAGCGGAAGCTTATTAATATATTTTAACGTTTTAGCTACAAACCTCGACCTGGGCTCTTAGTTTTTATACTCACTTTTAATTCGTGTTAAAATGTGTGATGTTAATGTCAGGTTAAAGTACAGATCCCTGAGGAACACCACTAGACGTTGCAAGGTGATTTGATCGTTTTTCTAGTCAGTCAATGGATATACTTTTATACATTTCAATTTTAGGATTGATATTTACTAACTTGTCTGAAAAAAGATTTATTAAGTTACTTTTATCGTAGTCAATCATACCTTGTTTGAAACACCTTTAGACTGAATATATTTTCCAGTTTATACCCAAAGGTGTGAAGCTGGTGAAAGGTGTTTTACTATCTACTAAGAAATTTAAGTGATAGCTGCATAGCGTTGCGTCATATGCCAGTTTGGTCATTGAATACCATTTGCTATTCCGTACTCTCTGCACCTGCTAAATATACTCTTTTACCCACCTGATGTTTTATCTCTCACAGAGTGACGTTGCATGCACGCAAAAGTTGGGAGTAGTACCCGCAGATTTATCACAGCTTGTTAATGATTACTTCCAAAATTTTTTAATACTTAACAAAGGGAATGCAACTCCTTCCGTAATAGTATATTGAAGGCCTTAGCAGTAATAGAAGTATGAATAAGAAGGTTTGAATGCGACGTCTACGTTTTTCTATGCGGGAATGTGCGAAAGCAACACCGACATAGAGTTTCCATTGTGCATCTGCACATGAACCCCGTAGCTGGGCTCTAATGCACCCCCCCGGGGGGGGGGCAAAAATAAATGGTAGATGAGTGTGATCATAGTATGTGGATACCAGTTTAGAAAGAGGGCACTCGTTTGTCCTGTGAATAATAACTAGCTTATGTGACCATATAATCATCTCCGAGTACTCAAGGAGAAGTGTCGGAATGGTTCGCTATAATAAAGTAATAAATGCGGTAGGGAGCAGAGCCGCGCCCTCCTCTCCAGGCTATAGGAACGATACTGCTAGTGCTGAAATTTTACTACAAGGTCAACCAAATTTAGAAAAAGAGAAACTAAATAATCTATCCAAAAGTGCCTTGGGGATATTTACTTTTTTTATGTTTTCGGTAATTTCACATTTCACATTCGAAAACGTAGGCTTTAGTTATTTGGACACCTAAACTAGTTTTGTGAAAAAAGTTTACAAAGAAACCTTGAGGAAGACCTGAGAAACGCTAGTATGAACCTTATTAACTGCAGAACGGTTGACAAAAGGTAGCATCAGATGGAAACATCTTTGTCAAGACGAATGTCGCAAGGCTTTCCGGAATACGCTGATAAGTCAAGTCAAGTCAATTTCACATGTATCAATGATACTTTTACTAAGAAAAAAAACAGTTACATCTAAGTAGTAGCTTACCACCTCGACGACTTTCGGGTCGTCTAAAGAATTTTCAGGAATCTCTAAGGTAAGGGGAAATGAGAAAGAATTATCCCAAGATGTTGCCACCGAGACGTTCGTTAAACAACTGCGGGTATACGCCCAGTGGCTATTGCCACAAGACATATTAAATTGTTAATCCATCATATAACAGTTCTAGTACAATTTTGGCAACTATAAATAAGGATATCAGCTGTTTACGTTAAACTCAATTTTAAGCTTTATGTAATGCTTTCAAATACTACATACCCCTCGACATTAACTTCTTTTGCAATATCGTCTTTGTAAAATAGCTTATTAAAGCTTACGAAGTCAAACCAAGTAAATGGAGGACCTTGTGTAAGGAGTAAAGCACAAATTATAGAATCAGTTGTTATCTATTAAATTAAGATGTAAGCATGTAAACCAGTTTAAAGAATCGACTTAAAGGTATTAAAAATATTCAGTAACAAGATTTCGTAGATTGAGCACAAATTCTCTAATTTGCTTCAGCTTAAATAGATAACGTTCCGTTTTACGTCTATAATAATTTCCAGTTAACTAAAGCACAAATCGCATCTAAATCGTGACTTCATCCGTCACACCAGTTTCTTGTGATGATGAGAAAAAACTCGGCCACCTTAAGGATAAATGAGATACCTGCAACGTACGTAGCATTGTTTGTTGACTTATCAAAAGATTCGACAAAAGCGGAAATGTGATGGCATTACTTGCATTTTGTACCTGTTGTTCTTCGCAGAATTCAAATTATACCATTTATTTCAGAAATGAGATATGTGTGTACACTTGCTCTATTTCTGAAAAGTTTAGAACTTGTCAACAGCTGAAAATTGACGTTTCTCCCTGTGCAACTGATTTGACTAGACTTGCTGATACATATGCTGATATGCACAGGCTGCTAAAAGGAGATATGGCTGGAAAACGCTAGCTATCAATTCTTTATGTTACAGTATCAGATCTGCTCTCCATTACTAACTGACCGACTTTATCTCACGTAGACGGGCAAATGTAAACAGAATTCCTGCAAAAGGTTAAAAACTCGCCAGATAATAATTTCAGTGCTTATCGAAACATGCATTAAAAGAGCCAGAAAAGTTATTAAAATCGAAAGACTTGATGATAAATATTTCGTTTACTTACGAACATTCAACCAGACTCTGTCGTAAGAAATGTTTAATAGTCGCTCTTTTCTGAATCCAAGAAATTACTCCTTGTGTCTCCAGCGTAGCTACATCTCATGTCTGAAGGGACTTGTTAGAGTCTTGAAATTACGTCAGTCGCATTAAAAATCACTCGTTAATAATTCAAGGCTTCGAATATCATTATCCTTGGCTGTCAGTTTTCGTAGCCAAAGACCAGCTTGTCCGACCTTCTGTGTTAGACTTGGGTGAAATTTAACGCTGGGCATCTTGGAGCGTATCCTGACGTCCTTCGTTACCTGAAATTGTTGTCTTGTGCAAGGATTAACGACATGGCACTTAGGATGAAGTAGTGAGAGGCTTACTGACTAAAGTGTGATGTGAGATCGAAAATGTTCTCTCAAGTATTCATCGCCTTATGAAAGCGCATTAGATTGTACTGGCAGTCATGGTTAGATTCCATCCAACCACCTTTGACGTGTCTAGAATAATTTTATGCCTAAGTCATTGTACAGAGCTTTCTCCATACAAACAGTTTGAAGCCCTAAGCGTTGCAGAAGCGCTCCTTCCACTAACTGGTTGGCAGTACGCCCATAGTGATGACACGTTCATTGCGTATTAGTAGCTGCTACTGGTTTAGCTATTTGGTGCAAGTTTTGTATTAATACCATAAAAATATTTAAAAAGTAAACGAAACGAAGAAACAAAACAATCACTATAACAAAAATAAAAATCAAAAACAAAAAAGTAACAATTACTGAAGTTTGTTATTGATTTTAATGACAAAATATCGAAACTTGTTACCTTAAAACCTTAAGCTTGAAACTTAAGAATCTACTGTCCCTTTTTAGCTAGGAGATAGTTGTGCTGAACCATGCAATTGGGCTATAATGGTAGGCAAAGGGTTTTCTCAAGAACTCAAGTAATGACTTAACTAAAACTATCTTTGCATTACACGAAGAATGTACTGTCCTATCGTATCTGAGGGAAAGTCAAACCGGTTCATGCAATTGGGCTATAATGGTAGGCAAAAGGCTGTATAGAGAACTAAAATAAGGACGTCACAAAAACGATATTTCCAGGAACGAATTTCTAACTGCATTGAAGTGGCAGCTCAACTATCAAATGCGCGCCAACGAAATATCACTTTTCAAGATTATTCCAAGTTTAGATGAAACCTTTCAATAAAGAATTTTAATGCTGCACAGGTCATAAAATTATGAACTTGCCTCAAATACGTTGAGTCACACTCTTTATTCCAGTAAAATAATGAACCAGTTTACAACACTGCTATAGGCAGACACGTTTGTGTGAGATGGAAAATTTGTAATTATGTGTTATCGAGCGTGTCATTGTTATTTACAAATTCTTTGAAATTATTCTGAACCACATTATTATAAATTATGAATTAATGCAAATGATTAAAGTGACCAAATATGTAGCTTGTGTACGCACCTAAGAGCCGCTATTAGCATTTTTCTATTAATTAATTTATATATTTATATATTTTTACAAGTTTATAAAGCTTAAGGTACACCAGGTATGACAGCGATTCGACATCTAAATTCGTGTGAAAATTCGACTGACCAACTTCGATTCGCAGCTAGCGGCTGCATACCTCTCACACCAAGGTCTGTTCAAATTTGACCGAACAAACTGTCCTTCTTTTGATGGCCTTAGACTGCCAATTTTCTACTTTCATTTTATCATGTTTAAGCATCCCAATGTTGGGACGATAATTGCACGTAAACAATTGTGAGCTGGTTATGGGCCCGCAAAGAGGGAAACGAGCAAACAAAGTTCTAAACATGATAGATCACCTACTTGTCCTTAAATCTGTAGTTTATTTAAACTGTGTTCAGTGATCAGGTTTTACCATCGTTCGATTTATGATGTAGCTACTAATATTTGTATGATAATTATACCTTGCTGCACCTTTGTTCAATAGGATTTCTACTAGCTCAAGCCTGAATTGCTCAAGAGGTAAGGTTGCCTGATGATCTGCGCGTTTTCATTGAAATGGTTTTGTTTATTTCAAGCGGATCCAAGTATTGATCCAAGTCAACGATAGTCGCTTCAGAGGTATCCTTGTAAAGGTTAAGGCCTCCATTTGTCGTGCAATGAGTTCCATTCCAGCGTACGTATAATCACGTATTCTAGCCAGAAGTTTCTCCTTGGGATCAAAGTTCTAAAGTAGACTGCAAGCCTCCTTCATTGAAGTATTAAGGGATAGAGCAGTTGAATTTTATTAAAGGATAATAGTTTAAAAGGGTTTTATGGCCATTTTCTTCTTGTGAACCCATAACCAGTTCACGTTTGGTTAGGTGTTACAAATCTTTCGTCTTGTGCACCTGAGGCAACTTTATACAACGCTAAGGTAGGAACTTACAATCTATTATAGAGAGAGATCCACGGCCAACTAATTTTCTCTTTACTTTGGACAGTTCACTTTTATCTTTGCATGTCTATTCCCTTATAATAACCTATTTAAGCATAGCGTAGTATCCATGGCAACGTGCGGTGAAATATACTTTTGACTGACATTAATTTTTCAGACAATATTTTCTTGCGGATCTTAAGGATTCCGGATCACCTTTAGGCAAAATTGTGACAAATCGTCTTCTGAGACATTTCCCTTATGACAGCCTTGCACATCACGGGACATATTAAATAACAGACTGAAACATTTTTCGGACAATTTTGGACAACATGATGTCCGAAATTATTAGATCTCAACGTTTTGGAACTAAATGTATATAATATATGAATATTTTTATCACATCCCAAATTGACAAGTGCTTAACAGAATTAACCACCTGCTGTTCTTTTCAAACTTCTCGTGACTCCGGTTGAACGAAGCTGTCAGATTTGCTGCTAATATAAAATAGAATTTCCATTTGCCTAAGTGAGTGCCTTGAGGGTATCAGAATAGCCAGAATCTCTTAGCATATTGCGCAGGCATGAAAATATAAATACAAATTCGTCTATTATTGAACATAAACGTTATTGATGACGATTCCTTCTTCAACTCAACACTGATCAAGATTACAAGACGATGGTAGGAAAACACGAGGCTACACCTATTAATGCGTCGAGTCATACCATGATCGTATGATTTTCCAGTGAGAGACTAAGTACCTGAAATAGAGGCTTTTGATAGAATCTATAAGTTGCCATGCCTTTAAGAATATAGTATCTCCATGCCTTAATAGCCACAATGAATGAAAAGCATTTTGAAGAAATCGTCGAAGGAGTTATTTGGTGTTATGTAGTAAAAATTTTAAATGTCTAGAGAAAGAACTGACTAAGACTCTTTTATCATTCAAAACTGAGGTATTATTGTTCATCGAAACTATATATTTGATATATGACACCATCACTGGAGTGACAAAAAGATCTTTGTATGTATGTATGCATGTAGGTATGTATGCATATAGTTATGTATGTAGGTATGTATGTATTTATGTAGGTATATATGTATTTATGTACGTGTGTATGTATGTATGTGTGTATGCATGTATTTATGTATGTATGTATGTATGTATGTATTGAGCAGCAGATGCCCCTGTATCAAGTGTTTGTGGATCTGACCAAAGCTTTTGACACCGTCAACAGGGATGTCTAGATGGGGGTTGGCCCGAATCCCATTTACGGGTGGGGGTTGGCCTCTAAGGTGGGGGTTGATATTTGCAGGTGGTGGTTGTCAATGATAGTCTAAATTAATTTTTTTACATGGTGGTATCCACTTTAAATTAAAAGTTTTATTAGTGATTTTGTTTCACCTAACTTAAGAAAAGTTTTTTTCTCTCAAGAAGGTGGGTTTTTGGGTGCTTTTCTTCAAGGAAGTGGCATTGTGAAACCTTTCAAGCGATGAAATGAAGTGGCATTGTGTAACCTTTCAAGTGATGAAATGTTGCAATGGGAGAAATCTAAAATAGTGTTCCGTTTCTATTTACATTATTGGTGGAAAGAGGTGATTTGAACGTTTGGAAACTTATGCCCAAAAATGTCTTCCAGGTGGGGGTTGGCCTTTAGAGTTCTAGGCGGGGGTTGTCTTTGTAGATGGGGGTTGATTTTTCTAGGTGGGGGTCCAGACCCCCTTTCAAACTATGGTTTAAATGCTTGCAGACTTTGGTCAGAAGAAGTGATAAACTGATCAATAATGGACAAGAAACGTTCTGGGTCATATATTTCTGTTCGATTATGAAACTAAAACTGATAACAATGGCTGCCACTTGTTGTGTGCTGACATTGTCTACCTTTTTACGCCAGTCATGCCTGATGGTTTTAAACTGCAAACCCTTTAGTTGTGGAAGGCTCCCTCTTGGTGGGTGGCCCAGGACCCTGGCCCCTTGGTTCCTGCCCTTAATCCACCCTTGGTCTTAGTACAAAACCATGATGGAGCAGTTTGGCAATAAGAGAGGCATCAGAATGAAAACCAAAGATGAATAACTCCAAGCTGAGGTCTAACTGCCGGAATAGCATTTCTACCAAAAGTGGAAAAATCAAGCAAACAGAAATTGATCAAGGGTAACGGTACGTATATGTAAAACAAATTAAGAGCAGAAGAGAAAAGAAAACATGACTACCAGGCAGACATTTGTACAAGCAGGAAGAAGAAATTGATCAAACATGGAATTTTGAGAATTTGTAAGGCAAAATATTTAAGTATGAATACAAAATTTAAGCATGATAAGTTATCCTTACCTGAGTTCAAATTCTTCTCTGTGAATTTTGAATTCAAAGGTTTCATCAAACACAGGGTTAAGTGTCTCTGAACACACCTACAAATAACAGTCAATCCTATTTGTAAAGTTGTGAATAAGATATACCACACCACATTGCTCTCTTGGCAATAACTCTGACAAAATCACTTCCAACAGTGTGAAAGTGTCAAAAAGAGGTGTGAAACACAGCCATGACTAAAGCGATCAAAATGCTACTATATTGCTCAAAGCAGCCTGATATTTCTTCAGCATTGCCTCTTCATTATCCCACAATGATCTCCATATGTAGAGGCTTCTCTTCCACTAAAGAATATGAAGCAGATGAATGGGTGATCATCATTACAGAGATTGGGCTAGAGGTATTTGCTGAGCCAACATATCACCTCCTCAAGCAATAGTACAACCCACCCTACTTGTATACACCCATCTACTCTTTAGGTAGCTAATAAAAGGGGGGGGTCTGAATAGACTGGAGGCTTGGCAATATTTCAAAAATCTAAAAGATAGGGTATCTCAAAGATCAAAAAAGGTTTAAAAAGCCTTAAAAAGTCTATAGAACCAACAAAAAATTAACA
>JAAAKM020006971.1:86922318-86939695 GCA_010016025.2 Alatinidae sp. Z8VKAUB7J3
GGGGGGGCGGGGGTAGAAACCTGAGAGTAGTAGAATATCATGCATAGATAGATATCTACAACATCACCATAATCATCATCATCATCATCATCATCATTGTTGTCATTATTATCATTACCATCATAATCATGACCATTATTACTATTATCACATTCTCATCAGATTATCATCATCACTTTAATCATTAAATAATAATCTTCATCATCATAAATGTCATCATCACCAAGATAATTGCCACTACTACTGTCAGCATCACCATCATCATGGTTAACAACATCATAATCATCTTGGTCATCATCATAATCACCATCATCATGGTTAACAACATCATCATCATGGTCATCATCATCATAATCATAATCATCATCATCATTATCATCATCATCATCACCTTAATAATGCCAATTGATGCAACATACCTCTGTCTGATAATTTGATTCCAAACCAGTTACCAAGCATCTAACATACGGATTTGAAGTATTCCCAGTTTGGTTGGCAGCCTTGAGCCCGTAAGCTTCATGAATTGTGACTGACAATTTGTTGGGTACCATATATTTGGTGGATATTTGGATGCTTCCTGTTATCGTTAGGTCTGTCTACAAAAACAGAAGTAGTTGATACATTGAAAAAAATTTAATAGTTATGTGTATTTACAGGGATAGTACCATGGTGCATGCAACATACTGCAAGAATGTAAATCATAAGTTAGCAGACAAAACTCTTCTCCTGCTCTCAATATTTTGTAAACTCAAAATCTTTTTTTCTCACATTTTCTTGTCTTCTTTGCACAAGCAAAAGTATACATGTTAACTGACTGGGGGAGACTGTTACAATTGCTGGCTGGCTGGTTTCACAACAAAATAACAGATTGGTGCTAAAAGTTAATTCAATACACACACATTGATACGTGCATTATACTGCTGATTTGGTTCATTTTAATACACAAAACAGTATTTTCATCGGAAATGCACCTACCCAATCATCTGGGTATGTGTGATGTTGGGTAGTGGGTCCCAGTAGCAAGCAGCAAGACTTTGGAGCATTTAGTAGTACCAGAAAATGAAAATTGAAGTACTATTATCAGATATATTTAAAGGCCCATAACCTGCTCAACTTTGGAAAACAAAGTGGAAAACCTCATAGTTAATATGTGAAGAACTTAGAAGAAGAAGAAGAAGAAGAAGAAGAAGAAGAAGAAGAAGAAGCAGCAGCAGCAGAAGAAGAAAAAGATTGGATTTGTACTGACAACAACACAGTCATACACCTGACAGAAAATTTGAGGCTCATAGTAACTGCCCCTACACAAAAAGAGTAAAGCTAACCTTCACCTTTTAGATGATGAAAGATGCAGAACTATTTCTGCTACATACATGGTATTATTGAGGCACCTCCTGGCATCAACAGTGCATAATAAAGTGACAGTAAGGGGAAAATAACTTAACTCCAATATTGTATAACTTACCTCTGGGTGAAGTGGGTACCACTGTGGCAGTCCAGTTGTCAGATTAAGTTTACATAATGCTACAATAACTTCTCCCAGAAAATCATCTTCTGAAATCTTGTCTTTACTTTTGACAGTAGCCTTAATTTTTGCCTCTGCCAGATAACTGGCTGGAAGTGAGAAAACCAAAATTTCTTGAAACAGTGGATTGCTTTTATTCCATTTTTGTTTAGTCATTTGGCAGTTTGCAGGTGATCCTTCAGATGTTCTACATTCAAAATAAGACAATAGTTATCATTATCTGTGAATTTGCATTGGCTTTTCTCACTACCAAAGTAAATACTGAGCACAAAGAGTTGTATTCCAAGCCATCATGGTAACCTAGGATTAGCAATTTATTAACATACTGACAAAATGTGCTATTTGCATATGATTCTCTTTGTATTAAGCAGAAAAATTCTGATCATGTTGATACTTTTCCCCTAGCTTACATCAGCTTTTTGGCTCTTCTCATACACATGGGGTGGGGGAGGGGGGCTAGTAAGCCTTCAATAGTTTGACTCATTATAGTTTTGTATTTGTACTCGCTGGTGCTATTTCAAAGATTTTTGGCAGGATTATAGTCTAACTCTCTTCCAACAAATTCAGTATTAAAAACAGTTTTTTTGAATCTGGTGTCAAGGATGTCATGTATGCTCTCTCTCTCTATATATATATCAGCTCTTGTTTTTAGTGCTGCTGAAAAACATCAACACCCTTCTCCCTTTCAAACCTGGTGCGGAGGGGGCAGTTTAGTTACCAGCTACCATGCAGCAGGTATCGCTGGGGTAAAATGTTACCAGTAGCTGCGACTTTGTAAAGGAACTGTAGCTGACATCTTCTTGATGCAAAGGGGAATACAAATTTTACTTACCTTGAAGTTAAAAGTTCAATGCAGACATAGGGGTCTGGTAATTTATGTGCATTTTCCATTTTCAAATTCTTGGCTTTTCCAACCTTAACAAGCAAATTGGCACTGTCATGTTTGTACTTCACTGACAATTGGAGCTCTCCAGTAATTTTTGTGGCTTGCCCAGCTGTAACAGAGGGGTCCATTTGTCTATACAGCTCCTTGAGGAGGGCATGATTATCCTAGAGGTTTCCAAAAGAAGAGAAGTAAGATGCATAAGCAATCTTCTACAAATGCTTAAACTATGATTACATTAGTAGTGTTTTGTATCTTCACCAACCTAACTATCAAGGTTGGATGTCCTTTACATTGCTCAAAAAATGCCTTCCGTAAGATATAACTTCACAACTGCACAAAAATTGCGTCATTTGGACTCAGTGAACAAACTTTAAACCAATAGCTTTGTGGCAATGTACTTGTCCCAGCTAGAAATAAGACTATACAATGCCACTTTCAGTTGAATTTATCCAAATCTGATATTTTTGTATCGATATAACCAAATATGATATAAAATTGAATGGATACTATTTTTAGGATTATTTCCAGAGATTATTTCCAGAGAATGAAAAAACTTGTGAGCTGCCCCCCCCCCTCTTGTTATTTTGGAAATCCCACCAGCCCTAAATCTCTTAGAGGACCGGCTTCTTGAGCGTTTCAAAATTTGAAAGTTTATTTGCATAAATTAATCATTGTAGTGTGGTAGGTCTATTTCTTAACGTTTTTTGAGTTGACACTTCGTCTATCACACTCTATCACATCAATGCATGGCTGTGATATGATGAGCCGGTATTATATAGCAGTAATTCAATTCATAATTGATGAAATAAATACATTTCAATGAATAAATAAGATAGAATTAAGATAAGGAAGACAGGAGAACAAGATTAAGAAACAAACGCGAAATTTAAGTACCGGTTTCTTCTGAATGTTAGTATCCTTGAAAGCAGACTTTTTCAAAGGCTTCAGAAACATCGCCTTTGCCTTGAATAGCCCTGGCATCTCACTGAGTTTAATGCCACTTTCTTGTTGTACCTCAGGTTCGTCTTCTACCTCATGTCCGAATTCATGTCGAAGACGTTCTCGCACTGTTGTTGGTCTTACTTGAGTAGGCAAATTGCGCACTTCTGGTTCAGCAGGAACGCTCGATGCAGTGCCCATCGTGGCTCTATTAAACCAGAGCGGTTAAAATCTGTCTTCTTTCAACCTATATCCATCCCAAACAGAAAGATATGTATACACTGGGCGTTGATTTCTGCATAGAAAGTACATCACCGTAGACATAACATTCTCTGTGGATTAACGACCCGCCATTTTGCTTTTCACAAAACAAAGTAAACAGAAACGAGGCTGCGTTTTACAAAATGCTAACAAAGGATTTCCATGGGAACAAACGAAAATATTGACATTCGAACAAAAAACATTTGAGGCGTTGAGGACCCCTGCTGCTGTCTTTCAGCATATAAGAATTACGTCGGTAATGCATGCCCGTTTAAAGCTTTTTGATCGAACAACGGCCATGACAAATTATCTGTATCAGGGGTGCCCAACATTTTGTAATATGTGGGCTAGATTTTGATAGTTGAAATCAAGAAAACATTTCCGTGTGGTGCGGAGATTCTAGTCGATCATGAGAATTATTTTGTTAACATTTTATTCAAACTGGCAACAAAAATACAATCCCCAAAACACATTAGACAGACAGAACAGTTTAAACTTGGGAGCGTGAGACGTTTTTGGATAAATCTGTAAACCTCACATGCCGCCTTCTTCACTCCGAAGATCGCAATTTAAAATTTCCGATGCCGTCGTGGTGTACCCGAGGTCGTAGGACGACCTAAAGTGGCCTAACACCTAGGCATAGGTGCCAACTTGTCTTGAACGATCGTCCCATGGATTTAGGGGAAGAAGAGCAATATGCAGCACCATAAACCTACAAACACACTGAGAGAAAAACTGGCTATCAATCAAAGGTCCCTGATGAGCAGTCGGCCCGATTTTGAAACAACCATAAATAAATAGAAAAAACACCAAACTGGCTAACTAACAAATAAAGGGCAGCTGGTGGGTCCGTGGCCAACGCCCCTAAGCTTATGCTACCAGAAAAAGAAGCGAAACACGCTCGACCGCCCAGTAGGACCACCTCTCATGGGCCATTGGATAAAATCAGTCATCCATGAGAACAGATAGTACACCGATTCCTTGCTACTCTCGAGTGCCAAATAATCATACCCCCCGCTTATTAATTTTCTGAAATTTATACCCCTCCCCCGCTCCTTATTCATTTCAAGGAATTTCCCCAGTACTCAAAATGTAAATGATGTCTGAAAACACTTGAATAACTTCCCATGCAATATTTGACCCTGAAACAGTTGCTAATTAGTCAATTAGTACGATCTTTGTCCTCATGTGTGTCATCCTTATTTCAAACTTTCACAAAATTGAGACTGGAGTTCAGACCCGCCGTTAATTTACCCCCCCCCCCCGTTTATTCACTTTAGACCGTAATGATAACCCCCCGTTTCTTTAGATCCCCCGTTTATTCGGCAATCCAGAGTAAAGACCGAGAAGCGAAACATTAGCACTTAAAAATAAGAAGAACCCAGACCCCTTCCCTATTCTTTCGACCTCATAAAACTGTAGTCCCTAAACGAAACCAAGAAAGGAGCAAGAAAAGACAAAACTTGCGACTCCACACTGATGTTTTTATTTGTTCGACACTCATCGTTGAAATCGTTTGTCAATTTACAAGAATGTACAGATTCAACACTCATTAATATTCATATGCCATTCAACATTAACGATACTTGCATTGTTCTTCATAAAAATTGGCACATTGAAATATAACTGTCTCTACGTTGTTCGATCTTGTTGCTTATACCACAAACAACTCTCCTGTGATCTACAATCCACAGCATTTTTCAAAAATGTTCGAATTATAATGTTTAGAACCATGAACGATCTCGGGCTTCAATTAGAAAATCTTCAACCTAGGGCAAAAAAGTAAACAAGTTTACAAAATTTCTCAGCAATATTAGATTAGTGACGCATTTAAAGAAAACGACTATCGATTTAATTTTTCAAGACATGTTTCGGATATCCTCTATCCATCTTCAATCTAGCCAATCAGAAATTGGACTGCCTGAATGGCTTGTGTTTTTGGACCAATCAGCGTCCATTTCAACAAGGTTAATTGAATAGGCCTAGTGAGAAAACGAATTCTTTTTGTCTGCATAGTAGAGCTCATGAGGCACTGATCTCTAAAAAAGACTTTGTTACCATGCTTTTGTCTGTAACTAATCACGTGACATTTTTCTATCTGAGTACCCTCGAATCAGGCTGATGGAGATTAAGTTATTGTTTTTAGGAGTACGTCTCCTATTACTTTTGTCTACTTACAGATATCAACTTCGCTATTCACTAAAACGCTTTTGCAGGAAATGGATCTTTAGGGATACTTTATCGTTTTCTTAACCATTTTTCGAAGAATTACGGTCAACATGTGCCGATAAAAAAGAAAACAGTGTGGTGGATTAAACAAATTTTATAATTTCAAACCCTTTTTTAAATTATTTTTTGTACTTACATAATTTACGTATTACCAAACAAAAGCTTCTCTTTAAATCAGCATTTTAGCTATGGAAAAGCAGATAAATCCACTGATTAAAGTCTATCGCTTTGAAACAATAAGAAAAGTCACTTTACTCTCCATCTCTTGTAGTGAATCCGTCTTCATTTTGGTGTAAACCAAATTATTTGAAAGATGATCAAGAAACAGACATAATCCTAATTAACATAGATATCTTTGAAATGATTCTGTACCTTCATCACATGGGTTCATGCCAGTATCTTTAAATGTTTGACCTTTCCACTTTTTCTTGTCTTCAGATTGAACCTTAGATGCAGAATCTTTTATTCTGTCCATATTGACTTAGCTGTAGTGTCATTAAGTCCAAGAACGCCGAAGACTTCTGCCGCTAAGATGAATCAGCCTAACATTGCTGATACTGAGAATCACAGAGAATCACACAATCAAGAGCTTTCAGTAAACGTCATAATTACTAAGTTACTTTCATTTTGAAGAAGCTGATCCATAACGTACTGAGAAGAGACAACCACCGTCAACATCGCCGTTATAGCAAATATAACACTTTCCCCACTTTCCATTGGAACCAGAAACATTATAATGGAAGGACTGGCAGAATAGCTATTGGTATTATTATCTTCTGAGTCAAATACTTTAGATGAAGCCCAAGAAAGATTTCCATGTAAAACGTGTTGAGACCATCTTCAAGCTGCAATCCTTTAGTCACGAATCATGGGGTAGTATCTTTGATGAAAAATGGAAAACCATGACAACTGTTCTTTTGACAGAAAACGCCACTGAAGACATTTCATAAAGCTTGGATATCTAGATATTATTACATCTTTAATTATGTCTTATTATGTACTCGAGTTGAATATTCTCTCCACAACACAAAGAGTGCACATCATCATCATAATCTGGTCGCGCTTGTATCGGACAGATTTGAAACAATCGTTTTCCAACAGCCCTTGTTCCTTACCATCTCACTCAGCCATGTTGTATTTGGCTTTCCCCTCTCTCTTTGTACTTTTACTTTTCTCTCCAGCAACCGTCTCTGCAGTCCTTCTCGTCTTACTAAATGTCGAAAGTGTCAAATCTTTCTTCATTGCAAGTAATTTCTTCAAAGGCCTCATCTCTTATAAGCTCATTTTGATTTGCCAGTCCAGTGATAGTATTCAGATGCCCATGCGTAAACACAACGCAAACTGTTAATAAATTTAGTATGAAACGATTTACATAAAGTACACGGGTTTTTTATGAGCAACTCAGTTGCTTAAGTGTGAGGCCTCGATTTGGTACAAAATCTAAACAACAAGCTAAGCAACTCGAGGCCTCAAATTCTGGAGGGACAATTTATATAACGCCTGAAAACAAATCAAGAAACGTTTTTCATTAAGAATTAATCACAATCTGTTGATATATAACAAATATGATATTGTTGATAATGTGTCAAGCAAAGAGATCAAAGATCCAACCATCATTTGGTATTTCATGGGTATTGATACCTAAGCAACTACTAAAGCAACTCCAGGCCTGATTTTGGAAAATTGGTAAGCAACTCGAGGCCTGACTCCGAAAATGGAGTTGTTTATTAAGAAAAACAACGTGTAATTAGTTTTCTACTCCTTGACGCTGCGTTTTAAGGATTTCTAGCACAGCGATCATATCAACTTGATTTTTATGTAAGGCAACCTTTGAAAACGTTACTGTAATCAATATATATGACTTAAGTATTTCATAAATTGTAGAAATAAGAGGCTACAGTAGGTCAATACTTGCAGTGAAACAAATCCTAGCCAGATTTAGATTAATCAAACGGACAACTTCAACTGCCTTGCTGCGTATTGACTCAACACTGATTGAACAATTTCACCTAGCTTTAACCTTCAGTAATAATTTTTCTCGTTTGACACTTCGACACCATCTTCAAGGAAATGATATACGTTCAATAAATTGTTCAGCTGTGTCTACTATCGGTCTCCAGGCAGGTGTTATTTGTACTAATAGACCCCTTAGAACTCATCTAAGTTGTGTATGATACGTAAACCCGCGGCATATCTATCATTATAGGTGGCATCCGAGACGGAGCTCTAGCTAGGAAGCAATGGTAAGTGAATTGCAGTCCTATTACCATTTACATATTTATTTCTCTCTGAATTTTAGAAAAGGGAAACGTTTCAGCAGCCAACTCACTCAGATCTATTGATTGCACAGAATAACAGAAAACAATTCAGGTTTACCATCGGATCCATTAGGGCTACTGACTACTTAACTGTTCAACGAGCTGAACTTGCTAGCAAATGAACTTTGGTACAAAAGGCTTGAAGAAGTACAACCACCATTTTGCAGCAAGATCAAGTATTGTGGGATTTGAAAAGTCGTAGTCTTTCCGCAAGTGTCAACAGGTTTACACCAAAGGGACGTACAACATCAGTAATTAAACAGATAGGCTCTTATTTGAAATACATACAGCTAGACCTAAAGTAACAACAATACTTTCAGGAATAAGATTTTTTGTTCAGTTCTTTTATATGATTTTAACTGTTTCCATATCCCCAATTTACCTGACGTAATCAAAATGATTCTATGATGAAGTGAAGGACCACTTTTCAAAACTGACCTGTCTTAATATAAGATTTTCATCGAATCGGTTTTCCTTGAGTGAATATTATATTATATAATGCAGATTAATTTGTAACGGTTGTCCTTGTATTCTCAACCACTAGAGTAAAGAATTAGTTACATCAAAGTTCAACTTAATGATAAAAAAAATTGAAGTTTCCTGTATACAGCGGGGTAAAGTTGTTGAACCTATCACTGACTCTTCCGTACATTGGATACACCAAGGTCGCGTTAATTACCGGATTCAAGTCCATCCGCCAGATGCTAGTTATAACAAGTCCTACCTTTTAAGGAAAATATCCTTGCTAATTGAATCTACAACGGTTGTTAAGGAAGAGTTAAAAATATTTTTAACTTTTACGAAAACACCACATTGCTGTTTTGCTGAACGCCGCCTCCAAAGCAACAACGTAAACAGGCGAAACTTCCTTTGTAGATCATAGAACATATCAAATCAATACTAATGCATTTGGCTCTCGATCATAAATTTTAAAAAGACTTCATGAGAAGAGCTTCTAGTAATACCAGCAAACTTTGTGAAGCTGATATGAAATGAGGAAGACCAATGGGGAACGGCTCAGGGAACGACGGAAGTAATATAATGTTATGTTCATGTCCAATAGGGCTGGAATAAAAGAGGTGTTTCTTTAGTCTCAACTTATGGGGGCCACGAGGAAGCATTTGCTGCATTTTCCAAAGTGAAGTTATTTTGGCAAATGCTATCTTGTCGTAAGGATTGATTCGTTGCGTCTTTACTCTCTGCCCTTCTTCGGTTATTCATTTGAAAAATTGCAAACACATTTGGTCCATTCGCGTTATTCTTTCTTAGTGACTAAAGTTCAAATGACCGTCTTCCACAAGTGAGCAATCAATAATTCCACACCTAACGCTTCCAAATTTACCTACCTTCACACTCGCCCCTCCTTCAGCTCCCCTATAAATCACCATACTTTAATGTGAACGGTACTGTGCGTTTCAAAGTTTATAAAGACGTTCAGAGAATATTTTGCTGTTTCAAGCAAGTTTGGTAGTTTAACAATCTAAACAGAAATAAGCTTTTATCTTCTTCTTGGTTTTCGGAAATGGGAGTGTAGGTCTTTCTGAATTTACTACACTTCATCTCTGAAAAACTCCCAAACATAGTGTATTTGAAAAAGTGATAAATTATAAAGAGCCACCCAACTTATTATACTCTTTTGGGAATAGAAATATACGTTGGCAAAAGGGTTCTAGAATATGTTTTACTTGCCGCACCCCTGCACAGACAAAATTGCTTCAATCTCATGTGTCAGTCAATATTCTATTGTAAGAAATCCATTTGTCTTTTACAGCTACCATTGCTTTATTACACAGAGTCTTGTTTTGCTAAACTCGTTAAAGGAGTGGCGCATAAATTTCCTAAGTGCATTAATTAACATAAATTAATTAATATGCAATGTTATACGCATCGGTGGAAACAAGAAGATTCTAAATACGCGAGAACGGGATCCATGTCGTGCATAATACTAGCGAGTACACTGAGCATGTTATGAAAATGCTGGAATTTCAAAACAAAACCAAAAGAACGAAAGCATAGGTGCCATTAAGTGGATACCAGGGTCTGATCGAAAGAGAGCCTTATCAAAAATCACTCGGATGGTGAAAATCACAAGAGATGGAATGGAAGAGATGGGACTCCCATGAAAGGCATGCAAGATGCTTCACAACAGATGACGCTGTGAAGGAAAGCGAATTGCAATTTCATAGCCCATCTGGGATGACAAGAATAAGTGAAGTGACGAATAAATTTTACTTTGAAGTAAATTATATATATTATTGCATGTTTGAATTGCTGTTAAGATTTCCTCAGAAAACCCTCTGAAGTTTGCATTTTACGATTGTTAGGACACTCGATGTCTAGTTTAAAATTTTTATTGTTGCTGTGCACGTGCTGCTCTTTTAATGGCAATGAAAATTGCTTTGCCCTCTCTTCTTAAACGTTTCTAGTATATTTAATTGCAAATAAAGCATCTGAAATACTAAAAATAAGATTTCTTAGAAGATACAGAGCGCACTAAAACTTTCGTCTTCTCAGCCAGGTTTCAACCAAAAATGCTCCATCTGAAACCTAGGTGATAGCACATTGGCTGTAGTATCAAAATATGAAGGTTGTTTATCTCCTCCTTATTAAGAAGGTGTTAGAAACTATTGAAAGATGATCTAAAGAATTGTTGTAACCAAAAACCATCGGAAACTAGCAAGTACATTGACTGTAGTATCGAAACATGAAAGCAGTTTACTACTTCCTTTTAAAAACCTGTTCGAATTTTTAATTACTCTATTCAAAGATAATTCAAAATATTATTGTAATCGGACTTAATCGAAAACCAGCCTAACACGATATAACAGCAATACCCTTTTATATAAAGTATGTATTCTTAGTATAACAATCAAGGCGTGATTAACGATGCCACATCATCATAAGAAAATTGTGTCTCGAGTGGGCAGGACATTAAACAGTAAGTCATTTGATGCTGCTTTTTGATGTATATTTTTGTCACATTAAGTCATAAGAATTCTAGTTCTTATTCTAGTTCTTGAACGTAATGACTACACAGTTCTTATATTTGATGTACCTGTACTTTAGTCAACAGAACAATCTTTGTCCATTATAGATAACCGGATTTTATTTTTTGTAATAGATCGGAGCCGTTGAAACTGAGTGGAGTTAGATATCAATTGATAAAGGATTTTTTTCCTCTATTAAATAGTTCGGGTTCCGGAACGATTCTGCTTGCAAATCAATGTCATGATGTTAAGCCTTTCTTCCAAGTTACAACACTTTGGCTTTATGCCTACACAATTCTGCGCATACAGTATCTAGTTTAGCTTTACCGTGCAGTTCAACATATCTTTGTATCTCGAATATTACCTGGAGTCTGTAGCTACATCCATTTCCTTGATGCTATACGTCTTCCTTTTCCAGATGAATGAATTTCAAGTTCTAATCGTTACCTGCATGCTAACATGTCTTGGATTCCATGTTATGGCGGTTCCAAATATGGATTGGATAGAAAGATTTAGTGATGACGAAAATCAACGTGATGAAGCTATTAAAGATCTGCAGCAAAATTTGGAGTTGATGGGAAGACAGTTGATGCTCCAACAATTCTTCGTAGAAGAGAAAATTCGATCAGATGGACAATCCGGAATAAAACAGGTGAACAAAATTTATGATACTTTGAAATTTTAAAAAATGGTACCAGATGTTTTGTCAAACACACTCATTTTCTGAAAATCATATGTCAGACCAATGTTTTGTGACTAAATATTATTTTAAATACGTATTTTCAACCCATTATTCTTCGAGACCAGATTTAAGCCCTTGATAAGAATAATTTAGTTTGTGGTATATATCACAATCTGTAGGTGACCTGAAGTATTTTAAAGACAAATCGATAATGAATTTTTCTTATTTGGTGTCTTATCTACTAGACCATTCATTCTCTATTGTCCAAAGTGCGAATTACGATAATAACCAACTTCAAAATAAAGACAATTTCTTAAACAAAACTACTCCTGTAAACTTTTTTAGTGTCTGTGCAACTATCTTCAGTTTATGTATTTTTTCCTCACAGGTTCGAGTAAGAAGTGGAGGAACGAAAAACTACTTTTCGAGTGATCATGCTGGAAGATCAATGGCATCAGTTCACGATCACTCGAACAACATAAGAACCGTAGGTTTGGGGGAGTTTGTCGCTGTTTTGAATGGAGTTGAATTTCGGACAAGACATAATGACTATCGCTTGTACATGCCTCATCGCACAAACAAAACCTGGCATGCAACAGAGCCAATCCCATTTCCTGACGTACCACCAGCGGTAATGAGTTTATCTTAACTTTATAATGACAAGAGCTAAGCAAAGTATTGGCGGGTAGGGGAGGGGGGGGTATATTAAGAGTTAAACTTTACTTTAGGGTACTTATTCAACAAGAGAGTTAAACAAAGATGGATGGTTATTAACTATGCTTTAATTACGTAAGTACCGTTGTGTGGCATTCTAAGCATTGGTAGGAGACTATTGTCAAATATTGATAGATAGATAGCCAAAAGCCTACGTCCTCCTATGCGTATAAATATAATATAGAACTCAAAAAATACACATTTTCCTCAACGTTTCAATATTATCTTCGTCAGGTATACCATATATATAGTATATATAGTATATACATCAGTATATATAGACTATATATATATATGGTTGCCTTTAAAAGCATCTTTTCTAGGAATAATATATAAACATTATAACATCGGACCCGGTTTTGGTAACACCCCCGGGGCTAAAAAACCTTGTCTGTATACATTTAATCCTTGCCCGGCACTGCGCTAACTATTCTCAAATCTGACTGACCTTTCACTAATTCCCTAACAAGCCGATTGCAACGTCTGGATCTGCTTTTTGATTCCAGATTAAACTATATTACAGACGCTTTTGAACAAACTTGAGTGATATACAAAGAAGGAATGGTCTTGGCTTAAAGGTTACGGTAAACTTGGTCTTTCAGACTCACGTAGCACGTAACACTTTCCGGGAGTAAATGGCGCCATGCCTCCATTTCGTATCTTGATGCACAAAGAAACGTTACAGATTGCGATGCAATGGTAATAATTGTGAAGAAAGCAGACCGAAGCAACTGGCAAAGTTTGTGGAGGAAATCGGTCAGCAGTGGCCGGAACGGCTGATGATGAATGAAGCAGCCCTTTTTAGTTTAATATCACTACACGAAAGAGTGAATGCCAACAAGCTCTTGATGACTTTAAAGCAGGAGGAGGGGGAATCGTGGAACTGACATGAAAAATAGAGTTATTATGACTTAATGAGGCTGCCGTGACCCTCCACTTTCAGAAATTCTTGCTTGCTCTACATTAGCCCAAGGAAGAAACTCAAGAAAGAAACTAAGCGGTAAGTAGATGATATCTTTTACTCCTAAGGAAGGGGTAGTACGAAATACACTTTGCAAATAATTTCACATCTTTGACCCTTACCCGAGATTGCTAAATGCGTTCGGGTTACATTACAGCCTCGTTTAGCAACGCTCATTCGCCTAACATCGGTTACTTTAGTCCCAGCACTCGTTTTCGTGGTGCCCCCTATTCACCTGTTAACGTTTATTTGAGTTGAAATGGTTAACGTTTCTGCAGTGCTGGTTCGAGTTATAGCATTGCCTAGAATAAAAGAATACATTGGTGTTGAAGTGCTAGATGCAATTTGTGAGGAGGTGAACTACTCCCAAGCAATCTGGCAAACTATCGCCGGTTTTCCTATCCTTTTGAAGGAGATCAATAAAGTTCTAACGGAAATCTTGTACGCATTTTGCGGTACATTCCCCCCTTGTCAATTACTGACATCCCAATAGTTAAACGAAATCTGCCCCCACCCCTTCCACCTGCACTTTCAGAGCGAAGATGAGAAGTCCATGTTAGATAGGGTTCCTAGGACTTTCTTCTATAATGTGGCAGACTTTTTGCACATAAGTCACACAATGTTAAAACCTATTTGAAGGTGAGCGCTACACAAAAATTCCCATCTGATATACCCGGGTTTCAAGGTAAAATATAGCGATTGCTAATATATTATTAACGAAACTATAAAGTAATCAGAACATGTAAAGTGAATACAAACCAAACCGGAAGATTGTGTATCACCGCAGTATGGATTTCACAAAGATAATGATTGAAGGATACACACGATAGCGATATTTTTATTAGCTTGAAAGTTTGACTGTATACACATGAGAGGATGCTTGGTGATGTTGATGAATTGGTGAGATCATGTGATTAGTATTCAAGATCCAAAGAAAGATTAATGGAGCATTTCATATTTAATGACGCACATCAATTTAATTTAAGTCCCCCCACCAGAGGAAATATAATTCAATGATCTAAGAATAAATTCCAACCTAAAAATGATTGAGGTTCAGTTTTTTAAATCAATCAGGAAGGAAATTGTGATTTCCTGATAATAACTCTCGACATGAAAAGGAGATCTATTCCTACCGTTAAATGATCTTATCCTCAAAATTCCAGGGATTCCGTCTTAAAAGTAAACCATCCGAGTGCTTTAAAATGTGAAAAGTAACTGCTTTCAACAGTGGGTGTGTGGGAGGGAGGGGGAAGTAGAATATGCTAGACTTATAAGGACATGGAAACAGAAGTTAATCACACCACACATTTGATGCATAATTTTCTTTCTATTTTCTCTTCCCTTTATGTGAGATTCCCCTCCCCAAAAAATCAAAAACACTAAAAAACAATAAAAAGTGTTTTATCAATACTTTCATTGTCTTGATGAAGGAGATGACGATGTAGACAAATAGCTCATCATTGTCAAAGTTTATTTATGTACCCTTGTCTTTCGTGTTTGCATTAAATCTAACAATATTGAAACTCCAACTACAAACTAAACACCTTTCTCTTAACGAGGCCTTCGTCCAATAACCACAGCACCTCAATTTTTCAAAACAGCGCGGCGTTAAAAGAAATAAATAGAAATATATATATTACTCTGAGGAGTGTTAGACGAAAAAAGCTTTTCAGTACACAATGTTGTCGCTGTTTCGTGCAATATTCTTGTTTTGTACCACAAACAAACTATTTATATGGAAATATATAAATTTGGTCCCGTACGTCAATTTTATGAGAGTACCTTAATGATGCAATAACCTTCCCTAGAGGAGCGAGGACTTCAATACAGCGCCTCTTTAAATATTGTAGGTGGTCTGACGATATCTCAGAAGTACAGTATGTATGGTTGTATATGTCTATTTCTCTGCTGTCTTCTAAATCCTTAACGTTTCAAATGTTCTATCTTGGACCTAAAAACTATCTTAACCACCAAATCCTGGTAGGTAATACCAGCCAGTTCAGCTATAGGTGACATCAGCGTCACTTGATTTATTTCCTGAGACCCATAACTTTGGTAATGTATGAATAGTTATATATTCAAATTAATCATTAATAAGTATCATCTTTGCTCCCTCTTCATGTTTTGAAATGTAACAATTTGATTCATCTTCATTGAGTTTAAACATTGCGGAGTTGAATATGAGGTGTCAATTTGCTCTTATGCATAACTTGCGTGTCTCATCAATATATAATATTCCCTTACCTTAACCATGAAGTGGGCGGTTGAAGTGTCTCTTAACAAATTGGTTTATCCGTTTATTATGTACTAAATGTGACCTCAACGTGGATATCGGCATGGACGCAGGGACATGGGGGCTGAGGGTTAAGTTGAGACTGACATTTTAGAGGGAGAATCTCGTTAGAAATGTGTCTTAAATGTATCTAGCTTTATTTTGAGTTGTAAAATTTTAACAGCTATAATGACTCCATCCGCAAGCATATACAATTTGCATAGAGCTGGATGTCCATGCCCATCAGTCGGTTATTGGGGCTAATTTGGTGACCAGAGATATAGATAATGCATACATCAAGGTTTGCCTAGCTCAATTGGTAAAGCTCTCATCTTGAGAACGTGGGTACGAGGTTGAAATCCCGCTGGGGAACATATTTTCTTTTCTCTAGTACCGTCTTTAAACTGGTCGAAAATATTTGTAATGTGCTATAAAGATAGCCATATTTTTACCCGAAGAAAAGTCTAAACTGGTAATAACTTTGTGACTGAGGCAGCAGCCTATAGATTCTAATTTAATCCTTCTAGAAAGGACAAATGATACTTACATAATAGTAGCAAATGTCGCTTCTGATATGTTGCCATGGTGATGACAGACGAGGGAATGTAAGACAAGTATTAGGTACAATCCGGGCTAAACTGGATAAGTTTATCAGCTTAATTTAAAATTGCTTCTTATTGTTGGCATAGAAATGTCACATCTTGATTGTTTAAGATCTAGCTTAGAGCGTAATTCAAAGATTTGCTCTTTGCCCCCGGAATTAACAATCTAGGTCCCTTTGGCCATGGTCATCAGTCGAATGCATGACATCAATTACAAAGATCACCGTCCTTCAATAATAGTGTTACACCCTACATTCTAAGCCAAGGATTTGCTCAGCGATATAGAGTGATCGACGGCTTTGTGAAGTGAGACACTGCGTCTTAGACTTAAGAAAATAAACTCAAAGCACTTGGGGTAGTATCAGTTTACTGTTAACCTCAAGAATTGCGAGAAGGCTGGGATTCTCTCAGACCAGCAGAAGAGTGTTTTTAAGACGCTGCACTGTTGTGAGAAGCAGACAACAAGCTGCAATCCACTGAGAAGATCTCCTCCATATATTATCCATATTTCAGACCGTTATACTTTATCTAAGGAAGGACAATGAGGGCAGAATTAGCATTTATCTGCTTCATCGCAGTTATCAACTGTTTGGCTTACGGAAAACTTGGATTGAAAGGCAAGAAATCGGGAAGGACTGGTAAGACACTATTTTGCAAGTTATATTTTGTCTTTGAGATTAATATGCAAGCATGGTTAAGTATTTGAGCTGATTTTCCGTTTGCAAGTAGTAGTACAAAAGTTCAATTCTACCGTTTTGTAACAAGGCCACAGTATAAGGACACAAGCTGGTAATTCAGGAGAAGATATACAAAGTTTTTAATGATAATCTTTCAAATCAGATATTAGGCTAATCCATTTCTCAATCTTAAATTGTAAATCAACTCGTTAAAACCCATTGAAGCATTTTCTGTGGGCAATATTACGTTGATTGCGTATGGCATGTGTACTGTATCCTCCATTTCAAGAATCTCATTTTAGGACACGACTACAACGGAATGTAATA
>JAAAKM020006971.1:86945863-86960615 GCA_010016025.2 Alatinidae sp. Z8VKAUB7J3
GCATATTAAAATTATGTTAACGCATCTTCAGAAAAAGCCGCTTAGGAAATTCAGGCAACTTCTCTCGATGGCACATAAGACATCAGACACATGATTTTAGGGGTGTATTTGTAAAAAAAAGTGAAGAATACCCGGTCACTTCTCTCAGCTAATATCACAACAAGAGGGCGCTGATAAGTATTCTGATTTTGAGCTACTCTCAAAGACGTTTACCTGCAGTCGTCATAGTTTACAGCAGTCAGTACAGATGACGCTGATCTTTACCGTGGACAACGCTCAAATGCTCTGAACCATGGGTACTCAATCTGCAGCCTTGTAGCATTCCATTAGCAAGACATGTCCAAATTAGTGAAATTGCAGCCATCGCGGGGCTTCAATCAAGGTACATATTAATGGTTTGTAGGTGGTTTTATTTAGTACACAAAGACGCGCGTCATCAGTTAGTCTCTTCTATAACGTAGTAAAAGTGAACGGTTATTCTCTTCTTTATCCATCAGTGCATTTTAAAATTTCACTAAATTTCAAAGTTTCGGCCGAGACTGATTTTGATGCCGTTCACCTTTAGAGCACCAACCGCGCAGGCTCTTATTTGGGGGAGTTGGATCTTTGCTTATTTTGCCACGTAGCCCAGCCACGTAGGCAACTTAAAGCTGACCAACAGCCTTAATGTTTCAAACCATTGCTTATTTCAATTTGTTACAACGGATCGTATAACGTTATCTTTTGCCTCAACGGGAAGGAGTCTACAATAAACCGTTTTCTTCCAATCGGATGAAATAAACGTCAAATTCAACTATCGATGATGGGATAATCAATTGAAGAATGGTATAAAATTTCCGTCAAGAGCACATAAAGCTACATGTTTTGGTTAGAAAATCCACTGATAAAGCTAAAAAAATTTAGCACCACTAATACTCTGGGTTTCCTTCTCGACAGGAGATTTGATCAAGAAGAGACAAGAAACAAGATCGTGGCTATAAATTATTCCTAATGGCTATAATTCAGAGGTTATCCCAATACATTGCTTTCCTCTATAACAGTAATATAATTTGAATCGTTTTCATTTCTAATTTGTGGTTAATTTCTACAGTTATGTCAGTTATGAAAAGCAGGACGTAGCTAATGGTCTTAAAACGAGCTGGAGAAGTGGAATCTCCCTGCTCTGGATCACATTGTTTTCATTTTATAGATATAGATTTTATAGTAATAGAACATTGCTGTAATTTAAATTAAAAGCAATACGAAGGGTCGCTTCTTTGAGTTCCAAGAGCATTAAATTAATTTATGATCTCTCACCCGTGTACTAACGGTTGCAAAGTTACACAGGGGGGCTCCAAACGGCCCCTTTACTCTCGAGCAGAGTCGTGTGTAAAAAAGGCCGTGCAGAACAGGGTTGACCACTGAGACTGTGCTTAAATATGACTTATCAGTTGCTTATTAAATTCCTATTATACTTGCTACTACAGATCGTGAATAGACGACAATAAACTTTGCTTAAAACGATAAACGGTGACACGGTTTGATTGCTCAAAACGGTAGAAATTAGGACACTAAGTCCATAATTTGAGTACGCAGGTGTCATAGGGAGATCTTAGCTTCTCTAGCCCCCAGGATTTGGGCAGCTGTTACTAATGCTAAGACGTTAGGTTAATAATATACTTACCATGTTTTTAAGGAAGGTGACAATATGAGCCGGTGTGTCTACAGGAGCCGGCGAAACGTGGAATAAAATAGATTCAATGCATTCAGAGACATTAATAGTCCTACAATTTGGTTGTTGGCTACATTCGTGGACAAAAGCAATCTAAACTTTTACTTAAATGCAATAAAAATGACCGAAATCATGGAAGACACTAAGTAGAGGAAAAGGGATCCCATTGGTGGTATAACAAGCTATCTGTCGCTCACCTCCTATCAAAAGAAATTTTCAAAATCCATCGTCTGTTAGATCCGGGGCTAGGCCAGTTTGCATTTATTTATGTCAGAGATTGTAGTGCATGTGCAGCAAACTTTGCTGTAAAATACTAGAGCGCACATTGAGACAAAAAGCAAAATGAAATCTTGACAACAATTTTAAAGTTATACCATTATGATTAAGTTTAATCTGATAATAATTTTTCTGCGATTTCGAGGATATCAGACTAGGTTGTTTCCCTAGAGAGTGCGACAAACATTTAAATTAAATTATCTTATTTCTCTGCTTCCTATTTGGCTGATAAGTAAAATACAAAAGTATTTTCCTTGAATCATTCAGAATTAGGGGCCAATGAGTAAAGTTACTGTTTATTTTGACAAGCTATGCGTGACTGGTTTGAAGATGCCAAAGACTGCAGAGGCGCTGACGTCGGCGTAGGGAAACCGGTTTGACGCGGTATGTTAAATGTATGGATGTTAAAAAAAGAATGAAACGAAAACAAACCCTTGGTGTACGCCGTTCTAAGCATTCTCTTTTTGCTCGTCTCTTCACGTAAAACAATTAATTCTGTATCACTACTATAGAGAACTTGTTTAACATTTGGCTGAAAACATGAGTTGCAACAGCAGCCCTTGATGCCAGAAAGTGCCTGGACAGCATTACCACTCTCATAAACTTTTCATTATCTTTCATCAAGTCATATAAATGGAGTTGCAGTTCTTTTGCTCACTCTAAATTCTTCACATCAATCAGGTAGTGGCACCATGAGAGGACCGTGGTCTTGCCCCACTTGTCTTAAAGCCTCAATTTTTTATTCTTCTAAATCTGATAAGAACGATGAAGCCTTGGATAGCAGCGGTACTTCCGGCTGTTTAAATATTTTCAAGCCTGTTTAACTAGCGTACTCTCACACATTCTTAATATTCACTCTTATTTTACATTAGTGACGTCATACATTAGACGTTCCACTCCCCAACACTTTTATCAGAGCTGGAATCGTCACTGCCCTTGTTCTGAAATCATTGGGGCAAACCTTGCTAATGCAGGACTGCGTAATTTTAGATTTTTACAAATTAACTAAGGAAAGGTCTACGCAAATGATCTAACATAAAGAAGAAAGAAGTTCAACAGAAAAAAGTCATGCTTATCACAAAAGCAGAATGCTTAAAAGCCTCCTTTCGTCCACTGCGATGCCAGCTTACTGCCGGCTAACATCCTACGGTCTATTATACTATCCGATAATTAGAAACTCCATTCGCTGCAATGCATTTTATATTTTGTCATAGCAAAAGTAGTCATTTCACAGAGGCGCCACCGGTAATCTAGATGTCTTAAAAAAGCCTATTTCAATCGCCAGGGGTTTCCATTTCATATTAACAGTTGCGTGGGTAAATAGGGAAGAGAAGACTCGATTTAACTCGATTCGACCAGCTTTATTTCCTTTTGAAGAGAATTCAACGTTTTAGCTAGTTTATCCGTAGAAAAATGAGATAGCAAGTGGTGTTGAGGGACTTAAGACAGCCCAAAGGCGGGATGCCGTTGAAACTCCCAGCTAATTGTCAGGGGTTTGCATTTTACAATTACAGTTGCATGGGTCAACGGAAAACCGGACAAATGATTAAGTTTTATTTTACACCCAGCTTTATAGTCGTCTATGGAAGTAAGATGAAGCGATTGTGTCATTTTAACTGGTTGGTCTGCATAATAAAAAAAGATATTAAGTAGGGTTGAGAAAATTTGGAGAGCAAAAAAGCGGGGAATTGTTGAAACTCCAAGCTTATCGCCAGGGGGTTGCATTTTACAATTGCTTACACACCGACGTGGCATTTGCGGCGTGGAATTTTACTTGGGAATAAGCCTATACAAAAGTATTAAACCTTTTACATCGAAATGACACGCTAAGTGGCAAATGCAACGTGCCACTTCTGTGCCACTGGAGAAACGAGCCAGACCGGTTTTTTAAAATCTTGTCACATAGCACAGTTTCTTTTCAATCGATCAGGATAGTCTTTGTTCACATTACATGGACAACTTGGTATCTGAGGACTAGGGTAAAGGCTCGCTTATCTGTTTCTGTTTGTTTGGAAGGGTACTCAACTGTCAACACTTTCATTGACTAGGCTTTAAAAACTTTTTTAACTCACAAAATTTGACTGCCTCAGGCCAAATCATCAATCAGTTTCCGCGCTCCGGCAGGCGGAGCAGGCGCTCGCCGACACCCGCATCCGGGCGCCGTTCGCCGGCACCGTGATCGCGAAGAGCGTGGAGCTCGGCGAGGCGGTCTCCGGGGTCAGCTTCTCGGGCACCGGCACCGCCGGGGCGGTCGCCACCCTGGCCGATCTGTCGAGGCTGGAGGTGGAGGCCGACGTCAAGGAGACCTACCTCGGGCGGGTCCGGCTCGGGCAGTCGGCGGAGCTGCGCATCGACGCCATCCCGGACCGCACCTACCGCGGTCGGGTGGCTCGCATCGTCCCGCGCGGCGACCGGGCGCGCGGCGTCGTCCGGGTCGAGGTCGACGTCCTCGATCCCGACGACCGGCTCTACCCGGACACCAGCGCTACGGTGACGTTCTCCGGCGACGACGATCCGTCGGCCGCTGTCGACGCGATCCGCACCGTCGTTCCCGCCGCCGCCGTCCGGCGCGGTGCCGGCGGCGACGTCGTGTTCCGTGTCGACGGCGACCGCGCGGCGGCCGTGGCGGTCGAGCTCGGACCGCTCAAGGAAGGCCTGCACGAGGTCCTGCGGGGACTGAATGGAGGCGAAGTGTTGATCCTGGATCCGCCCGAGGAGCTGACCAGCGGCGATCGGGTCGAACGGAGCCCGTGATGTCGGAAATCCTCATCAGAGCACGCTCGGTCACGAAGGTCTACCGCCGCGACAAGCTCGAGATCCCGGTCCTGCAATCGCTCGACGTCGCGGTCGGGCGCGGCGAGTACCTCGCCCTGATGGGACCGTCGGGCTCGGGCAAGACGACGCTGCTGAACCTGATCGCCGGCATCGATCGGCCGACCGGCGGCAGCATCGAGGTGGACGGCGTCGATCTCGGCGGACTCGGCCAGGGTGCCCTCGCCGCCTGGCGATCGCGCCACGTCGGGTTCATCTTCCAGCTCTACAACCTGATCCCCGTGCTCACCGCGGCCGAGAACGTCGAGCTGCCGCTGCTGCTCACCCGCCTCGGCGGCGCCGAGCGCAAGCGCCGGGTGGCGACCGCGCTCGACATCGTCGGCCTCGGCGATCGGGCCGGGCACTACCCGCGTCAACTGTCCGGCGGTCAGGAGCAGCGGGTATCGATCGCGCGCGCCGTGGTGACCGACCCGACCCTGATCGTCGCCGACGAGCCGACCGGCGACCTCGACACCGTCGCGGCGACCGAGATCCTCGACTTGCTGGAGCAGCTCAACGGCGAGATGGGCAAGACCATCGTGATGGTGACGCACGACCCGAAAGCGGCGGCGCGCGCTCAACGCACGCTCCACCTGGAGAAGGGCGTGCTGCTCGACGCCGACACCCCTGGCGAGGAGGTACGGGCGTGACCTTGTGGACCCTCGTCCGTCGCAACGCATCGCGCAAGCCGCTCCGGACGCTGCTGACCATCGGCGGGCTGACCCTGCCGATCGGGCTGCTGACCTTCCTGGAGGCGGCGATCACCAACCTCGAGACCGAGGCGGCCAACTCGGACCGCTACGACCGGGTGGTCGCGATGCACAATCAGTCGCTGACCCGCAGCCTGCCGGTCTCCCACTACGACCGCCTGGGCTCGATCGAGGGAGTCACCCAGGCGACCTTCCTGACCTGGTTCGGAGGGCTCTACGGCGACGAGAAGGCACCGTTCGCCCAGTTCGGCTGCGACCCGGAGACCACCTTCGAGGTGTTCTCCGAGCTGCGCATCCCGCCCGAGCAGCTCGAGGCCTGGAAGTCGGACCGCGGTGGCGCCATCCTCGGCCGCAAGGGCGCCGAGCAGCGCGGCCTCGAAGTGGGCGACCGGATGCGCATCAAGGGCGTCATCTACCCGTTCGATCTCGACCTGACGATCCGCGGCATCTTCGACGTCGACGACCCGCTGCTCGACGCCACCCGGATGTTCTTCCACAACGCCTACATCGACGAGATGCCGGCCGCCCAGGGCGAGCCGTACTGGCGCGGACGCATCGGCACGATCTGGATGAAGGCCGCCTCGACCAGCCTGATCCCGTCGATCATGGAGCAGGCCGACGCGATCACCGCCAACACCGCCGACCCCACTCGCTCGCAGACCGAGCAGGCGTTCGGGCTGATGTTCGCGAACATGCTGGGCAACTACCGGTTCTTCGTCCGCAGCCTCGGCTTCGCGATCACCTTCCTGCTGGTACTGGTCGCGGCCAACACCATGGCGATGGCCTACCGGGAGCGGGTGACCGAGCTCGCGGTCTGCAAGGCACTCGGGTTCAGCAGCCGGCTGCTGGCGTTGATCACCTTCGGCGAGTCGCTCGTGCTGACGGCGGTCAGTGCGTTGCTGGGTGTCGGACTCGGAAACCTGGTACTCGGCCTGCTCGACGACTTCGGCCTGGCGTTCCTGGCGAACTACTCCGTCCCCCCCAGGGTCTACGCCATCACGGCCGGAATCGCGTTGGTGGTCGCAATCGGTGCGGCTGCGCCGCCCGCCTGGTCGGCGATGCGGCTGTCGGTGGTGAACGGGCTGCGGAAGGTGGTGTGATGGTCCCGCTCAAGTACAACGTCCGCAACCTGTTCGTCCGCCGGGGGACCACGCTGATGACGGTGCTCGGCGTGGGCCTCGCGGTGTGGGCGTCGGTGGTCGCCCTGATGCTGCGCGACGGCATCCGCCATTCGTTCGTCGGCACCTCCGATCCGCTCGACGTCATCGTGCTGCGCGACGGAGCCGCGAGCGAGACCGAGAGCAACGTGCCACGCGAGGCGTTCAACGAGCTGCGCAACCTTCCCGGCATCGCCCGCGGCGAGGACGGTCAGCCGCTCGCCTCCGGAGAGCTGATCGCGGTGATCAACCGGGACCGCCGCAAGGAGGGAGAGCGCGCCAACCTGATCGTGCGCGGTGTCCGGCCGGAGCTCGCCCGGGCGGTCCGTTCTCGCTTCGACGTGGTCGAGGGTCGCATGTTCCGCCCCGGCCTGCCGGAGGCGGTCGCCTCGACCCGACTCGCCGAGCGCTACCAGGGGGCCGGTCTCGGCGAGCGGATGCAGCTCGGGCGCACCGAGGTGGAGATCGTCGGCCTGTTCGAAGCCGGCGGATCGAGCGCCGAGTCGGAGCTGTGGACCGACATCGAGGTGCTGCTCGACGATCAGAACCGGGACTCGCCCTCGGCCGCGGTGCTACGGGTCGCCGACGCCAGCCTGATCGACGGCCTGATCGACACCATCGGCAACGACCCGCGCTTTTCGCTGCGGGCCGTGCGCGAGAGCGAGTACTTCGAGGCGCAGGCCAGGGGGACGTTGTTCGTGTACATCATCGGCCTGGTCATCGCCACGTTCCTGTCGGGCGGCGGGATGTTCGCCGCCGCCAACGTCACCTTCGCGGCGGTCTCGGCCCGCACGCGCGAGATCGGCACGTTGCGCGCCCTCGGGTTCCGCCGACGCCACATCCTGGCGTCGTTCGTCTTCGAGACGCTGCTGGTCTGCCTTCTCGGGGCCGGGCTGGCGCTGCTGTTCGCGCTCCCGGTGCAGGGGACGACGACCGGCACCGCCAACTGGGTGACCTTCAGCGAGGTGGCGTTCTCGTTCCGCATGGGCCCGGGCGTGGTGGCCGCAGGGGTCGCTCTGGCGGTCGCGATGGGGCTGGTCGGAGCGCTCTACCCGGCCTGGCGTGCCACCCGCCTGCCGATCGTCTCGGCCCTGCGTGAGGTGTGACCGACCGTGGCTCGAGGCAAGAACCGACGAAAGAAGGCCGCGCAGGCGGCACCTGCCGGGCGATCGCCCCACCGGCTCCGGATCGCGCTCGCGGCGGTCGGGGTGGGGGTCGCTCTGGTGCTGTGGGCGCTCCGAGTCGGCGAGGCCGACTCCCCCGCCCCGGAGGCTCGCGACGAGCCCCGGAGCGCCACGGCTCGCTCCGCGCCGCCACCGCGCAATCTCGCGATCTTCATGATCGACACGCTCCGCGCCGACGCCCTCGGAGCCACCGGATACCGCCGCGACACGACCCCGGCGCTCGATGCGCTCGCGGCCGACGGAGCGGTGTTCCTCCAGGCCTACTCGCACTCGCCGTGGACGCGTACCAGCGTCGCCTCGCTGTTCACCGGCGAGTTCCCGGCGAGCCACGGTGTGCAGGACATCGGAGACTCGCTCGCGCCCGACAGCGTCACGATCGCCGAGCTGCTGCGCGATCACGGCTTCGAGACCGCCGCCTTCATCACCACCGCCGCGATGTCGCCGGAGTTCGGCGTCGACCAGGGCTTCGAGACCTACCGGTACATGCAGCCCTCACCGGACGCCCGAACGCGCAACGGACGTCGACGCCTGACCTACGTACGCGCGGGCGAGGCGGCGGAGGAGCTCGAGCCGTGGCTCGATTCCGCCGGCGACCGACCGTTCCTGCTCTACGTTCACACCGTCGACCCGCACGACCCGTACGACCCGCCGCCCTCGGATCGCGTCTGGGGCGAGGACCTGCGGGCTCGCTACGACGGCGAGATCCGCTACACCGATCGCTGGATCGGCCGCTGGCTGGAGATGATGGACGCGCGCGGCGTGCTCGACTCGACCCTGGTGGTCGTGCTCTCCGACCACGGCGAGGAGTTCGGCGAGCACGGCGGCGTGGGGCACGGGCACACGCTGTACGACGAGCTCCTCCGGATCCCGCTGCTCCTCCGTCACCCCTCCATCCCTCCGGCCCGGATCGACACCCGGGTGCAGGTCGTCGACCTCCTCCCGACGCTGCTCGACGCGCTCGGGGTCCCATCTCCGGAGCCGTTGCCCGGGAGGTCGATGTGGGAGGAGCTCCACGGCGGACGGACCGAGACGATCGCCCCGCGCGACGTCTTCGCCGAGGTGCTCTTCCCGGCCAAGATCGAGGGATTCGCCTGGCTGGAGGGACCGTGGAAGCTCATCCACACCCTCCAGGATCGCGGCGGCAAGCGCGACATGCTGGAGCTGTACGACCTGCGGGACGGCGTCGAGCGACGGCCGCGCAACGTCGAAGCGCACGACGTGCTGAGGCGGATGCGCGAGGAGCTTCGGAGTCGGCGGCACGACCACCTGGCGCGCGCGGTCGCCCGACCCGAGGTGACGATGTCACCCCAGACCCGCGACCGCTTGCGGGCGCTCGGCTACATCGACTGAGAGCGGTCGAGGCGCCCGTCTCCGGGCCGGACGGCGGAACGGGACGAGCGGTCGGGCCCGCGCAGGGCCCGGACGCGCTCGTCCCGGATGCTCAACGGTTACGGCCGCGTCGAGCTTCGGGCCGAGCTTCGGGCCGAGCCGGCTGCGGAGAGGCCTGAGAGGCCTGCGACGCCTGACTCGGGAACCGGGTCGGCACGGTCGGCGAGGCGGGGCAGAACTTGATGTAGTACAGCCCCAGGCCGAAGCACCGACACTCGTCGTCGATCGCCGCGTCGAGGGTCGGCAGCAGACGGTTCGGGTGCGGATCCGGCGCGTCCGGCGCCAGACACAAACCAGAACCCAACAGCACCTGCGGAAAGACCTCGAGCTCGACACCGGTCCGAGGACTGGACTGGCGGGCTGCCGCCTCGACATCGCCCGAGATCGCCACGATACACAGAACCACTACGAGGACGCTCAATCTCTTCACGATCCACCTCCCTGCTGCAGATTCGTGCCACGACCGCGCTCGAGCTCCCGATCGAATTCAGCCACTTCGGGCCATTCGACCTGAATCCGGGGCCGGAGCTTGCGGAGGGCACGCAGGTGACCGTGGACGCCGGCTTCGTCGCCGAGCTCCTGAGCCACCTTACGCAGATGGAAATGACCGTAGAAGAGCAGGTCGTCGTAGTCCTCGCCGCGTGCCAGGTCGTTCCCGTGCAGGAACTCCCGTTGCGCGTCCTGGTGGCGCCCGGCATCCATCAGCGAGCGGGCGTAGGCCAGGCGAGCCCGGCACAGCTCGTACCGCCCTCCGACGAGGGCGAGCGACTCGAGCGTCTCCCGGTGCAGACGGATCCCCGCCTCGACCTCTCCCGAGCTGACCCGACAGCTCGCGAGGCTCGACTGCAAGCGCAGTGCATCCACCCAGTGCTGCTCACGCAGACCCGCGATCGCCTCCTCGTAGCCGGCGATCGCCGCGGCGTGGTTGCCCTGCAGATCGTCGATCACGGCCAGCAGGCCGCGAGCGTCGAACGTGAGGCGAACGTTGCCGCACTCCTGGGCGATCCGGTAGGCCTCGGCCGCCGTGGCACGGGCCAGCGGCAGCTGCCGCGACTCATTGTACAGCCGCGCCATCGCGTACATCGCGTACGCTCCGTGCTCGGCCGACATCGACTCGTCGGCGAGGGCTCCCTTGAGGTACTCCTCGGCGATGCGGTGCTGGCCGAGACGGCGCAGCGTCATGCCGAGGTCGATGCAGAACTTGTGCCGTAACCCGGTCGACTCGTCGCCGGACTCGACCGCGTCGAGACCCTTCTCGAAAGCGACGAACGCACGGTGCAGGCGACCCTGCTCCACCGCGTCGAGGCCGACCCGCCTCAGCTCCTCGGCGTCGGTTTCCGAAGGAACGTCGACGGAGAAGCGATCGAGCACGATCTGGTCCACGAAGGCCTCGATACGGACACCGTAGATCGAGGACAGCGTGAGCAGTACCCCGACCGGGGGAATGTACTGACCGAGCTCGGACTTCGACAGATAGGCGACGGAAATCGACTCCGGGTGCTCCTGCGACAGCTCCGAGACGTCCTTCAGCGACAGCTGCGAGGACTCCCGGCACCGACGAAGGTAGCGGCCCAAGCGTGGACTTCTCTGACGTCGTGGTCGCGACATGCGCGCCCCCCTCCTCTCCTCGCCTACCTGAACTGTTTCCCCCCGGTCCGGTAGGCGGTAACCAGCGTTGGGGGAAAAGTACCACAGCGCGTGAACAGGTGTCAACAAAGAGAACGAGAGGTTTTGCACACAGAGAAAGGGCTTTCGGTAATAGCGGGGAAATCTTTTCGATACAGAGACTTGCCGTGGGGGTCACGGGCTCGGGCGGAGGTCGTCCGGGAGGGCGACCGGACGCGGGCCGCGGAGCTCGATGGGAGATGGCCCCGCTCAGGCCCCACGCGAGGCGGCGCGGCGACGGAGCAGCAGCCAGGGCAGGGCGGAGACCGCACCGAGGGCGAGCCCGAGCCAGGCCACCCGCGCCTGGGCCCCGTAGTGCATCAGGTTGTAGACCCTCAGCACGAGGGTCTCGAAGCCGGGAGGGGCGAGCAGCAGGCCGAGGCCGAGATCGCGCACGGCGAGCAGGTAGACCGCCCAGGCGGCCGCCGCGAACGACGGAAATCCCTAGTAGTTATATGGGCATTAAGGAGCTTTGTCATCATCCCTCATGCAGCTACGGGGGAAGGTAAGGAGGATTGGGGGCCAAGTAGGCTGGTTCAATTTTTTCACATTCTACTAAGCTGCCTTTGGTCATGCTGTGGAAAGGGGTGTTTAGTATCGATATGCATGTCTTGCTGTGAATGTGACACATTGTCTGTCATAATCAATTTAAATTTTGATAAAGCTGAAAAGTGGTCATGAAAAAAATTGAGATTTGGCAAATCATATGGGGGCCATGGCCACCTCTGCCCCACCCTGTTCCTCGTCCCTGTCATGTGGGAATGTAACTCATTAGAATCTTCTGTGTAAATGATCGTCATCAGCATCATCATATCACCATCATCATCATTATCATCATCGTCATCAGCATCATCGTCATCATCATCATCATCATCATCATCATTATTATCATTATCATCATTATTATCATCATCATCATTATTATCATCATCATTATCATCATATCAATCACCACCACCAGAATCAGAATCATAGTCAACGTAACCAAAATTCTGCATCTAAAATGACTTTTCACATGGAATTTCATGTGAAATCAGTTACACGTTTTCTTAACCATATTATTTATAGTGCATTCTTGCCTATTATGACAGTACACGCATATCTTTATCTTGCATTTTGCCCTAACCAAGCCATTATCAATTAATAATGATGGAAGATGTTCTTAAATTATTACCTGTAGTAATTAATTGTACAATTTATCTTTATTGTAATTTTCTCTACAGAATGATCAAGATTATGGTGTCACTGAGCCCTTTTTTATAACGCATGATAATGAAAGGGAGTCAACATGTATTAAACGACAACCATTAAAAGAGGATGCAGAGGTATGCATAACAGTCATGATAATCGAATATTTTCTCAACTTCACACATGTTCGTAACACTGTCTTTGAAGATTAATTGATTTCGATATGTGCATGTAGGACAATGAGCTGTGATGATAGGTATTTAGGTAAGAGCCATTGTAAATGTAACCATTGCTGTGTTGAATGTGCAATACATCTTACTGCCTCATTTGAACATTACTATGATAAAAGGTTATCTTGAATGATATGGGCACAAAAGCAAGGTCTCTTATATTTATGACAACCTACTATCACATTGGCTGTTTACAGTGAAAATGTTAAAAAACGTTTTATCATGGTAAAAAGTGTCATGGGAAATCATTTATTTTTGTTTATGCTTCCATGAAAGTTCACCTTGGTGACTTAAACTCTTGAAAAGTTACGTTACTTCCTTTCTGCCTTCCATTTTTCCCAAATCCCTACGCTCTAGCAAGGCTTTCGTTTAGTTGTTTATTTGTTTGTATCTAATTATTGACTCGTTTCATTTTTATTTCTTGTAGGGCATTCCCATATTTCTCTCAGACTACTGAGCAATATAATGGAATGTACTAGACAATGCAAAGTACGTCATTGAACCTTGTAAATAATTTCTGCTCTTTAGGTAAACATTCCTATAAGAAACTGGCTGAATCAAAACATTATTTAAGTAAAATGGCCAGTAAAGAGTAAGTTAAAACGATGAGCGCTATGACAGTCATTGGTAGGTATTGTTATTTTGTACTTTTTAGCAATTATTGAGGGACGAAATCTATTGAGTAAGCCCTTGATGCATTGGAGCATTAGCATGCGTACAGATATAAAGGCTACAGAACGAGAGAGCGACATCAACAATGCATGATACCAGAAGTGCTTATTTTATATTTTCACTAATTACACTTTGCAAAGGGTTTTAGCAACTTGAAACAGCAATAAACTCTTAAATCTGGGGGAATTTGAATCTGAATCTTGAACACGTGGAATTTTAGCGAATACTGTTAGTCACAGTGGCGAAGTCAGAGGGCAGGCTAGTCAGGCCCAGCCTGACCTAAAAATTACAACCAAAATTTAGTAAAAAGGGTCTTCCCATTCCCCTTTCTTCCAATTAAACTTTTCGGTGTCACAATAATAACGTTTAGGCCACCCAAACCCAATACAAACACACGTACACATTTTCTTGAACACATCGAAGATCATTACCGTGGCTCTATCAAGTTGTTTGATGTTTTCGTAGCCTTTGGAGAAGGGTCATGCTCTCCCACATTTGGCCTGACCAACATCACGGATTGGAGCTGATGTAGCCATATGATTGGCTGGAGGAGGCAGAAGTAGCCTTTGTTCCATGACGTCTACGCAGGCCTAATTAAAACCGCCTGCCTTACGTAAGAGACAAAGAAAATGATTTTAAGAACGGGGGACTACACTGTTATGATTTCGTTTCACTTTCTCAGCTAACTAGTATCTTGTAAGCAAAAGGCTGACTTGGAAATGAAATGTATTTACCCCCGTCTAGTACTTCAGTACTTTCACGTTCTCTTGTTCATCATTCATTCAAAATCATTCAGCACCTTCACACAAAAATAAAAGAAGCTGACCATTCAATCGACTTTAAATACTCCTTGTTGATTGCTTTTTAAGGAGTTGTCTCCCAAACGCAATTACAGAAAAGGAGTTCTTGCAAATGCATATTAGTGGGAATGAACTTTTGGGAATCAGAAGGCCGACTGTGTAAATGACCTCTTTGTAAGGGGACTGCATCAAGTAGGGGATTACATCAATTACACTACAGACCCGTAGCTAGTCACGCCTAATAGGGGTTCGATGAGCTATCAGGGAAGAGGCAAAAAAATTGTTTATGGAGCTTGAAAATTACAATGAAGTATTAATTTTTACTATTTGCTACGTATGATGATGTAAGAGAACATTAATATTGTAAGTTTGGTTTACTATAACCGACGTCATTAAATCATTGACTTTATATTTAACCTGAAAAGTTCTTTCACAATATCTCTACAGGAGGCAAAATTTTATCGAGTGGGCGTGGCCCAATAATACCCCCTCCCCCCGAGCCTGACCATGTCTTCAAACCTAGCTTCGCCACTGGTTAGCCACAAAGCAAAAAATGGCGCAGAAAAGTTATAAATGGGGTATCAGAAGCGTGAGACAAAGCAGCCATGCTAATGGGCCTTAATCTAGGATATAGAGTTTCAGGGCTTTTCGAGGGAATATAGTCTGGAAAATCTGTAAACCACTTAAAACTTTGCACGTGGGTTTTATTGGGAATTTTGTTGAAATTAAAGTCAGATTTAAGTAGAAACTATTGGTAATGGTAATTTTTTAATGTTGTCTATATGTATTATTTAGTTGTAATTACAACAGTGTCGGATGACGTCATATGGGTATTTAAGGTATATACTATCAGTATCGTAGGCAACTTAAATGATACTATAAATTGGGATTTAAGTAAACGGCAGTGAATGACGTAATATGGGTATTTAAGGTATATCCTATCATAATACGAGGCAACT
>JAAAKM020006971.1:86969742-86983615 GCA_010016025.2 Alatinidae sp. Z8VKAUB7J3
TTTTTAGTGTGTTTCATACTGTCACCCCTATGATCAACTGATGACCCCTCTTCAAAATTTTTCAATTCAAGAATATGTAGTGCAGTTTTATACTTGCAATAGCAAAACAAGTATATATATTCACCGAAGTGAAATATTTAACTAACATTTATAAACGCCTTTGAGATCGCTGATGTTTCATCTTGGTGACTAGTTTATTTGTGGATAGTGCTGTTTATAGTGCTGTTTCTAACCTTGGTTTCTATTTCAAATCACCATGGAAACCAGATTTAGGTAAAAGTAAAGGTTTTACCTGATGTATATTTCCCAAAGCACAGGTGACAGGGGTAGTCTTGGCCAAGACTAATGTTTACATTGGCTTATATAGTACTTAAAGAATATTTTACAAACATGCCAGATCCTTTAACAATTCAGAGTACAGGCTGAGACTACTATCCAAGCACACCTGGGACTGAAAGGAGTACAATATAGTTCTTTATATATATAAACTTACATATTAACATCAATAGAGACTTTTTTGAAGCCAGCTTTTGGAAAAAAATCCTTCACCTGATACCTGTATCCCATATATGTGACTAAAATAGTGAAAGTGTATGTACAAGAATGTTGATAAAAGAATTATCACTGGAAATAACAGTGTGGTTCTGTAATATTAGTAATCAATAAAAAATATTTTAGCCCACATCATCACAAATACAATGTACCTGGAATGGAATTTAGGACAGTCTCATTACACCTATTGTGCGTGAGATTTAAATTATAAACACCAATACTGTCACCAACCTTGTCTTGAGATCATACCAAGGGTCTGGGAAGGGTCAGACTATCTTCAAAGTATGGGCAGGTGCCATTATGTGGTCTCCATCCTTGTGAGGAGGGTCACAGGACCATCAAGGTGCTGTCCTTGATTGAAGTAGGGAGAACAATGCCACAGGGATCACCCTGCTTGACAGGTTGCGGTTGGGTTCCTCTCATTCTTTGAAAGTAGCCATTTGAAATCTCTCATCCGGTCCAGGTGATTGTAAGCTAACATCATATTTGGTAGTTCCACTAAATTTCAGTTGGTACACCCCATTCATTTTATACCACCAGGTTTAAAGGAAAGTAGCATGTGCTGACAAAAAGGTGCCTGCATGCCTGCAAAATTTTGTACAATGGACAGATTCCTGTGGCAACACTGATTGACTAGCTCTGACTGTCTTTTCAAGTGTGTGCTCTTTTTGAAGGTAACAAAGGTAAGCTATTCACCCAGACAATGCTGGCACTTACATCTGTGCCCTTAATACAGTTGTGTACTTTCTTAACAGTGCTTTTGTTTGCAGTGCCTTTATGACCATCCTTTTTCTCAAGTGCCTTTTTAAACAACTTCTATTCTATGGCATACCACTTTTCTCCTCATTGCTGCTGTGATGTTGCTCCATTAGCTTATGTAAAATCTTATTTACTTGTACAGATCATCTTGTGTTAACTGGAGGGAATTCCAGCACTCTGATAAGTCATGGGCATGACATAGATGTAAGTGATCTTGTTGATCTTATTATATTATGTAAACATTTGACCATGTAATTAAGCCTACTTGGAAAAGTATATATAGCACTTTAAGAAAGCACTTTTGATGTGACATTAAATTTAATAATTTATTTACTCTTCTATATCTCTAAGCTCCTATCATGTTCTAGCATTTAAGATTTCAACCTTCTGTTTCTGTGCATTTCCTGTATTTTTATAGTAGTGTATGTACTTAAATAATTGCCAAAATTAAATTGATATACCTTCTATTGCCCACTTTGGAAACAAGAGTATTAGAGAGACCAAGTTCTTTTAAAAATACATGTCATATACATGTACCACCATGTTTATCCTCCTCCTCCTCCTCCTCCTCCTCATCATCATCATCATCATCATCATCATCATCATCATCATCATCTTCATCATCATCTTCATCGTCATTATCATCATCATCATCATCATCATCATCATCATCAACATTATCATCAACATTATCAGCATGATCATCATAATAATTATCAAATCATCAGCATCATCATGATCATAAAGATCATTTTTGTTATTATCATTGTCATCATCATTGTCGGCACTGCCTTGCAGTTTACAGCTTCGTTGCAAGCTGAGGTCCAAAATAATGAAATGGGCACCGAACCAGACTCTTCCCTAATTTGAGGTCCCTTGAGTTTTTGAATTGTTGGAATTTTGGAATGAGCTGATGCTAGATGTGCAAAATGTCTTGAATCTACTTTTGCTGTTTTGAATGAGGAAAATTACTCTTACCCCTTGGTTGAGATAAATATGACCATCCATTTGAGAAAGCAAATCCATTTAATTCAGATAGACTGTATCATCATTGGATGTGAACTATTTTGGTCGTTTTTTAATGTTATAATGATGTAAAGACTTTATTGAGTACCAATTTGTCACCAATTTCCCAATTTTTATTCTTGTTATCAATTGCCCTCATTCAGATTCAACTGTTGCATTGGTTTTGGTTATTCTCGTCTCATTAAGTGAACCCAGGCTTTTTTGGGTCCACCCTGATTTACGAGAGGACCTCAAATTTTTTATGGTGCACCAAATTATGGGGGGACCTGACAAAATTTTACTCATGGATGGACCTAAAATTATGGGGGACCTAGAATTTATGGGGGGACCTGAAAAGCTGGATGAAACCGTGTTACATCCTCTGACGTAACAGACGATTTAGCTATATTTTTTGCTAATGGAACTTATATATCTTGTCAAATGTTATCTTACTTCATTTTGCCCAACACAAACAACAGAGAATGCATCCCCCTTCTTTTTGATCGATAGAGATAACTGTTGGATTCAGAACTGGTAGCTATAAAGGTTTGTCATATTTGATTTGTATTACTATTTACAGTGAACTTTGTTTATGTGAATAGGTCTTGGCTAGGTGAACTAAGCACCAGCTTGGCAAAGAGCTGGAGATTTTTGTTTATTTATAATGTGAAGACGGGATTTTCTTGAGATTCGTAGGGTAAGAAATCTGTAAAGATGTTACTAGATGTAATACAATTATTGGTGAAAATGGATGAAAATGTGACGTGCAGTCTTTTATTTCACTGCACTAAAGATATCACATAATGTAGATTTCTTCTAAGGAAAACATGCTGTATAAAGATTAAATCCGTCGCCAGCATCCAATTGCACTAGCCTATTTTTAAAAATCTTTGTGTAAATGTTTGTGTAAATGTTTGTGTGAATGTTGGTGTAAATGTTTTGTGTAAATGTTTCTGTAAATGTTTGTGTAAATGTGTTTGTGTAAATGTTTGTGTAAATGTGTTTGTGTAAATGTTTGTGTAAGTGTTTGTGTAAATATTAGTTTGTGTTAATGCTTGTGTAAATGCTTGTGCAAATGCGTATGTTTATGTTTTAGGTGGAAAGTTTGGATTGGTTGAGCCTTCGGCGTGTATTAATATTACAGAAGGAGCAAAAGAGATTGCCAAGGTGAGTTACATTCACTTTAATCTCACATTTAGACATACGGTGTATATGTATGACTGATGATTGATCTCAAACATTAAGATCCACCAGGGACAAGGAAGAGATAGGTAACGTAATGGACGCATCCTTTCGTGCTAATTTCTTTTGACCGTAATTGTTAATGTTTCTTTTACTTCGATATAATTTTAGCGTATATCATTTCTTTATCATATCAGTGGACCAAAACTGCCAAGTTCATGACGTAGATTCATTGTGCCGTACCGCCATGAAACTCCATATTGGTGCGCTGTCCAGTTATGAGGGAATCCCACATCGTAATCGTATTGTGATATCCCTCATTATTTTTATAGTGCTTTCAAGAATATTTAAAGACTTCCAAGTATCCGCCGTATGATGCCATGTTGCATAGTGGGTAAGTAACAGACAACTTTCTCAGAGCTCCTTGCTAAATTTTGTGGGAGAAAAGTAGTCTTTCCTGAAATAAGATAATCGAGGCTGAAGGATCATATACTATCATCTGGCATGGACTATGTAATTCATAGCCTTCATCGTGGTTTTCCTCTGTGTTAAATTGCCGCCACCATGCATTGCTAGCCCAACATCTTACCATTTTAACCAATGGCCAGCATTTTGCATCGTTGCGATTGGATGTCAGCTAGTGTGGTAGTCGGCGTTTACTATTTTGCATAAGAAAGGCCCTTGACTGTTTGTAGTTCCGTAGAATGTTGATATCTCAAACAGGATGGCCCTGTTCAATACGTAGCACACCGTAAGTTCGATGTTTCGATCGGTGCTAGTATGTTCTTTCAGCAACCATTAGATTGTACTTCATTGTGTTTCTAAACGAGGCATACATTTATCAATCGTATTTCTACCTCAAGGTACTGGAGGCAGGTGACAGTCAGATCGTGTAGAAGCTTACAGACTATGGTTATCATCCAAATACATCCGCAGCAGCTAAACAAGGTAACTGGGCCCTCTTTTGTATGACCATGGCATTGATGCATGTGGCATCCAGTCTTTTAGCAAGGCACAGGCATCACATCCGTCAATTTTGCTTCTTTCAAATAATACACTTACAACATGAGTTTTCTGTATTAATAAGCGATTCTACATCGATGAGTAGGTGTTGGTCGAGATATTTTCATGTAGAGAGCTTCCACCTCAGAAAATAAGATGAGTTGTCAACAAGGAAAAGATCAGAAACCCGTTAAATATATAAACTGTATGTACGGTTACTTATTTGTGTTTTTTAGAGTATCCGAGTAAATGCTTTTGTTCTATTAAATTCGAATAGATCGTATATTTAGAAATGTGAAATAGCCTACTCAAGCTAAGGGAAAGATTCCATACTGAATTTTTAAACTATGACACTTTCCCAAGATTTTTTCAATCTTTAAATGTGAACTTTTTTAATTAGTTTCAACGAACTGCTATGTTTACGTCATATTTTTATCGTGACTTTGTAGTGTGAGATGTCTTTAGTAGCATGTCTTGACTAGCGCTTTGTTGTACGGGCCTATTTGTGAGAAAAAATATCTTGGGAGTGGGTTTACATGTACCCTAAAAGAGCAAGGAAGAACGTGAGTAGGAAGTAAAGGAAGATGATATTGGTTAAGTTAACGGTATGAATTATGTACTGGATTGACGTAACTAGGCTTCCACAGGCGTTACGGAGAAACTTGCGGCAAAGTCCTCCTTATGTTAGTGGAGTCTTTCCCAGAATATCTTTGATATTACGTTTCCGAAAGATTTTTGGCTACCATCTGTAAAATATGATGAATTGAAAAAATAATCTGAACTGCGAAAATTAGGTAGTGCAGAGCAGATTTTCAGACCACTTTACAAGTTTGACTGTCGTAGGTGTTGGGCATCGCTTAAATTTCAAGACAATTGCCACAATTTGGAAATTCTTCATTCGCCTTTACCTCTTATATCATTATGAAGGAACAAGTCGAAGAAATCAAAGAATCGCTTAAGAATTTGTTGATATCAGACCATGCTGCAACCAAAGTGCATTCATTATACCTACAACTAATGGGACAAAGGTACATATAAATTTCTTATATTCTTCTTATTAAGGACTGTAGTAGAGTCATCATCCTGCCGTATGCAAATAGTATCACGTGTGATTGCACAGCATTTTTTATTCTTTTTTTCATCCTTGTCTCTTTCCCACCCGTCTCAGACGGCCGAATCTTACATACATGACGTATCGTGGTGATAGGGTTTAAATCCCGCAAGCGTTCAATAACTGTAGCTCCTGGGAGACATAACTGTCTCTACTCCCTTCTGTAGTTAAAAACCCATTTCTAGGAAAGGTCTCACTGCTTCAGGGAGTAATGTAAAGAAAGATTGTTGTAATACCACTTGGTGGAGCGTGAGTGGGAGAGACATACTTGCTCTTATTGTGTAGACACCAATTTCCATATGTTTGATACATTAACAATGATGACGAAACACCGCGCCCTCGGCTGCTATAGTGTAACTTCACTGTATTACGCTACCATTGACGAAAGCAAGAATTCTTTACTATATTGTACAAATGTAGCGAGGAAGGGTGTTGTAACTATTTCCTAACATTCTAGGAATCCACTGTAGGTTCTATATTTATTCCCTGATGTGATAGTAGCAGGAAGCTGTTTCTGGGTATTTTGCTCCTTTTATTCACGCTATTAAGCTGGTTTCTTTCAGAGGACTCTCATTTACATTTAGTTTTTCCTTTCACTTCATTCTCAGTCTTAAAACTTTAGGAGGCTATTACGATTTCCTGACACCCCCACCCCCCCTATCGTTTACTTCAGATCTATTAATAACTAACTGCTGAGTATTTGCTGTTTTGTACCCTTCAGACAATCAGGGGAAGACAACCACGAATCGTACATACATATAGGAGGCTCTAAGGTAGTGTATTTAAAAACCGCTTTACAATTCATCTCATGTACTGTAGGGATTTGGTCATTAAAAATGTGCTGCCGTGGTTTGTCTCTGTTTGAGGTGAAAGTAAAATGAGTTTTCCTTGCTTTTTAATGGTAATGGACCGTGTACAGTTGACACTAGAATACGGTGACTAAGAAATTCATGCTCTTACAGGACCTGGTGGTACAGACACGCGTTAGTGAACATGTGAGTGGGTAAACAAACCAGATATGTACGGAACATTTGATATTATAGTATTATTAGTTTTATTTTTAAGCAACTTAAGTGCTTGCGCGTTCTCTTCTGGTAGCCAAAATGTTATCATTGTCAAATGTGGAGGGCACTTGCTTACATATTTTAAGGGCTTTCTTAGGGAATCTCTAGATTTGCCATCAGATTAGTGAATATCAACGTGAATGTTTGTGAACTGCAAATCATATGTGCTACATATAGTATGAGATTTTACATAACTTGCTAACCAATACTGATGCAATGAGTAACTCCATGGCAGTGCTACTGTCAATCACTATGTTTTAAGAGTGCCATTTACTGGGAGCGTTGGGGAGTTAATGTAGAACGTTCTGACGTTACCATGACGTAGGAGAAGCTCTGACTAGTTTTCGTTTTAGTAATAAAATATACCGTTTCTCAAACTACTGTTCTTATAAATTCGCCGTGTTTCCTATTTAGATTGCTAGATGATTTTTTCATTTTGCGTATCTTTAATTAACATTGCAATTCTTTCTGTCACGTTTTCCATTGCACATCAGGAAATCGAAGAACAAATGATAGGAATGACGTTTCGAATATCACCTGATGCATTCTTTCAAGGTATACCGTGAAGAATGTATTAGCTTTGCAGTCATTGTTTTCAAACTTTGCATGTGTAGTGGTAATTTTACGCCTGACTTTGCCTTCAGGTTTAGAGTTTTTGAATGTTTGAAGTAATTCAAGTCTCCTTGAGGCATGTAGGATGTGCAATTGGTGACTCCGTTGTTCGTACGTCAGCAAGTAACCTCGAGAGCTAGCTTTCCCAGTGTGTTCTTTTCTCTAAGAACACCACAACTATACGATTAGGGTTATACTCTGCCCAAACTTTTTGTCGTCTTCTGAGCGGATTTTTTTTGTATAGAATTTATATACAGAATATCATGTATTTGAATTGTCTGGGGTTTTTCTGTTTTGTTTATTAATGTTTTCACTGCACACAATGTGTGTGCCACTACGAGGTATGTGGTATATAAATTATGGCTATGCCGTGTATTTGAATTGTTTGACGTTTTTGTTTGTTTTTGTAATGTTTTCACTTCAAGGTGTGTGTTACTGCGAGGTTTGGAGTTATTATTTTTGAAATATCTTTTAAGTAACTGTTGGTTTATCTAAGTTGAAGTGACTGGTCTTATACACATTAGAGTTTGTATTCGGGGGCAAATTGAAAAAGAAGTGGGAGAGAAAATATTTTTTTATGATTGATACCCCCTGCTGCAGAACAGACATTCCAGGCCGGTAGTAAACACGATGGCATTTGTTAGATCTGCATTTCTTTTTTTATTATTGAATAACAGCGAGTAATGCCGCTGATTTTGTATGTAATTGATTTCTTAGGCGACATATTATTGTGCGACATTTCTAAAAACTATGATAAAGTAATGACGCACACAGAAACATTGCCTTATTTTGTTCTCGTTTTTAAATTCCCAGTGAATACAGCAGCTACTGAAGTACTATACTCGCTTGTAAAGGAACTAGCCTTAGTGGATAGCAAAACGGTCGTTTTGGGTATGTGCATGTTGGTTATTGTTGAATAACCTTTGTGAAGGAAGCTCTTAATTATTTTAGCAGATTCGACCAACATGAAAGTCGTACCACGGAAAAAAAATTTATTGGTGTATAACAACAACGTCAGTCTACACATAATTCCATTTATGTTTTAAAGAAATATTTTGTGAATTTGTATGTTTCAAACGTGCAGTTAATTATCTTTAAATCGGCACATATTTCTCAGCCCAATGGCTCAGTGTTCGATACTATAAGGACGAAAATCAGTAATCATAAGAGCATGTTTTTTATTCTGCTCAACAGAAGGAAGATGCATTTATATTTGCGTACTATTGACAGTGTTCCCTAACTTGGCGACAGAAAGGTAGTTCGGAGATTTTCAAACCCAGGTGACGAACAAAAATTTCCCTTTTCCAACTTCTTAATTTCATACCGCAGCAACACATCAACATTGGCTATAAACCCAAGAAATACACTCAATTCAAACAGAGCGCGTTTATTTTGATACTTAACGTTATGACGTCATCACTCAGTAAATGCACCATGGGTCGTCAGGTGGGTGACTTTCCCACGATTTGAGTGACGAGATGTGTAAGACTAATCTTGTATCAGTGACTATTGCACAAAACACAGTCTCTGTTCGACCAAACTGTGCACAAAAAGTTTTGTATGTTCTAACTACTGTTTAATGTCTCTTGCAAACAGTAGAGGAAAGAATTTTCAAGTTTATTTTCCACTGGATTTACGACATTATGTTTAGTAACGTTGTTGATTACTTTATTCGAAGTTATAGCACCGCTAATTTCAGCATTGATTCAGTAAATAGACTTCGGACCAAAACTTACTGCTACCAGCATATCCCAAGATATTAAATTTTACCGTAGTTAAATTTGGTAGTAGTAGTAGTAGTAGTAGTAGTAGTAGTAGTAGTAGTAGTAGTAGTAGTGTTGGTGGTGGTGATGGTGATAGTAGTAGTAGTGGCAAAAGTAGTAGTAGTAGAAATAGTAGTAGTGGTAGTAGTAGCAGCAGTAGTAGTTGTTTTAGTAGTAGTACTACTACTTAAACAACTACTACTGCTACTACAACTACTAAAACAACTACTCCTGCTACTACAACTACTAAAACAACTACTACTGCTACTACAACTACTACAACAACAACAACAACTACTACTACTACAAGTATTACTACTGTAGTAATAGTAGTAGTAGTAGTAGTTGTTGTTGTTGTTCTGACATCCTGAACGGAACATATCAAATTGGGTTGCCATGCGTTGTCATGTAGGGGCGGGGAATTTCATTGGGACAAAGTTGAGGCTCTCGCAGAGAGCTTTTCGACAGAAAACAAGTGATTCTATGTTCGGTATTGTTGTTGTGGCGCGGTAAAACATAGCAGTCAGCAAAAAGGTGGCAACTGGACGTAGGGATCATCTGGTTTTATAGATTATTAGTATTAGAACCATTAATGAAAATGAGGAACAATACAAGAACATACTTACCACATTCAGGGAGTGTAACTTACCAACGAAAAGATGATAATGTGAAGCTATTGAACAAGGGAGATTCGATCGCGTGTGTCATTAACCAAGGAGAGGAGGACGAACTCATTTGCTTTGCTTTTGCCAAGAGTAAATTTAGAATCTTTTTTTATTATGTTCTGGCGTTGTTTTCAGGATGTTTGGTTATTCTTCTTGGCTACTGGTACCCTAGTCGATATATTTACGTGACATGTAAACCATGCAGTTTAGAGGAGGCAGAATTTTTGATCGTAAAGGACACATCAGGAGAAAGTACAGTGTGTATGGTCAAGAAAGCAAGAGTATTTGGGAAAACTTGTTCTCGTGACAGAGCGAATTTATTGCCCACTGCTAAAAGCAGAGACTCACAGTTTTACAGGTATTTTATGTATAAATGCTTACGTTATGTCTGGGAAAGGGAAAAGAAAGCATTTGTCGAATTGCGAGGATTGGATAGAAGTATATCGATAGAGAAGCTGATACAGAAAACTAGAGGTCTGTCTCCCGAAGAAAGAGAGGTAAGGTTGAGATTATTTGGCCTAAATCTTGTTGACGTGACAGTGAAATCGTATGGCCGCATCCTAATTGAACTGACATTGAATCCATTCTACATAGTGATGTTATTTAGTAGTGCACTCTGGTTTTTTGAAGGGTATTTGATTCTACCTGGCGTTGTACTTGTTGTGGCAGCATTCACACTGTTTCTAGGGACATTTCACATGCGAAGACTGCTTCAATCAATACATAAAGATATAAGACAGTCAGGCTTTGTTAACGTTTTACAACGGCAGCCAGGAAATTTTAATAAAACTGTAAAATTAGCAACAGAGAAATTAGTACCAGGCGACATCTTGATATTGAATGAAGGTGATCACATGTACTGCGATGCTGTTATTACATCTGGTCAATGTATTGTTGCTGAGGATTATTTAACGGGCAAGGGAAGGCCTGCTCACAAATACGCACTGAACAAAGATGATAATACTTCAGAGAAATCAGCTGACTTGTATTCAATACAATCCCATCCGAGGCAAACTGTGTACCGTGGTTCGACAATTTTGCACACTTCAAGTAGCAAGCCAACTTACGCTGTAGCGGTCGCAACAGGTTTCTCGACATGCCAAGGTCGCATGGTCAAAGACGTATTACATAAGTCCCCAATTGTGTTGGACCAACGGCGGGGTTCTTTGATGTTTATAATGGTCAGTGCTCTCATTTGCACATGTTTATTTTTTGCAAGTCTGTACTTTCTGTTGAAACAGAAGGTTGGCAACCACACTATCATCCTACGTGCTCTCAATATTGTCACGATAGCTGTCTCACCCTTCCTATCAATCTGTACTACTTTGATATCTATCGCCACAGCATGGCGACTTCAGGAAAGTAGTATATATTGCACAGATATAAGAAAAGTTGCTTATTGTGGAAGAACAAATGTTGTGTGCTTTGACAAAACTGGCACCCTAACAAAGGCTAGAATGAGTTTTTCACACGCTATCCCCGCGGAAAAAGGCTTATTTGTTGAACCAACCAGGAACGGAAGTCCTTTACCGAACTCGTTGTATTACAGGGCCATACTTTCATGTCACTCCTTGCACCTCTCTGAGAATCAAGTGATTGGAGACCCTTTAGATAAAGCCTTATTTATCCAAACTGGTGGCAAGTTGTCTGCAATCAAGGATTCCGACAGTTTAGGAATTTCGCCAATCATTACAGTTGAAGGCCCAGAGAAAAATTGTGTTCGTATTTGGAAATACTTTCCCTTCCACTCCAGCCTGAGGAGGATGAGTGTAGTTGTTACGGAAGAAAGCAGTCGATTTATTTACGTGTATACAAAAGGTTCCCCGGAAGTTATAAAACATATGTGTACATCTGATTCTCTGCCGAACGACTTTCATATGTATTTGAACAATCTCACTAATGCAGGGTACCATGTGATAGCATATGCTTCGAAAAAGGAGGAAAAACCACGAAATTGCTTCGATGAACGTATAAAAGCGATCACCAGGGACGAGGTAGAATCCCAACTTACATTTCTGGGGTTCATCGCTCTGGAAAATGAAATTAAGAATGAATCTGAAGCTACGATATCATGTTTACAAAAGGGAGGGGTACGTACGGTTATGGTGACTGGGGACAATTTACGTACTGCTGTCGCTGTTGGGAAACAGTGCCAAATACTTCCGGAAGAGGAGGCAGTAGTTGAGGTAATGGCCAGTAAAAGAAATGAGTTAGTCTTTAAACACATACAGGGTGTTTGTAGCATAACGCAAGTTGTAGACCGGAAGGACAGCGGATTTGTTGCGGAGGTTGAGGAAGAACTAGACGATGCGGAACAACTACTAAAAACCGGTGCAGTTTGCGGACACTCGGTGATAGAAATGGACACCCGGAATTTTGAGGGAAGCCACAAGATATCAGGCACATCGAATCATCAAATTGCCGTTACCGGGAATGAACTTCTTGCTATCCGAGACAATCATCCGGATTTTTACAAAATGATTTTATCGTCAGGGAAGATATTTGCGCGGATGTCGCCGAAGCAGAAGGCGATACTCGTACGGGACATGCAAGCTATGTGTCTGAGTGTTTGCATGTGCGGAGATGGTGAAAATGATGTCATGGCAATTAAGGAGGCTGAAGTAGGCATTTCCCTATCAAATACAATTACAGCGAAGATGACACCCTTCAATGCTAAGGCGACTGAAAAGGCGACTGATATTACGTGCGTACTAAGAGTAATTGCTGAGGGGAGATCTGCTCTTGTGACGCTATCTACTTCTTTCAAATTTCTGTTGACTTGTTCATTAATCACATTCGTCTCAAATATTTGTTTGCAATATTTTAATACTGAACTCATGTATCCGCAACGTGCTTACTTGTTGGGACTTGCATGGATTCTCTCAGTTACAATGGCAGTGGAGGGACATCCATACTCTGAACTTGCATCACAGCGACCTACAGCTCGGCTTCTGGATCCAATATTATTCTTCTCTATCGTAACACAGGTAGTGCTACAAGGTGGCTATTTTGTTGGCCTTTTGTATTTTATTGGACACTTCCCTTGGTATAAAGCTCCAGTGCACCATACATACTCGGCGAACGAATCATCAGGGAGGAGCTTTCAAAATACTTTTGCTTTCACGACGTTAGGTCTACAGTTTGTGTATTTATCTGTGATATTACATCGCGGGGCTCCGTTCTGTAGGAGATTCTATCATAATAGTCGATTGATAATTGTCTGTGTCGCTTTGTTGGTTCTAACCTCAATGATTATGATCCACCCAGGAAAATTTTTGCGCAATCGTTTCTTATTGGAGGAGATACCAGATTACACTACGACCATAGCAGTCCTCATCATATCACAAGGACATGCGTTTGTGTGTTTTATATGCGAGAGACAACTTATGGGTTCTCGTTTTATTGCTAAGATCAGTATGCGAATGTGGAGGCACAAAGCATCGCGAAGTGACCATAAGACTAATGCAGCGGCGGATAATGGCCAGAGTTCGTTCAAAACAGTAGACAGTATGCCGTCCTGAAGTAGTCGGAGAGAAGGCTTTCCGCCGAGTACACACATCAAGGAATGAGTTCAACTTGTTTCTCGCACCGGTAATTTGTTACAAGAGAGTTATCAAGGGATAGCCAAAAAGGAGCAATGCCGAATCTTGATAGATTCCAAGTTGAGGATATGTGCCTGAATTGAGGTATACAGGTACCAACATCTGTGTTTCTAACAAAGTGAGTATAGCAACAGGGACGGGGGAACAGGGGGCTGAGGGGGGCACGCCCCCCGCCAAATATTTGTATATCTCAAATTTTTCCATTACCGCTTATCAGCTTTATCAAAATCCAAATTGATTGCGACAGATACTGTGTGACATTCACAGTAATGTATGCATATCGACACAAAACACCCTTTGCCACACAATGACCAAAGGCACCTTATTGGAGTGTGAAAAAATAAATTTGAACCCAGCCTACCTGCCCCCCCTAATCCGCGTTACCCTCCCCTCGTGCCTGTAATAGCCTACTTTAAAGTGCACCAATACTATGAGATCAGTAGCACACTTACTTCGTTGGACTGCAATTTATCATTGCAATAACGGCAAGCGTAAAATCATAACATATTTCGTTAGTATTCTGCCATTAATCGAGTTTCGAGTTATTGTAGGCTTC
>JAAAKM020006971.1:87005799-87020620 GCA_010016025.2 Alatinidae sp. Z8VKAUB7J3
AACGATAGATACAACAATATGATAGATAAATCATGAAAGATCAGCACAAATCCACATACTGCCTCCCACTTCCCCCCTCTCTTTACGAAACAGTTCCATGCCCATGATAAGGCTCGATTGTTCTTATGCAGGTTTGTTTGCATTATGCTTTTAACCAGCACAAAGCTTAGTGGGTGTGTTGGGGTTTGTCAGAAGGCTAATCTTGGTGTTTTGCTTATTCCTTGGTTGATCGAGTAGCATATCTCGATAGATTTGATAGCAACATGGCAAAGTTAAAACGAAGTAACTCTCTAACAGAAACGTAAGTAAACAGTTGCTTTGAATTGCTATTTCCACTATTGGCATCGTTTTGAGCCTTTGGTTTATAACCATTGACATTATTTGTATGTTTAGGGTTCGTACGAGTGTTAATACAAGCAGCAGTTCAGAGAGACACACACTCTTTGTGACAGGCGATGGTGCAATTGTTGGGAAGAGAAGCATAAATCTTTAGGTCATGAGATCCTGGGTTATCAAGCTCTCCACTTTAACTTACAAATCAACTATAGCATCTTCTTTCTCTAAGGTGCCATGTTCTCAGAGATGTTAGCTATCATGACTCGCTATGACCTGGAGTCTGATATTTATCTAATCCATTCCGTTTCACGTCTTGTCTCGTATTCTTTTATTAGCCGGAGTGTAGAGTCAAAGTACTTCTCTCTTTCCGTTCCTCTGGATCTTCTTCCTTTCATAGTACCAACCATCACTTTTATTTCTACACTCCTTTTTACTCAATGTAGTTCTCAAAGCTGAAGCTGTTTTTGACTAGCATAGTATACGATTCGTAGAGAAGCTTTCAGATCGTTTTTTAATCCTTTGACTAGGCTGAAAGAGTTTGCTGTAATGATCAATATTGAAGAGGAAGTTGGTTTACCATTTTATACTATGGACCCTTTCAAATACATCACTGTTATTAGTGGCAGCAATTAAGTGTGATTGCTTCCTTAGAAACTGAGAACTTCTTTAAGAATTGGATATAAATTGATGCAACTCATCATCACCTGATGTAAATAATTGTAAGTTGGTTCTATACATTTAGAGTTAGTGTGCTAAAAGTTAAATTAGTAAACTGAAATAAAATCGAAACAGTTCTACTGCAAGAACTCAGTTGCCACTTATGTGTGCAGAAGAAGTTGTAAGCTGCAGGGATAGGAATGAGCAGGAAAATGTAAACAGATCTACAAGTGTTGTATGCAACGTAGAACATTAGTCTAAAAGAACTTGATAATCTGTATTCATTTTGAATGCTGTTAGTGTCTTGCGGTTTGACCAGTGTGGCAGAGCAGATACTCAAACTCATACCAAAACATTTGCAGAAAGGTAATAAACTAAGCCTTCTTGCTGACGCTACAAATTTCCTGTTGAAAGTCAAGCAAAGTCTAGCCATATTACTTTCTTTTACTATGTGGTAACTAGAGAAAACCATTTAGAAAACAAAAAGGACCTACAAAGGGAAGATTAGAATGCTTCAGATCATTTTCTTTGCAATGAAAGGCAATGTGCATGTTTACACATTCTTCTGTTTATCAAGGCACAAGCTGCGTACTTTTTTGTATCTCTGCAATTCGTGTTATGTTCTCATGCCATCTGAAGCAACTTTACTAGTGGACTTGAGAAAAGGATTATCAAGCGTGGACATTTTAAGAATAGTCTAGGAAGGGTTGAGGCGAGGTTTGCAAGAGTAGGGGAGATGAACAGGTGACAAGCAAGCGAAGAAGGCCAGCAAGTGAGTAAGAAAGAAGGCAAGAGGGAAGGCAAGAGAGAAGAGGATAATTCAAGACAAAAAAGGCAAGAAGGTGAACGGGCAACAAGATGGGAAAGTGGTGAGGCTAGTGGGCAAGGACGCGAGAAGGTGGTGATTAGGCTTGGAGGTGGCGAGGAAAGGAGGTGGCGAGGGGAGGAATGAAGACGAGAAGAGGTGGTGGTAGAGGATAGGAGGAGAAGAGGTGAAGATTTGGCGAGGAGAGGAGGCCAGGAGTTGATGACGAGGGGAGAGGAGGAGAGGACGAGAAGAGGAAAGGAGAAGAGAAGACGAGATGACATGATGAGGAGGCAGGGAGGGGGAGGTGAGGAGGCAAGGAACGCAACAAGGCTTGCTATGGACCTGGGTAGAAAGGCGTCAAAAACAGTAATATTTTAACGATCTATCTTTTTGCTTCATAGGGATATGAAAGCTGAAGTCGAAAAGGTAGAGAAATTGGATTTCTCTGAACTCTGGTTTAGGAAAATGAGAACGTAAGTTGATCGCTTGGATTATGACAAAACCTGCAAGATAAAAAAGAGCATGATCGACGGCAAGTAGTTTTCTTAACTATGGCATAATTAGGAGCTAAAACCTTTTAGCCAATTATTGTAAGTGTACCAATTTGAGATTTAGCGACTCCTGGACCTAAAGATGCATATAGCAGTCAAAGTTTTTCAGCCTAGTTTATTCCTGTCCATGGTATGCGCTTTAATCTCCTGGTACGTTTGGTGGGCCATCCTTGCCGTTAATGACACACACGACGCCATGATACACGATTCTTCATTCGACTTCGTAGCTACCTGACGCTGTAAAGATTTAGAAAACTATGGCATTCTTTACATTATAAAATGTTGCACATAGTGAGATACAATTCAAAGTCAATATTTGGAATGTATATATTCTTATGAATGTGATTCTCTGATGATAAAAAAAAAGGTTTTCACAAAATCAATGCAAAAATAGTATCAAGACCTGCATAATGACAAACAAGTCCAAGTTGTTGACTGTTTCAATAGAAAACCAAAGAGGGCAATTCAAATCAGATCTTGTTTCAATACATTGATTGAACAGCTTAACACTGCAATAATATTGTTGTAAGCCTACTGCTTAAGGATTAAACAAGTACAGGCATTGGACAGTATTGATTCATCATTACATATCTGTTTTGTACTTTGCACCACATACTTTTACTCTGATAATTCATTTCAAAAATCTCTTGTAATGGAAGTATCAAATGAGAGGCTGATTTCCAACTTTATTCTTTAAGATTTCAATGGAAAAATGAACAAGATAGTGCCACTCCCTAACTAATCCTTTGATTTCACTGCCAATCCAAATACTAAATGCCATATCAGCATCATCAATATGTCTGGTGTAAATTTATCTCTATTGTTGTGAACAGACATAATACATAAATTCTGAATAACATAGTCAAGTGTAGCCTGTAGGATTAAACTATATTAAACCAAAATCAATGTCTCAAGAATAAGCAATAAAACATAAACAGAAATTAAGAAAATGGAAAATAAGGCGCACAAATAATGTGGTAATGCAAACTACGTGGAATTTTCTGTTATATATCATTCAGTTCATTATACTACTTTAGCTAATTTCTAATAGGCCTACTAGTGATCTTTGACCTTCTTGTCAATAATTGTAATGTTTATTCTGAGTACGTATAGGCCCTATGCCGTGTTCTGGTATTCGAGAAGAGACTATTGTCATTTACCGGATTATCAAGATCGTGGAGGACTAATCAAATTCTAACGCCGTCGACTATGATTTATCCGGAATTGTATTTTATTCTGTCTTGTGATATGCTTCCAAGAAACGCGAGATTAGTGAGTGCACACTTATCATGAGGTATGATAAATAGACATCTTTAGCTGTAGCTAGTATTTAAGTAATTGAACCGACATCATACTTAATTTATGTAGTAAATCTCCAATACTAACGCACTTGTCACGGCAATCCATAACTTCAGCCTCAAAGCAGCTGGGTAGTGCGAGGGAACGATCTACCCAATTTGATAATCACTGGTAATGCAATTTTGTATCATTTTCCCACCGTATTACATCATAACGGTTACCCATGCTGACATTTTACCCAAAGGAAAAACTCTTACCTGCCCCGATACAGTTTCTCCGTCGTAATACAGGAAAAGCTTCTCTCTCTTCCCCTCCTCATTCTTCATCTCAACCTGTTTTCGTTTGTCGGCTCCAGTGAGGTCAATCGCTATTTCGGCCGACTGGCCGAACCCGAAGAAACTCTAAAACACGCAAAACGGATGCATCGTGGTTAGTTTGAACAAGATAGCAAATTAAAATGGGAAACAATCATCTTACAATTAGTGAAATCGGCGAATTTTCCGAGTCGAAGCGATTCATAAACACTATCACCCACCATCTTGAAATCCCTTGCCTGAGCAGTATTGAAACTGAGGCGTGCAAGTTGAGTGAGAAGGGAATCGTTAGGAGAATTTTCAGGGGGTATTAAAATCAATAGTGTTCAGTGAATAAATCAAATTTCAGCATTATTTGCATGGATTTATTCTCGTTTTTAATTTTCTACGCAGAATAAAATGTTGTACTGTATATTAGTATTTAAGAGCAATCATATCGGTACGAGAAAAGCTATAAATTAAACAAAAATATTTTTAATTATATCATATTACCTCCTGCTTGTCTAATATTGAGGCTGTTGGGAACCTAACACCGAAAGCCTATTTCAAAGGGAACGCGAAGCGAAGGAGATCATACCGCATACCCCAATTTCTTGTCATAGGAAGAAACAGCAGGAAATCTAAGAAGAAATACATGGCAGGATGCAGTGCCAGGTGATGCATTGCATGGTACGAAAACCCTTCGCCATGACAGTAAAATGGATTTTTATTATCCTCGTAAGAGGGCAAGTTCGCAAGTCTTCGCAAGTTTAAAAGGTTCCTCATTTACTTGAATGAAGGCCCCAGGCGTTAATTTTGTAATTGGAAAATTTATACAGCGTTTATTGGAGACCTGCTTTATCCGAGCCCTTTCCTTTAAAAATTGAACCCACAAAAATCAAGATTTGAAGACGCATTACCGAAAAAAACTTATTTGTGTCATTCAGTTTTTAATCGGGTAAGCAATTAAGTGATCCATAAACTCAAACAACGCCCAAGTCTTCATCTTTGCCACAGTCATCGATTATAATCTCATTTTCAGTTTCTGCTCCTTTATCAGTATTTAAGTTAGCAACGTCTACCCCATACCTATCGTACCAGAAAATGATCTGTTATTTCCTGGTTTAAGATGAGTATTTATAAAGCTTCGAATTGATGTTGAGCTTCGACAGGCGTTAATTCAAGAACATACGATACTTGCTCAATCCCAGCGCTTATCTTAAGACCAACAAGAGGTTTCTTCTATGTAAGACTCAGCTTAGTCAACTACAAATCAATGACAACTTTGCCTTAGGGTAATTATCCTCCAACGAGATGTGGAATGGATGGAGCGACTAGGTTGTTGTCAGGCAGCGTTTACTTACTGCTTGAGTAGCGGGGCCATCATATGTGGAAACGTTCAACACTGGACGACGGATTAGATTTGATAATTGCTATTTTTGTGCTAATGAGCGACAGTGTGAGAAAGGAGCCCATTGTCAAAGAGCAGGGTCGTAAACCTCCTAATCTGTCAGCCCTTTTATGGTCGATTCTTCGTTTTCACCATGGCTGAAGTGGATGCAGGCATCTTCCTGTACTATGTCTTCTTCCTCTATGCCTCCTTTTATTGATGTGTTGATATTATCAATCCATCCGACTTTGCTCTTTCATTTTCTATTTGCTCTTCAATCGTATCTTCAAGTGCCCATACTTTCTTTTGTTTTCAATATTTTCCTCCTTCTTCAGGGATTCCAGTCTGAATTCGAACCCATTTATGTGTTTTGTGTTAGCTGCAGCTGACTTTTAATGCACTTTTTCATACTTTATGTTTGCAGAGCTGAGAATGTAAAAATGATTCTTGAATAGAACTATAGAGAAATAGAAAAGTGTGTCACCACCGGGGATCGAACCCGTGACCCACGCTCTCGATGATAAATGATTAATGGCATTTCACTAATGATTCCGTTATTAAATATTATCTACAAATTTTGTAGTACCAGGAATCTTTTCCAAAAATGATTCTGTTCGCCAAAGCCACAAAACGATAATATACAAACGCTGTTACCAAAGTAGTGAGAATTCTTGGCATCCCTACTGAGCAAGCAAAGAGGCTCACTCTGACGAGGAAAGAGTTCCCCGAGTTGTTTCACGGCAAAATGAAAGGTCTTCGCAATGGCAATGGCCATTACTTGAAGAAATTACTGGCTAATCACATCTCGAATGATGATATTTTCCTGTAGTCTTCTTTCTTCAAAGTCCATCTTCCACACCCGTAGGTCGCACTCTCCATATCAATGACCTAACTAGTTTCTTCTTAACTTCAATAGTTGCCTTTTTTGATTTTCAGATACGGTTGAGATTCCTGGTAGTCTCTTCTTTACCGTGGGTAGTGGATGTCTGGCAAGTCTTTTTGTCCGCGAAGTGTCTTTCCGCGTCACCATAGAACCCAAATATTTGAGTTTTTGTACTGTTTCAGTTCTGAGCGTCTCGAATGGTACAGTGTCATCTCCATTTTGTGTTGCCCCTCAGTCCACAAGTCTGGCTATACATCTTCATTAGGTCAATAATGCTTTCCAATTCTTTATTGCTCTTTACTAGAATTGAAGAATTGTAGAGTCACCAGGATATTTAATATGCGATACGTGGCAACCTCCTATTATGCAACCATTCTGTTCAGAAGGCTCTTGCTCCATCGCTCTCAATATATTCTTTATTTAATAGTATTGAGCCATAAGAGGCATTCCAGCCAAACTCATTTCCGAAATTTAAATCTCCCTCGCGCTCTTCGTTTCCTCCAATTTTCTTACATGCGTTCCTGTAGAAATATCCTATGTAGTCCACTCTAATGATCATGGATTGTCCCTCCAGGTCTTGTCTAATTTTGTCTTTCATAGCCACCTTTGTTTTCAGTACACTCACTCGTATATTATGCAGGCCTATTGATTTTCAGTGTTTGTTTTTTCTAATGGTATAGCTATGTTATACTTTAGCAACAGTTAGAGTTTACCAGACTCAGTGCATCTGAATGGTTAACGGGGCGCTGTATCACCCTACACTTCTTCTGAAGCAACCAAATACCACAGAAGACCGAAGATCTTCTTACACTCGTAATCCTCATAATGCTCAAAGTTCCCCTCCCCCAAACAAATGTAAATTCTGTGTGAATTTACAGTGTGATTTTCCTCTGCAGCAACTCAAAAACGAATAGCACAACAAAATACTCCTCAAAAAGAATGGCAAAGGCCAGGCTGTAGGCCGACAAAGTGGACTTTGCTTCATCGTAATTTTCTTTATTTACATCTAACCGTGCTGCAATGTACTGGAATACAGTATGTACTGGAATACAATGTTACTAGAATACAATGTTTACTGGAATACAGTGTGTACTGGAATACAATGTGTTACTAGAATACAATGTGTACTGGAATACAACGAGTACGGGAATACACTGTACTTCACTGTACGTTACTTTTATTTTCATTGCCTTTACCCCTTGGTAATGCCATCTAAAATCTATCGTAACTTCAATAATTTGCGGTCAATCGTAATCGTCGCTTTCTGCCTTACTTTTGAATGAATCTCCAGCTCTTTCAAAATAGAGTACTTAAGTGTGACGTCACAATTTGATAAATATCAGAAATTTGATAATATTTTCAACTCTGTGTTTGTATTGTTGTTGTTGATGCATGAAACTTTCCAAAATTTGAAATGATATCTTGAGCAATTGTTGAGATACGGGATTCAAAGTTTAAATTGTGTCTATCAAAACCTTGTTATTTGAACTCACTTCATAATTTAATGTACAAAGCAAAGTTAACTGTGCTTACTTGCGAACTTTTGCAAACTCAAACACCTATTACTGACTGGTAATATGAGGTGTGAACGCAATATTTTGTACACGGGAATTTGGTGGCAGGATTAACACTTTGATGTAATTATAATTGGGACTTTTCGAAAAAGCTTTTTGTAACGCCATCACTTTATTACTCTATATGGTTTAATCACAGTCTTTCAAAGTCTTTCATTGACAAACTCTGGTTTAATTTTTTCCAGTTGACACGATCAAACACTTTCTAGTAACCCATTAAACATACATATAAGTTTTAATTACACTCTGTCCTGCGTGCTCTTGTAAGATGCACGATGTTTATTGCGTCCCCTGGCCCTGCTTTCTTTCTAAAACCGAAACGATCAACGCCAAAGAATGTTTCTCCGTTCGTAAATAGCCAAAGGTTCTGTAATACACGAGTTTTGATACTACATTACAACGAAGATAGAAAAAATATCGTAAAGTCGTAAGTATATCATTAACCTTACATTTATAGTTACTAAAATTAATTCGCGTTAAATCTGTTATATCCTTTGCTCCAACTGTCTCGAAATGGTAAACTTCTTTCCCTCTTCAAAATAATAAAATCAAGCCTCTTTTACTCCTGTTTCTGTTTGAGTGCTAATGATTTTAGAAGGAAATGCGAGAAGGGCGTCTTATTCCTCTTCATCGTTTATAGCATGTGTGGTTTTCGTAGAGAATAACAATTCAAAATGGCTTAGTAGGGGGAGGGGAGGTTGGGAATGCCCTGACGGATGGGCGTGGCCTTCGTGAGTTCTTATTCCTTCTTAACCCCAATAATCAAAAAACGACACAAATATTAAATAAGGTTATGTCTAAAAACAAGCCAAAAACTACAAATAGCAAATACTCTTTACAAAATATAGCAAAAGAATTTTTTGTCATGTACATTTTTAAATATTTGTGAGGGGAAAAAGGGCCAAACTCATTCATTCAGGGTACAGGGCTCTTGGCTTTGAGCTTGATATTAAAGGTACTCATGCCCAGCGGTATCCATGTTCAATGTCCGTAGACGGCTCTGTTTTTCATGTTTGTCTGAATTTTTAAAGGTATGATTGTTTTCAAACGGTAGAGCGATACCTGCATCGTAAAATTCTGGTAATTTTTCTACAGACTAAAGAACAATTGTATCGTTGACACTAGATTTTCCTCTCTCTCTTCAGAAAATAAGAAAAAGGAGAATATAGGTAGTCTAGCAAGGAAGTTGTATTGTGAGTGGGACTGATGTGGTTGTATGTTGACATAAGATGGAAACCTGAGTGATTAATGCATAGAACTTTAAGGACTGGAACACAATCCTTCGCTGTTGTAACACTGATGTGCTTGCCATTACACCATAGTCCCATACCACTGAGGCAGGAAAATTTGGGATATCATTTGTTTTGATTGACGTCACTACAGGACTGACCTGAAATTTCTGTGCTAGAGCAGCTTGACCCAAGCTGCATACTTTGCATAAGTTTGAAGGGTCACTACAAAAACAAAAAAATACATAATCTGGGATAACTACTCTGTGAGAAAAGTTTTAAGTGAAATAGAAACTTTAGAGCGCCTCGGCCGCGGTTTCTAAATTAGGGGAGGGCAACCATGCCTTCTAGTAAGGATAGAGTGTACGATCTGTTCTCATTGATTATGGATGCTTCCCAGAATCGGCGAGAGGCTGTTCATGGCTTGCGTCTTGGACATTCAATGTCAAAATATGAATACTTAACCAGGCACTGTGTTTTCTTTCAGCATTATTGGATCATTTTCATTCGTAATGAACTCGTTAAGTAATGATCTATTAAGAATAGTTACAATTTTTTAACCCAGTACAGCACAAAAGTGGGTGCATACACTCTGTCTCCCTCCTTCCTGGGGTCGGAGGCTCTGCTTTAGAGATCAGTCGAATTGTCTGAGACCAATTTGCCTTGACTTTAATTTGCAAATCTTAAAGCTTGGTTCACATAGGAGTAAAATCCGTCGTCAGACAAGCGTCTGGCATGTTAAAGGCAGATTTTCTTGCATGCGAACGCTACTACTTGGCTGTGAAAGTTAAAATTTGATTGACATATGCCAAAGCAAAAGCTGTTGGTTTCCGACTATCACTTGAATTGCTGGCGCCTCTTTTGTTCTGACGCGGAAATTCTATGATGACGATGACAAGCGTGGGTCACGGGTTCGATCCCCGGTGGTGACATACTTTTCTATTTCTCTAGAGTTCTGTTCAAAACTAATATTTGTACTGACTAATTATTTGAAACACTAACTAGGCTTTGTATTCAAACTTCCTTCCAATTTCGTGTCTGAAGATAATAGTGAGTGTTAGTCCAAGCTTGTAGCTGTTTTGATAAACTAATCAATTTCACTTAAGAAAGAAAGGTCACCTGCAGGCCAAAGGAACGCTTTCTTTAAAGTCACCACCACAAAACGAAGAAACAAATCCATCCTCTTTGAAATACAATGAGATTCGAAACAAAATGCTTTCATTCTTTTATCCTTAATCTTCGATAATGACATGCTTATCTCGGTGGGAAACAGAAATCATCGGAAGTTTTAAGAAAGAAGTTGACCTCTGCATTATTCAAAGCATTGCTTTATGCACACAATTGAGTATTGAAGAGGGGACTTTAAATTTGTAACAGCAAGTAGGTCAAAGTGATAGTGTGTTCACTGATTCGTGGTGAAATGCCGTTTGATTTCTGGCGGATTTAGTCATCTTACATCGCATTTACGCCGAAAGAATTCATGACCTTCTTGGTTTTACTTCTCAGGGAATTCAATACAAATGCGGTCATTATTTGGTGGCAGGTCAGAACTGACTATTTTCTGAATGAGCAATGGGCGAACACCTTCAATTTTTTGGCCTCTAAGAATAATGAAGAGATGAAAATCATGATAATTAATCAGTGAAGATGATAATGATGATGACGATGATTGTGATGATGATGATAATGACGATGCTAGTTATGATGACGATGATGATGACCTTAGTGATGGCGGTGATGATGATTGAACACTTGGTACTGCTTTTCTTGAGCGTTAATGATGCTGCTGCTGCTGCTGCTGCTGATAATGATGATAGTAATGACAAAGATGATGATGATGATGATAATCATATTGAAAACGTTGTTCATGATAACGATGATGATGATGATAATGACGATAATGATGATGATAGTAATGTTGATGATGATGGTAATGGTGATGATGATGATGATGATGATGGTGGTGGTGGTGGTGGTAATGATGATGATGATCACAATAACGATGATAAGGCTGGTGATAACATCTTTTCTACATGCCCGTCACTTATATTTTGAACTTTATTATCCTTAGCAATATGGACAATTCCAGCGATTCCTTATACGTCAATCTGCAAGGAAGCAAATGATAGTCTCAAAGACCAAACAAGCAGTTATAGTTGTAAATGCAAATAATGGTGAAGATAATATTACTATTTCTAATAACTACAAACAAATACAAATATAAACACTAGACTCGAGACAAGACAAATACGACAAAAAAACAAGATAAGAAAACACAAGACAGAACATAAAAACTAATAGGAATGCAAACACAAAGAGAAAATAACAATGCAAATAATCATACAACAATAACAGTATGATGATAATAATAATAATAATAACAATTGTAATATAATAATAATAAAAGAACAAATGAAAGTAACAAAAGTAGAAATGTTAAAGAAATCTGCAGTTTTCTGAAATGTAAAAAAGTAGAAAAGTCAAGAAGGAACAACAATAGCTTTTGATGGTCGTTAATGAACGGATGATGATTAAATTTGTAAGTTGTTCTCGAGTATCCAAGATACAACATTCCAATTCAAAATACGCTCCTTCATTTCTTTTCTGACATATGAACAATCAAATTGTCATGTACTCGAGTTTATGTTTACCCATGCTTCCTTTACTAAATTTTGAGGAAGGTTTCTGAAGGCAATCTTCAAGTTTGAGATAGATCAACCCTCTTTTCTAATCTGAAAGAAACCATTGATGAATATGTAGCGTATGATAACTAGCATGTGCATATTTCGTAGAAGTTCTTATGTTTTGAAGATTTTGAGTTGGGTAGGTTTTCGAAAGCATATTCTTATTAATATGCCATGTTGTCGGTTTACGACAAGTTCCCGTTTTGTAACAACGATAGCGCAGTGGAGAAGCGGGCACTTTGAGTGTGGTTTCTATACTCTGAGTTGTTCAAAACATCCATCTGCACCTGGAAGTCGCTTTTCCAAAGCAAACAGTTTTCCGTCTTTCTTTCGCCGTAATGTCCCGCAGTGCGAGCTTCGTTTGTTGTGGTTCAAAATGATCTGATTTGGTCAGTTTTCCCTTTAAGATGCCCTTTCACTATTTTTATCGTTTGGGCGTAGATTCGCTTGGAGAAGATCATATCTGTATATGCATGGTGTTACCAGCAAACAGGTTTTCTTCAACGCCTGAGCGTTTGTTAACTTCGCTAAGCGAATTTGTGCCGTCTGGGCTTCGGTTGCTATAAATACAGATCGCCTTTCGACTAATCTGCCGGCTTAACACATTTTATCACAAAATGTTTTACAACGCTAACGGTTTCTGGCCACTAACAACGCTGGTGACAAATTTAGATGGCGGAATTTGAGTAAGGCCATTTTATATAATTGTCATAGCCTTTCGGTTCCGATCATTGATCGTAAATCGAGAGATATTTGTATGAAAAAGAAATTCGATAGAAGTGATCGTTTAGAAGAGAAGTTGCGCAATGAACTAAGGCGTGGCACACAAACCACCTAACTTTTGACAGAGGTTTGAACCCAATATTGGGCTGTACCGAGCTTGGTAACTACGTAAGTCTACCTAGAGGTCCTGGAGTGGTTCTCGACGTTTCAAGTTTTTAAATGAGCGCACCAACAAGGAAAGCGTGAGTGTTTCAGAAACGGATCTGTAATGGAAACTATTACAAAAAATAACAGAATGGACACCAAGAGAGGGAATGGGAGGAAGACGAAGACACAGAAAGGGAGGAGAGATTATATAGATGCGATATGGGCAGCTAGTGCATCCGAGTGACACAAGACCGTTGAGGATGGCAAGGAGTGTAGGGTCGTTTGCTATCAGTAGCACGGAGGCTGAAAATAGATAAATACGACATAGTTAAAGCAAAATAGAAATCATTTAAATGACAGCCTGGGCAGCAATTTACAATTAAGAGGCAATGTATATCCTCAAAAATTGATGCAGCTAAAAACTGATGACAGATTTCAAGTTGCAGTTTTACGGAAAGTGTCTTCTAAAGCTCTGACGGCAGTTAACGTTTGGCCCGGGAGAGACATTAAAAGATGCAGCAGGGTAAAGGGGACTAAAGAATAGTAAATGAGACCGTTTCGTGTTGCTTCAAATTGTATACTGATGCGTGCTCTTTGTAATAATAATCATCATCATCATATACCTAGGCACTCGGGCCCCTTTGCTACCTCAGCAACCTTGCACCACTTGGTTCGGTCCTGCGCTTTTCGGAATGCTGTGGCCAATGGCAGCCCAGTGTCCTTCCTCACTTGGTCATGCCATTTCATGCGTGGTCTACTTCTGCCTCGGTTGCCAATAAAGTCTTGTTTAACTGCTGCTCTTACGAAACTGTCTGCTGGCCGTCTAGCTATGTGCCCAAACCAACACAGTCTTCTCGTTTTGATGATTTTAATTATGTGTTGAAGACCTAGCTTCTCCCTATTTTTCGCATTGGTATTTTATGGTATCTGATAACACTAAGGATTGCTCTGAGGCATCTCATTTTAAATGAGCCATGGTTACGCGAGTCTTCCGCAGTAAGTTATTTGCAATATCTGTGAAAATTTTGTCTTTACGAGGAGCTTTACATAATAAAATTTAAAATTAAAATTTTGTTTGCTCCCTAATCCATAATTTGATAACACAGCCTCTTGAAATAATTCTCTTGCTTTCTAGGAAAACACCTAAGTAATTACGATCATCTTAGGATCAATATAGTTTACGTCTACAGGTGACAAGCAACAAGTTGTACCAATAGGTAGTGACACCGTATTTCTTTTGCTGGCTCTATTTATCATAAAAATTTCCAAGAAATTTTCAAGTTACATAAATAATTCCTGTTTCATGTTTCCTTTTGGCATCATCAGAGTTGGCTCGCTCATAGCTGTCGTCATAACCACCAGCAACCATCATTTTACTTTAACAAGATCCTGTTTATTGTGTAAATATTAATCTTTTCACAACAACCAGTTTTTTCTTGTATCACATAAACATAGAGAACACAGAGTGAGTAAATCATCACGCTATTGATTGTATATTCAATGCACATTGTCTGATCTCCTGGTATTGACAACTGGCGCAGACAACATAAATCCAGATCATTGCATTCCAGTTTAAAAGGCATCACATATGTGATGATTAAATGCCGTTGTAGCACATTTTAGGTGTCTTCTCTTGACTTGAATCACGCCTCTACAATGACATGTTGTGAGAGGTATTCAAATCGACAAGTATTGCTATTCATTGGCAGCATAGACCTTGCTGAATTAATGCCATGAATTAAATGTCAGCCTGTTGAATATCACGTCATATTCAAGTCGTTTGGATTTATCCATCTTGTCTACCTATCACAGCAGATACAGCAGAAAGCATGACTGTCAAATATGGAAGGCCGAGGGTAAACATGGAAGGCCGAGGGTAAACATGGAAGGCCGAGGGTAATCATGCGAGGCCGAGGGTAATCATGGAAGGCCGAGGGTAATCATGGGAGGCCGAGGGTAATTATGGGAGGCCGAGGGTAAACATGGAAGGCCAAGGGTAATCATGGGAGGCCGAGGGTAATTATGGGAGGCCGAGGGTAAACATGGAAGGCCGAGGGTAATCATGGAAGGCCGAGGGTAAACATGGAAGGCCGAGGGTAATCATGGATGGTGAAGCCAAATTTGGCGATTGACATCAAACAATTAAGTCATAATGTTTGTTATGGCGTTTAGCAAATCTCACATTATCTCTCTTGTAGGGATAAACCCATCCCCACTTCTGCTTGCTTGTGTGCTTCATTAGCCCAT
>JAAAKM020006971.1:87020720-87048920 GCA_010016025.2 Alatinidae sp. Z8VKAUB7J3
AGCAAATCTCACATTATCTCTCTTGTAGGGATAAACCCATCCCCACTTCTGCTTGCTTGTGTGCTTCATTAGCCCATTTATAGTTTGAAACGCTGCTGTGCATGCAAGAAAGTCGTATTTGACATAAATGCTTTGGAGTCGTTCTTGGTGCAAACATGGGCTTTCCTTTTCGACGTTAACCTGTGTTTTAGTAGGCCCGCGTTGTTCCCTGGCTCGATGTTACTTGCCGATTACTAACAGAAGGCTTAGCTGCTAGAGAATCCAGGGAAATGGGCTGCAAACAGTCGCAAAATATACACATTGTCATCTTAGCATTTGTATCTCTAATGAATGGTAGACCTCTTTAGAGAATAGAGTTTGGAATCTGATGTTAGCATGTGAAGTTTTGGTATTTGACTTCTAAAACGCTGACGCTTTGCAGATCTGTCATGTCAATACAAATTTCTACATTGTATTGGATTGAACTTTGTTTACATTACGAAAGCTTTCAATTCTGAAAGCGTCTATTCAGAGAAAAATAGTCTATGCAAAGATGCATTTTATATAATATTCAGAGAAAGATATTTAGACTGAAAGACCTGTCAAATCTTTCACATTTCTGAAACATAAGCGAAAAAAATATTTACAGCAATAAAACAGTGTCTAATCACAATTTGCAAACAAATTGATACTAATTTGAAATTCTACTAAAATGTATATTGAGTTGAGAGAAAAGTTTATATAATTTGTGGTAGATAGGTTATGTTTATGGTAAACCAATCATAGCTTTAGAAATGTTAGTATAGGTAATTGCGGTAGATATTGTTGCAAATAGCTATTTTGGAAGTTTTATACAAATTGGTGTCTTAAGTTGTTAAAAGAACTGTTGAGACAAAAACGATAAATAGAATCTGTGAAAAGTTGACTCATGAATGAAGTTTTTAAGCGTTTGAAGTACTTCGCAGTTCTTACTTTGGTGACCCCGACGAAATGTTTACAGAGGCCTGATGACGATAGTGTTTGTTCTCAATTCTCTTACTCAAGCAAGTGTTAGCATAAAGTTTTCTTGAGAAACGAATTAGCTAAACCTTTCGCCCGAAACTGGACACAGCAAATAGGTTGTATCGAACGCGTACAATTTAACAAGGTGAAGTCTTGATGATTTGGGGCCTGTTATTCATCGAAAAGCTTCAGCCCAAAAAGCTGTTAACGTATGTGATTTTCAAGCTTTCACACAACACGTTTAACGTTGTTAATTCAGTCAGACACCGACACTGACTTTTCAGAACTGCCATGTGTTACTTCATTACCCGACAACAACATTTTGAAAAGCTAAAGTACGGAAAAACACGTCGAAACCATGAAAATCGGTAGCGAAGGTCGCGTATTCTTGTGCGTTCCTCGCTTGTCTCACGTTCCTTCCTTAGTCATATATCAGTACAGAGTAATGTCTGAGCCGCATCTGGGTTTAAAAAGGGTAAAATCGTTTCAATGAGTACAGCCGGAATTTATGATCTCTCGAAGAGAGTTAAAATCCTCTCTTTCAAATTGAATCAGAGATTTGGTGACGTCATGCCGTCAATACTTGTTTTTTGTGCAAGATTAATGTCATCTGTGATATGGGTTACCTGGTCACCATAGCAACTCGATGGTTGCAGAACAGGCGGACTTTGTTGTGGTTTCAAGCCAAGATCGCTATCCGACAGAGATAGATTGCTTTCATTAACGCCGATAGCAAAAAGACACAGGGGGTCTGCTCTTGGGCTGTCTGCAATGGGCGATGTTATTGATAGCATTCAGGATGTGTTAGACAACAGAGAACAAAGCGTTTGTGGTCTCCTTTTCAAAACGAGCACAGTACACAAATCAAAAGAAATATTGACCTGTCTGTCGGCCGCTGATCCCAAATGGACTGGATCTAGTAATAGATAGTTTAAAACGGCTTGCTCTTTGAAACGTTGCTAATCTAGGTCTACGTAAATGCAGATGGCTATAGGCAGAGAAATACCATATTGTAATTGGTCCATTTACCGATAGATGCGTGAACTTTAGGAATGTTAGACCCTTTGCACCATTTTACGGGACAATAAATCCTCTTTTAATTGTATAGAGACAAGATGTTGTTACAAAAGACAAAGTTTATGGCCAAGAAACTTCGTTATGCCAGTAACAGTGAATGTGACATATAATGAAAATAGCTTAAAATGATATATTTTGGTCTTTAACTTTTCACTATTTTGATGCCTAAGTCTACCATAGTTCTTAAATCACTGCAACGCATGGAAAGGTACTTAGGATTAGTCCAATTTAATCCATTCCATTCCATTCTATTGCTGTCAGTGTGATGTATTTTCGACCATCCCCCCCTCCCCCCCCCACACACACACACCAAAGTTTACTGTTTTAAGAAGGACCATCATTATATTCTAATGGTCCAAATAAATCATTTTCCAGTTGCGGATTTATTAGAATAGGATCGTCGGGATATAAATGTCCGAGAGAGGGGCATGAGGTACTAGACAGAAGAGGGCAATTTTTTCTCTAAAAACGGATTTTTGAAACCCGTGCCAATAACGGAGCTTCAATTTCAATAAATGAGGTTATTCCAACCATAAACTGATTGAACATCCACTTACAATGAAATAGAAATGAAGGTGAGTGTAAACAGCGAATCAATGAAACTAGATCGAATGAAAGTGTCCAGGCAATAAATATGCTGTCTGTGAGATAAAGTTACAATCATTAATAAAACTAACGGCCATCTCTTTACGTCATCACGCATTTTATTTTGTCTTTGTCTCATTATCGTGAAAATGTTTCCATAGTAACCGTATCTCGTCAATGCAAACGGACCGTCAGTAGAAGCTTCGTCCTCAGCATACGCAAGTACAAAGTAAATATACTTGCTTACTAAAAGTTTTGATAATATGTCACCCTCGGCCTTAGTTTTACACAAAATGAGATTGTCAAAATTGTGTAAGCTACCATGGAATGTAACCCATGTCGTGACGAAATGTACACCAAGTGTTGCTAATACGGAAAGTTTCCCATTCGATGTTGGGTAAATGTACACTCCCAAATTGGGTAGACAATCGACGATGATGACTGAAGAAAGACTCATCGGTCTAGAGTAGCGTACTTAAAGTCTTGGCAGGTCAAACAACAGCATGCTTCTTTGGGTCCTTGGTTATTTTCTGTGGCGTTTTCGCGATTCCCAGTTCGGTTGTTTAAGAAACTGTGCTTCGAAAACTACCAACAAAGAGGCTGTTGGTGCCCGATAAAACTGACAACAGGCTCTATTGCTTGATAGATTAGTCAAGGGTTTCTCATAAAGTCATTTCCATGTCTTACACGGGCAACGAGTTGCCTCACGAAATTTGGTTATTGCCAAATTTATGGCAAAAAAGACAAATGCACATGCTCAGTTTGATTAATGCCTTTCACTTTTGGCCACTTCTATCGCACGTAACAGTAAATGTTAGGAAACAATTTCATCGTACTATGTGCAGTCAGTGATAGAGAACCTGAAAGTGGTAATAGTGCCAGCGACAGATAGTCTTTGTTATGGCCGTCAGAGGGAATTTAAAGTACTGTACTGAAGGCTTATTATGTAGATAGATAAGTAAGGCAATTGCTTAGACCTTTGTGGCCTTGGTAGCATGTATATCCGATATTTGTATTATTCGTATATAGTTGCAGTTGGTTAGTTGATTCACAAGCTAGCTTCTTTAAACTGTGACAGGTTTTGCAGCGAGACCAGTTCATGATTTGGCAGAAATCAGAAGTTGCCTTAATACCTAGAACTAGGACTTCCACTTGAGACTGTTTGATCACGAACACAATGCCTTGGTTATCTGCCGATGACATCTACATATCGTTGTCTTGGTAGCAGTAAAAAACTGGTGAATATTTTTGATAGGGTGTGGCTGCTCTCGTTTGAGCTTAGTAATCCGTTTTAGAGGATTTATGGCAGTATATTGGATATGCGGACAATTAAGGTCTGAACTTGTATCCTGCGCTAACCTTCATATGACAATAAAGAAGTCAATATAAATTTAGAAACGTATTCATTTTAAACGTCAAGGTCTGTCATAAATAAAGGGGAAAACCTTACCTCTATCCTTGTTTTGTCGGAGGAATTGAAATATAGACATATTTTACACTGCACTGTACAGATGTTATGGTATTTTGCTTTGAAGGCTCAGTTAAAGATTCAACATACGTTAGAGAATTAAAGGCATTTGCAGGGGTAAAGGTTTTGAATCTATATTACCATGAGTTTTATTTCCTTGATCAGTAGACGCACGGGCAGATTACTGTTGGGTAAGCTTCTGTATTGCACCAATACTCGTCAATACCTTCAGTAGTATCATTTGCCACTACATGCAACTCACTCTACGATGGTTTGTTCCCATTTTTAAGGATGGTTTTTACCTGGCAGAATTAATGAACGGAGATAGGGGTTTGATCCCATCCAATTACGTGGAGAGAATTACTGGTGAGTTCGTCGTGTTGATTTGTCCAAATTGCCAGTTGAAATTTGCGTTTGGATGTTGTGTTATTCGATTGGATGATATCGCATATTAGAAGTATACCATGATAAGAAATACACATTTATCGATATTTAAATAAATTCGCGTAGTGTTGTCCAGGATACAGGTATCTTTAATTGTCGCTGAGTCAGAATGTCAAACGTTTAGGGCTCCTTCTGAATCAAGGACAGGTTTAAGATAAAGGAGAGAAAAGAGAAACTTCTTCCAGAAGGGATTTAAAACGATATCTTGAGTTTTTAGCATGCATTGTCAAGAAGATGGAAACCTCCAATACAACGCAGAATTGAAATCTTCAAACGCATTACAAATCGGAAAATATAAGAACAGAGAATTCAAGGGGGCACTGCATGTAGAACCATCTCTTAGCGGGCATTTTTATCAAAGTGATTGTATGGCACGATTTCCGCTACTACTAAGTACTTGCGTCAGTTAATAGTGTCTATAAGTGCGTTTTTACAAGTAAATTCAGAATGGTCAAGGCTTAGAATGTTCTTAGATATGTCCATGTTTTTAATTGTTATACAGGTTTCATATTCTTTATATATTAGTTACGTAATAGAGTATGTAGTCCAAAAATTTAAAACTGAATATCGTGTGGGGTTGATATTTTAAGAAAAATTCCCGTCAACATAAGACCGCAGCTTCTTATGACGGAGAGAAAGAAAGGACTTGTACAGCTGTATGTCATTCATCTCACCTTCTTTACGCTTTTTCTTGCTCTTTGTCTTGCATGGTCATCATCGTAATGAAGACATGACTCATAATGAAATTGAGATTATTATTAGTGACTCATATTATTTTTCATCCTATTAATCCTTTTCCCTTATCAACTTCTTTTCCAGTATCAAATGTGTGTTATCATACTCTTTCCCCTTTCTCTGCTTTATGTTCTCCTCTTCATCTTCTCTATGTTGCCGTCTGCTTCATTTTGCCCTCTGCTATTGGTCTCTAATTTCACGTTTTCGAAAGGTTCTATTGAAATTGACTTTATTCGTTCTAGATCAATCAAGCATCCTGGAAGTCGAGGAATCACTTGGTATGCCCAATGATATATTTTAGTTACTTTTAAGCTTCTTCGTTCTTCTTAGCTATGTGCCATTTCATGACACTTTTTGTACTGCTCGTAAGTACATTAGGTATTTATTATGGGTAGTATTAGTGTGCTGTGTACTGCGTACTGTGATACGGTACTCCATTTAGGCGTTACATTACCAAATTTATTATAAATACGTACCTACATAGTCAGTCCTCTCGGATACCGTGATTCTTCAACGCAATCACTCTACCCGTCTCTGTCCAGCATACTTGTTCTCAATTTATCTTTATGATGCCGTCATAAAGCAAGTTGTGGCCATTGCTTATTCACTTGTTTCCGTTGTTAGTCTTTACTTTAGTAGACCATCACACGACAAGTTGAGACACAACTTCTTTTCGAGATTTTTGTAACTATCTTTCGGAGCCCTTAGCCTTGATAAAATTCCTGATTTGTCCACTGCTGCTGTTGAGTCACATATAGTAAAATCTTCAGCAATCTATAAATACATTCAAGTATTTATTTCGTGAAGTCCGTATGCATAGCAGGAAACATTTATCAGGGTGCTTATAATTAAGCCCCATCAAATAATCGCCGCTCCTACGTCGCATAGAAGATAAACAAACGTCTCTCTCTATTAAGCACCCCTTCGAGTATACGCTGCCTCGAATATACTCCCCCCCCGCCCCCCAAAAAAAGTTAAGGAAAATGTAATGATAAATTTGAATATCGTACATCTTCCGTCGCTTTTTGAACTTTGAGGAAATTAGCAATGGAAATTACAAGCCAAGGAAATTTAAAGGGCGATTTGTTTACAGGCATGTCCTCTCTGGAATTGCGTCCACCCTGCAGTTTCAATAAGAGATACACTTCAGTTGGTAACGTATGTCCTTGTTTTATACAAAAAGACGAGCGCGATCGAGATAGTCACTTTCGTGACACGGCAAAATCAATATCAACATTTTTGACAAAACTCAACATATGTGCACCTTCTTTCCCTTTATACCCCGAACCTATCACATGGTAGCATTCAATTGTGCGAGGTAGCATTTTCGTGCATGAAATATCTGAAAGCAGATACAGATAGAGTATAGCAGACAAAACTTTGAAGCCAGTATCCGTCAGTTTGTTTGGCATATGCATCAGACCTTTCGGCTACGAGTATGAACTGGCAGAAGCAAGGAAGTCGTTGAATACAACATATTTATTGAATATATTAGATTGGTAAACAAGTTTAATACTAAAGATAATTACCAAATGTTTTGCAATCATTTTTCCTCAATGTTTCGTATCTTCACTATAATCATGAGTATATATCTTATGTCTATAATTAAGATACATTCTCTCGTGAATATGTATCTTAGTGAAGATATGAAATATTGAGGAAAAATGATTGCAAAACATTTTGTAATTATCTTTAGTATTAAACATGTTTATTATGTTACGTATACTGGTTGTTTTGAGTATTTGTACAGCATCAGAAAGATATACTGACCAACAGAACTGCTTACAATTATTGTTTATTGCCGTCTTCAACGTAATTCTGATAAGCATGTAGTGCATATACTATATCATAATCCGACATTTACTTTGTAATTTCATTTTTGGTTAAAGCTTCAAGGCGATAGATTGTTAACACATTTTTAAGTGATGCAAAGCTTTGTCGAGTGTTTTTGTCGTGTAACATAAAAATATAGCACACTGTTTTCTTATCACATGCTTAGTGTAATTTTTTTTAAGCTTAATTATGCATTTCTTTTCCCAGCTTCCTACAGATATTACTAAACAACTGACAAAATATTGCCAAAATATAGGAAATTTGAAAGAGTAAAAATTGTTCTGAGGCAATTTCAGGCGCAACGTAAAGTATGTTTGATGGATAAAGCTACGTAAGTCCTAGGAAACATTTAGTAAAAACTCCTTTTGACGAATAAGTCAGAATATTTTGGAAATAAAGATGAAATTGCGTCCACGTAAAACAGTTAATTTTGGCTACATTAAGGTGGTTTATTAAACGATGTATGCTTGTCTCCCATGATTCTGTCCGTATTTCATGATCAATTATATCGCCTTTACCACAGGTACCGGTATCAGTATCAGTGAAGATCTGACAGAAGGTAGGAATTCCTCTTGTCACTGTACGCCAGTAATGCTAAATGCAAGGGCTGTGTTACACAGCAAACTCGTGTAGAAAGGAGCGTTCAATACGTGAAAATTTATCAGGCCGGAGCAAGAACGAAAGTGAATGGAAATTTTACAGTAATAGTGAATATGTAACACGATTTTGTCAATTGAAGGCTATTGATAGCTTACAAGATTATGAGTGAGGCCCCCTCTCTGTGTACCACCCCACAGGCTACCGACGGTTGCGTTCAGATTTAACAACCGTCCCTAGATCGCCTATGGTTATTGATTGGAAAACGTTGCATCTGTGGGTGAACACTCTAATTCTAAGAGGCTTTGATTTGTGGACTCGAAGATGTGTATTATTTGATAAAAAGGCCGGTTTCATTGAAATCTTGTGTTGCGAAACGGTTAGTTTTATGCCGTAGCATTTTTCTATCAAAAGACCCTGGTAGATTATTCTTTCAAGACAAGCATTGTAAAGTTTTGACACAAATAATCTTTGATATGCCCCCCCCCCCTTCTTGGGAGCCTGTTAAAACTAATTTTTATTGATTAACTTTTGACTAAATCAAATAGGTTTAGTAACTTGCTGAGTCGGATACGTTCTGAGTACTGTGACAGATAATCTTTCGGGACGTAGTTGCTTTCATTGATTGATCAGTCTATTGACTAGTTCATATTATTCGTTTTGATTTCAGGTATTCTTTGGATCTATTAATTATTCAGACTGTGATTATATTAATCCCACTTAGTCTTTCATAAACCTTGGCGCCTTTAGGGTTTGCTGGACTTAACAGCAATTTTTACAACGTTTATCGGTCTACTCAGTTTTCAACTCCCACTCTTTCAACGCCTTTTATTTACAAAAAGAACACTAGATAAATAGAAAATATGTCATCACCGGGGATGCAACCCGTGACCCACACTTTCGCGGCGTGCGCTCTACCAACTGAGCTAGGTGACCTCCCATGTTAACATACTCTATTTCTCCAGTCCCCACATTAGCCCCCGATCATCCACCGGTGGACATCGACATCCGGCTCAACGCAATTGGAGGTCAGCCTCTCTGCGCGATGTGACTTGACCAAGGAAGAACTGCCATTCGACCCGTCATCAAAACCTTGTTAAATAAACCCAGTTCATAACTTCATGAACTGAGCAAAATTAACAGTGTTTCCTTAAGGTATTTTTCAAATTCAAACAGCCGTTTCTCAGAGCTGATATGAAATTTAAACGCGATATTTTGTATACGGGTATTTGGTGGTAGGGTTAGCAGTGTTATAATTATAATTATAGTTATAATGGCGATTCCTGGAAAAAAAGTTTTTTGTGATGTCATCACTTTAGTATCCTATACTCGAAGACGCGCTCATAACTGCTCTTTCCCATCGTTGTAAACACTTTTATCAGCGTTTTGGAAGGGCAGAATGTTCCCTCACGGTAATCTGGATTGCAATTTTTGTTTGATTATGCCTTTGTTATTTTGTAATACTCGGAACTATTACCAAATTAACCAAAGATGATCCATTAGATTCTGTGATCAGATTGTGCTGCATAATTTTAAGGATGGATAAAGTTGTACTGGTGTCTCATCCCCACGCACATTTCTTTTATAGTCTGCCAAGCTCTATTAAGACCTCTGTTCAGACCTCTATTTGATCGTAGCATTTGAGAGGTTGTTGTCGAAAATGTACCTTCAGGCTACCTACTTTCTACTCTCTACAGTACTCTACTTAAGACATATCATTTTGTAGTTTTGCAATTGCACCTTTAAATGTTTTAGTGATAAGTCATGGCTCTTAGAGAACTTCCTTTCAAGAACATCGGATGTTTTTCTACTGTCAAGTCGTTACGTTTTTTCCACTTTGCCGTTCTATAGGTCTGTACTCTTTTCAAAAAAGTCTCACCAGATCATAAAACAAGGCTAACCTGTTTTCCTTTTCCACAGTCTTGCCGACTTCACAGCTGATTCCGATGCACTGAGTATCGTGTGACGTTGGTGCCTTATTTAGATATGATTGTCCAATCCTCGATTTAGACATCGATACACGCGATGCTTTGACGTCCAAAAATCACCTTCCTTCTTGCCTTTAATCCTCCTAAGATCTCAACTCTCTGTTCACTGACAAGAAGATTTGGCTGTCTGGAAATCTGTTTTCTTTTCTCCTTATTCAACAAAGTGTGGCAGACCACAGGATATTACGTCACCTTTTCCCTCTGAAATACGATGGTGATGGTATCAGATGATCGAGGCAAATTGGTAGTTCCGATGAGAAAAACTGAAATAAGAAAATTATGGGCACAGTTCGCATGGGGTGTGTATATCGTTATTGCTAAATTTCAGCACAAAAAGGTTTCCGAAAGTTCTCATGTCTTTGCATGTTAGAAAACGTTCCAAATTCCACAGCAATTTTGTTGTTAGTCATGATCCTAAGCACATCAATTGCCTATTGATACAGCAAAGAATGAAGCTAAGTGTTTCGCTCGCAGTTTAAACTCAGCAGCTTTACAATAATAATCAAGGTCTTCCACACAATCAGTGACACATCATTGACGTGTTGGAGCATCTAGAGTCTCAGCAGTTTATTTCATATTTTAACGACAACAAATCTTCCGTATCAACAAAACACTTCCCATCTCTGATTTTCGTCCTCAGTGTCGATAATTTAGGATATCATGGTCTGTCAACCACAGGAGTGAATATCCTAAGTTTGAAGTTTCCTTGACTGTGGTTTTATGTGAGAATGGAACATCAATGAGACGCTGATTTGTTGTTGCGAAACAACTTTGATACGATTATCTGGGTTTTGAAATCAAATTAGCCGACGCACAAGTTCTGAGTTAGTGATAACCCAGTTGAGCGAATTGGAAAATCTCAGGTTATGATAAGGGGCCCTCTTAATATTGTAGGGCAGCCCCGTAGTAGGGGAGGCAGGACCGTGAAGACTTGGAACCAGAGTTCTGCTTGAGGGTGCTTAGATCAGGGGGGGAGGGGGAGCTTTTCAAATGGAATATGCTATTCTAATGCTTCTGAAATTGGCTACAGCTCTCTCACATATGATAGTGTTACGTATTAATTTTAGTTCCTTCTTAGTGGGCTTACGTCCCCACGAAGGTTCTAGAACCCCGAGCAAGCACTTTTGGGTTCCGCTTATGATGTACGTGTAAGTTGTAAAATAGTGATTCACCAATTGTAAACCAATGAGATTGTGATTTGTACTACCTATAAAAACTATGTAGTGATTATGTTGAGGCAGTTCAAGATAGGGATTAAAGGAATAATCAGTGTGGTCGCTTAATCGTCTGGAACTGTCGGCGCGAAGCACTTCTCCTGTAAATATATAACAGATACCACGACTAATGTGTACCATTTACAATGAATTCAAAGTTGTTTATTATCTTCACATGGGAGGGTGAGCACCGAGCGTACCCACTTCGTAATATACCCATCGAATTCTATAAATCTAAATAATTCTATGAATATACGAAAACGCTGCTGTGTTTGCCTTCCCTATGTCCTCACTAGTACCAGTTCTATCTTTGTTCTTTTTATTAGGTTCTCCATAAATACTTATATTTTTATGTGATAATTTAAATGCCTAATTTTAAACAATTACCTCAAATGCTCCAAAGTTGGCAAACCCAAATTATATTCTAATTTTTCGCTACATGACAGATATGACAAATAATGTAAGAGTACTAAACATTCAATTTGCGAACCTATGGCTCCAGCGGTTATACGAAACAGCCTGCTGCACATACTTAAGCAGCAATTTTCAGAAAATGCCAAAGTCCTTATTCTTAAATTATTACAGTATGGAAGTAATTTACTAAATCCGAAGTTTCGAAACTCCCTGATTTCTTCCACCAAAAATCCTCAAGTTGATACCTAAGATCTAGCTATTTCCATATTTGTTCCTGACACTCGTCTACACTGCCAGAAAAGATGGTCTACGTTTTCTTTGCCAGTGCTGTGCCCCAGGAATGCCCTGAAAAGGTTGTATTATGGTCCGCAAATTACACGAACAATGCGTTCCACGTACCATGGCCTTATTTAGAAGTTGAACAAGGTGAGGGTTGAGCTGCTGTATTTGGTAGATTGAGGGGTGTTCTCTGAATATACCCCAACCATGCTGTTTTCATCACTTAGCATGTTAGGTGGATTTGATGTTGATTTAGTGTAGTTTAAATATTAGGCAAACTGCATATAAGGATCTTTGATTGAGAGGTTGCGTCTGTATTCGTCAAACAATATGGCACCTCAGACCGTGTGAACAACTGACATAAATAGTGCCTCAGAGATTCAAGAAATATCAACTCGATATAAGAAATGGGTAAAAACACTTACAGTGAAGTGTTTGGGCATCTCACCCTGGATACTACTATTATCATCTTATCTGGATTAGATGAATGGTTTGGGGCTTGGAAATCGCTAAGCATTTGAACTGGTGTAACGTGGCAACGCAGTGGTGATCGTGGTCCCTATGTTTCATGGTACGCTTTAAGCATGACTCAAGTTTCCTCGTTCCACTTTTAATTTGATGTGACAAAAATTTTCAGTTGGAAGGTCTGATGTGATTTTTGTTTTCACAGTTTGTCACAAGCAAAAGGAACTGCATGGACCACCTCAATGTGTTCCCTAAATGTGTTTCAAAGCGAGGTCCTAAAATACCATTTATTTATTATTTATAAATTTCTCATTTATCTATTCTAGAACAAATACTAGCTCTGGGTTAACGATTAGGCAAACAGGGCAAGAATTTTAGAGCCAGACAAATTTCCAGGCGAAGAAAATCAAACTAAAAAGTTACAGTCATCAGGTGTTGACAAAAACGCTTTTTGATGAAATATTTCATGTAAATAAAGGACGCCTTTCTTCTGCTACTTATTTATCCTTAAAGGTTGTCTTTACTCTGTTGTTTACCCAGGAGGTGACTGTACGTATATGTTTTGAAACTACTTATTCAAGTGAACCTTGAGACCAGAAGAACCTTCATCAGCCATTAGAAAATAAATCTGCAAAACAGTCATTTCAAAGGTCTGATCCTCTATTTTTGAAGTATTTAGAACAACTCTCTGCGGAAGTGTTCAGAATAATCAGGATGCTTTTAAAAACAATTACGACATTTGATTAACCAGATTCAACATTGTGTTCTTCATTCCTAAATGTTTATTCTTTCCTCAAGCAGTTCATTGTGTATTCAGACAAGAGTGTTAGAGACCAAGGTCCCCAATTCAACGATCTAAAGTTCAAGCACAGAGTCTCATTACCGACTGTTATACTTTAAGGTTTATAAAGGTTCAAAAAAGTTACCAATTATTGTAGGCAGGATGAAGGTGTTTGATCACTTTCTTAAGCTATGTTTACCTTCATTATTGGCTCACAATTTCTAAGTTAGGATTCATTCTTCAGTAAGGGTAGATAGTGAAACAATGTCAAAGTGAAAGCGCCAGGCCAGTAGGCAAATTTTATCACATACTCCGGACCAAACTACGCTCTTATCTGAGAAGCGTTAAATTCCTACCAAGTACGGGGTTGCAATTTAACAAGAATAGCATTCTTAAAATTGAGTTTATGAAAGAGTACAATTAAAATTTGCTTTGGTGTTACGGCACACATCGACACTGTCAATTTTTGTATGCGTTGAAAGCAAATCCTCACTATATCTAAATGTATAGCACAGTCATTGTCAATAGTGCCTTCACCGGGTCCATGGCCCAATGACGTGGTTTGCTTTGGAAAACACGTCCCAGAACGAATAACTTGGCCCTCGATGGTACTTTCATACGTCCGAAATTGTCATCTCATCTTATAAATTTTAAGCCATTTTAACCTTGAAATCCTTGAAACGGAGTGCAACTGCAACGTAAAATGGTTTTAAAATATATATTAACCTAACAGATAGGTACTTAGCTACATAGATAGATGAGCTCCAATGACGATCTCACATGGCGCAAAACACTACTGTCTGCACATGTAGTATATATAGACGTACGCCCTATATATAGAAATTAAGCAGCGAATACCATGTCAATTTCTACTGCAATTTCATGTTTCCCGATCATCAGGTGACTTCGTAAGTTGGGAATTACATTTTTTAGGTAGCATTTTTTTGTATTGAGCAATGCAATTTCGAGTGCTATTTGTCACATATTTCTTGGCTATATATTTATATATTACATATGTTTACGTATGTAGGTATGTATATATGAGCACTCCTGTATAAAATGGTTATTTAGTATCACAGTATAATTTTATTACCCTTCTGTGTTATCCGGAGTCTGTTTAAATGAGTAAAAAATAGGTGCTATGAGAGAACATGTTGAGAAGCCCACACAAAATTCTCTAGTAAGTGAAATCACATCATCATTTCCATTAGCATATACTGCAATACTTCAAGAAAAGCAGGCACATAGGTTAAAATCCCCGGTCTAGAGAATCTAAACATACACTGCAACGGTGCCTGCAAGCGCATATATATTTCCGATGCTCTCCACCCAACTACAGTTAACTACAATCAAACCACACACCTTACTTTAAGTAAGTTTCATATGTCCTACTTAAGTGTGCTTGATCTAATGCGATGCTACTTTAGGTATTAGAGAATAACACCGCCTTCTCATAATTAATGTGATATTGCTTAGGGAAAGGGATATTTCTCTAATGTGACATAATACTTGGGCCGAGCTACTTGATAATCATCTTATAGTCAATCAAACCACAAACCACATACTAACCAAGCCGAATCATTGCTGATACGCCGATAAGAACATATTGCGAGCTACTCAACTGACTTTAAACATTTTATTATTACTTCCTGTATGTTCACAATTGTTTTAAGGAATGTTATATTCTTTTAGGTGTTTCCTTACATTATCTACTAAATGCAATTGCTATTTGTGGTTTGCGCTTGTCGCGTATGATCGCGTGGGTGACTAGTCCCCACAAGCTACTGTCATAGACTGAACATGGCGGGGGCAGAAAAAAAGTTGTGAACAGTGCGGGCGGTGTTAACCCAGGTAGAAAGTACGGGGGACAGAGTAACCGTAAATGGGGAATGTATGCTGAGCTCGTTGAATGGAATAAACATTTATATAGATAATGATGGTAGCCTGTGAAAGACGTGTTGTAGTGTGGAATCAAGTTATTTGTTTAATGTGTCCGTAGTGTTTAGCGTTCTCAAACTGTAACTTAATGATCACCTCCCTTATTTAATCATCTCACTATCAAGGTTTATGACAGTTTACAACATGTTGTAATTAACTCAAACACTGTTCTTCTCACAGATGTGAAAACTTAGACTTGACTGACGCAAGAACGGAAAGTTGTTATGTTGGAGATCCATGGAGATGAATAACTCCTCCTATATTATCTATAAGAGCCAGTTTTAACGTTTATATGTATATATGACCCATACTTCATCACAATACCATTTTCAATAATGATTTTATGGAAAGACACAAAAAAAATTGAAACAAAGATAGTGATATTTTGAAGGATTCCTCGGCATTTTCATATCAAATAAGCATGCAATCATTTGCATTCCAACTGCACTATGGAAATCAAGAAGACAATAAATCAAACGATGCTTAGGAAATAACTCGCGTCAAACCTGCTATGAACAGAAATAAAAGTCTGAGGAGTACCAGTACTACATGGAGAAACCAAACAACAAAGTAAACAGCGTATTAACGCAAAGGAACGCCATAGACACTGGAGACGACCTATTTATAAACGAAGATATTATCTTGAAATGGGCTGAATGTTTATTTGTAGTAAACATAACAACATAACTTTGTGTGTCTTACGTAAACCTCGATCTAATTATGTGCGAGCTACAATATCCTTTGTTTTGCTCTAACTCTATCACGCCATTATAGAACAGTGATCTATGCAATTGTTAATGAATTCAATGTAATTATGCACTCGTTCTCAGGCTCCGTATGAACCGAGACTTACGCTAATTGATAAAGAAGCCGGGAGCTGTGTTGCTGTTGAGCTGACAAACGGACTCGAGCTTCATGCCAAGAAGCATTATGAAATATAAATGCATAAAAAAGCTCTTAATTATACTGCTTCCTTATTTAAATATATAGATGCACTATTCATGTACAAAGTTACAATCGTTTTTGTTTATTTACAGCCTCATTACTTTGGTGCTCGTAATATACCGCAGGTTTCATATTTGGGGTCATTCTCTCTAACTTTATATTTCCCCATTTTGTTTACAGTGTATTATTATTCTTATTATTATTATTATTATTATTATCATGTTTTGACCCTAAAGATGTATCTTACATCAAGGTACTAAATAATGAGTGAACTCTTTTTTCATCAATTTTGTCGCGTATTGTGGATATTTGGAATCTGCCAAAATATTCAGGAATTGGGAAAAGATAACTTACGACTTATTTCCTTTTTCTTGCGCACTGATCATTAAAATATTACTCGCGATTGTCTTGACGTCTTGAAATTGCGAGAACTGCTATTCAGTGTAAATTAAAGGATAGAAACAGAACGGTTTGGTGCTGTCTAGTTTCAATGCTATTGCATGGATGCCAGTCATGAACACCTATATCACAATTGGAGAAATGTCTGGAAGCTAATGAGAAAAACTTCAAGGATAAGTCGGACAGAAAGAATTGCAAATGGCGTATTCCTCAGGTTTATAAAAGAGGGGTAGGGATACATTTTAAGGTGGTAAGATGCCAGACGCTGAGTGACAGAGTATTAGATTACTGCAAAACTACTGGTGCTTATATTGGTGGAATGTTTCGGTAATATTTTGCATTGTCGTGCAAAGTTTTGGAAGACCTAACAGACAAGCGATAGAAGGCCTTGTCACCTCTTGTTATCTTACTAATCTCTCTTCCCTTTCCCAACGTGCGTTATAAACATAAGCAGACATTTGGAAAATAATAATCTTTATTTAATAGCCACGCTAGTCAAAACATCTTAAACTGCAAAACCATTGCTGATTTCAAATCCAAAAGATGCTAGATTGAAACGTACTGTTATTAATCACTTGTAAAGCAAGAATTCAATAAAAATGATAACAAGCTACTTTCGTACCTGGTAGAGAAACCTCAACTATTTCTTTAGAAGGAACAGAGGAATGTACGACTATTTATGCAACTTACTGTTCTATGACTGCTTTGGTGAAATTGGTTTCTCGTTGACGCAAGACTTTTGTGGCTAAACAATTCTTAAACCGTATCCAATTCCGAAGGGAATTTATTTTCCCGACGTTTCGGTGTCATCTTGACGCCATTCTCAAGGTGAATAATGAATCGCTGTATAACGATTATTTATGACTTTTGTATACAGTATAGAAATCTAAACAAAAACTTTGCCTAGTATAGAGTCAGTTTGAACGTTCAAGCTAGGCTTGAGCATGCAAATGTACAACATGTCTTTCACCAAACAATCAAATTTGTTGCTACATCTAGCAAGCACTTGAAAATGTTCAATAAGGCGACCTGGAATTCTGAAGTTATGCCTCTCAGCGTAATGCTTGTATGATTCTCTTTTGTGTCCATCCACGCGCTGGATTTATTGATGGCAAAGTAGTTACTGTAAGTTTTTGTTTAGATTTGTACATTGTATACAGAAGTTATAAATAATCGTTATACAGTGATTCATTATTCACCTTGAGAATGGCATCAAGATGACACCGAAACGTTGGGAAAATATGATTGTATTATTATTCACTTGTCTTTGCATTAGCAAATCATAATTTAATGTTTGTTTTCTGTTTATGTGTGCTTTCATTGTCCACTCTGCCATGATGTGCCACATTTCCTATCTTAAGACTATAGTTGTATGCAGAGTAAAGGAGAATCTGTAAGAAATGTAAACTTATATATATGATAAAAACAGTAAATACTCAAGACAATTACAAGAAATTTTACAATCAATTTGTTTTAATCTATCATATCTTGACTAAGACACATAACAATCTATCAAAATTATGCAAAATATTGAGACCAAATGATTGCAAAACTTCCTGTAATTCTCTTTGGTATCAAACTTGTTGCCCACATTAATGTATTCAACAGTAAATATGTTTTTATTGATACATTCGTTCATAGAGCTTGAGGGGATGCTCAAGCTACTTTCAGGATATTCAAACTTGGAGGATGAAAAAGTCTCTGATAATGGATGTGATCAAAAAGGGAATATTTCTCCTGGTTATAATGCTATAAATACAGGGTCCTTCGGTTTGAATGACATCAAACCACAGGAGAACCAGCCAGATGAAGAAGATGAATTTGGAGAATTTGATGGTGTCTTTAGTGATGAGTCTTCAGAGAGTGAAGAAGAAGGAGAGGACTAGTAAGTTGCCATATTGTTTTCCAATCATTTTAAAGTGCATGCATGAATGAATGAGCAATCCATTCTTTTTACTGCTGTACTGTGCAAAAATTCCTATGTGGCACAGCAAGAGTCCTAAAATCTATCTATCACACTTTGACTGCCTCATGCTCTACTTTAATCTACAAAATTATAGTTACTTGGTATTTGTATTCATCTCCCTCATTTAGTGAAAAACAAAATGCCTTATCAGAAGCCTATAGTTCTTTTGTGAAAGGAGTGAGACTGGCAAGAAAGTCTTATAACAATTCTGAAGGTAAACATTTTTATAAGTTATATATATAACTTTTTTATTTGCCTCAGTGGAAAATTATTCATTTGACACAAATTATAATATTGTATGTTAAGCAAGCTAATATTAGTCATAGATATTGCATTTATAATTCAGCTGTACCCTGATATTAATCCACATCTGCAAATGGGACACAAAAACAGTTACATTTAGTAAAGTCGCCCTTTTCGTTTCATGACGTGGCATGTATGTGCCTTATTTATGAATGTGAATCTCTTTTTGATGTTATCTTCAGATGTCAACTTTGTGACATATTTATTTTCATGGAGTTATTGTTTGCATATTATTTTAAGTTAGAAATTCTATGGTAATTGATATTATATTAATAATCCTCAACCCAGAACTTAAATGGATCAGTGCATTAATTGGAGCTGCGGTCTTTGAAAAGTCATACAGGTATTGTCTCCATTTACATATTTATATACTAAAACTATTTTTCAATATGTTACTTAACAAAAGGCAGACTCTGTGTAAAACATTACTCTTTGAATTAATCTTTCTACCTTACTATTGGTTCTTATAAGGCTCTCAGACTATACAATCACACCAAGAGTTCATGAATTGGCTACCTTAAACTTTGTTATTATGTTGCTACCCTAATGGACCTTCAAAAATGTTTTGTTTGTCCTCAAAAGTGCAGCTAAAATGCCCCCTTGTACCCCTAGAAAGGTAAATGCAGTGAACGCTGGAGAGCATGCAGGCTATTGAAGGATTAAGATAGGCCTACTACCTTTCTTGGTGTTAAGGGTGCTGCAAAGGAGTGGTCAATGAAACTTAATCATACAAATGGTAAGAAATCTGTCTGACAAAGTGATGATGACAATTATCAATAGGTCTTAAAGCGCCATGTCTCTACATCAGAAAACATGTCAGAATATGTGGAGTCATTATACACCAGCACAGGATACAGTAATGGGGGCATAAAAGGTTATGCCTCTTCTTTTTCTCGTAAATTATTTTGACTTCCTACATTTTACTGTTTAAAAATCATATAACTTTCTGCGTGTTCTAATCTAATTCAGATTTTCTATAGCATATAGTTGAAATTTAAGGCTTCTGTTTTTAGCCTACTGGTCTCTATCAGCTCTAATTTTTTGCTTCAACAAAGAAGTAATATGATGAAGTACCATCTTACGATGATACAATGAAAGTATATACATCAAGTAGGATGCCTTCCAACTTATTTAGTAATAATGTAAAGATCCATTGACTCAAGTTGTCGATTTCTGATTGATAACTTATGAAAGTCAGGTACCTTTCCCTTCAGCTATAATTCTAATGAAGCCCTTTCATACAAATTTAATGCATAAAATTGTTTGCAATACTATTATCCTAATTGTAATGATCTATGAGTGACCTGATTGACTTGAAGACTTCTGTTACTGAATTGTTTTTGCCCTGACACTCAAAGCAATAGATTAGTGTTGAAAGTAAGGAAGACATGGGTGGTAGTAGCAAGGTAGCTGTTATGCCTATACCTTACTGCAGGAATCTAAGCCCCCACTGCCCCAAGAGCTGGAATCACCGTTTTTAATTTCTTTGAACCACGTAAATATCTGAAAGCACCAAAATTGTGTAGTCTGTTGCAAGATGTGATAACTTTTTTTAGGTATGACCTATTTCTACTTTTATACTGTGCTCTAGAGCTCAGCTACACATTCAGTGGGCATTTGTTATCTATTTTGGTCACTGCATACTGTCCTATCTAATGGTGTTTTTACATAGCTTACATGCTCTTGCAGTTGTCATTTTCATTTTTGGTCAAAACAATTTAATTTCAACTTTTGATGGTCTATCTTTTCTTTTTTGATGAAGAGTTTCAGATGAGACAATTTGTTATCTTCAATTAATAGCAGTACGAAAAAAATATCGAAAATATGGTGTTGGGTCATACTTGATTCAGGTAACTCGTTTTTCTACAAGTGCCATTTTTATTAATGGTAAACATCCTTTAAAATGTTTATTCCTTTTATGGAGGGCAGTATCGTACGTTATACTTTGTTCCTGGTTGCTATTGTTTTATGAAAGACCCCAATGTGCTTAGTGTCTCTCTTGTCACTATCTGTGTGTTGAAGATAAATGGAAAGAAAGATATTTAGTGTGTATCAATGCACTAAGTGGTTTTTTTAAACTGCTTCTGATGGATGTACCCTTAACAACAATTAAATTATCCCTTGAACTTTCCACACAGTGTTAACAATTTGTTTCAAGCACATATTTATGAGTATCCATTGAAGGTATCAAAAGGAGCACTTGATGCTTTTGATGAGTCAATTTAGCCTCATAACATTGAGTGTATGGAGAATTGAGTAAGCCATGAAATAAGACTGAAAATTGGTTGTATAACAGTTCCTTGTTATCGTAGGAAAATGGTAGAAAGTGTGTGTCCGATTCACACTTTATGTAACCCTTGCATGTCTTCTCAATGCCGCGAAGCAATTTACGATTGTCGACAGACTACTTCCTTATGACTATCCGGGAAAGAAAAACCACGCACGGTGTACTGCTTATAATATATAATGTACTTGAGCGGTTTCGTCTCATTACCCTGAGACATTATCAAGAGTTAACATTAAAGTAGATCTAACGATTAAACGTCAAATATTAAAACAATCAAAGTGATTAGTTACATTCTCAGTAAAATATGTCATTGTGATTTCGTATTATAAAAGGCTAGCAAGATAAAATGCGATTGATAAAATAACTTAGAATATTAAAACAATACAATATTTGAAAATACAATAAAATTTGCACGTACGGTATGACAATGCTGGTACGGGAGAATCAATGTAGTGATAGAAACGCGGAGTAGAGAGTATGAGATAAGATAAAATAAAATAAAATAGTTTAAGATTGTCTGCGTATTCATTGAAACGTGTATTCATATAAGGGTTAAAAGACCTTATCAATAACGATTCGGCTATCCTCAAGTTTCTTGTCGGTGCGCACTTGAAAATGCTTTTAAATCCTTCTAGGATAGAATTTGGCGGCTTAGTACTACGTTCAACCATGTGGTGTTCGTAAATTTTGCTACCCTTATATTTGTGCTCCTGATTACGGTTGAGAAGAGAGTTTGTGGCATACCCAATGTAGGAGGCTAATGTCTTGATTAAGGCGGTTTTGTACTCGAATGGAATGTGGGAACTGTAATCAAAGTACACCCACTTATCCGTGTCTTTAATGAAAGTTCCAGTTATGATACGGCCGTTGATTATGTTAACTTTGAAGGACACATCCAGAAAACGAAACTTGTCGCTGTTTTGTTTTTCATGTATGAAAGATAAGCAGCTGCTCTCCTTAAGGCATTCAATGAACGTATCCAAGTGTTGTGCATGTGAGAATCTAACAAGAGTGTCATCAACATATCGGACATAAATGCTGGGGTTCCAAGTATTACCGGTCATATTTTCGAGATCAGCCATGCAAAACTCAGCGAAAGTCGGCCCTAATAGCGACCCAATCGACACTCCATCTTTTTGGATATACACTTTTCCATCGAAATCGAATGGGGTTTGTGTTGTGCAAATAGTTAAAAGCTCCTCCATGAGATCCTTGGGTATGCATGGTGCTTCGAGAGTGGGATGTTCGTACACTCTCTGTAAAATGATTGAGATCGTTTCCTGAACCGGAACGTTCCTAAACAGGCTTTCAACATCCAGAGTTCGTTGATGTTGTTGCGTTGATGTTGTTGATGTTGATGTATTTGAGACATTTGTAACATGAATTCCTGTGTTACGACTGGATTACATATTATCATTGAGGTACAATCTAATAACGTCATTAATTATCTGGGACAAATTATGCGTAGGTGTATGGACCATGGTTACAACCGCTCTTAGTGGAGGATCACGAGAACATTTATGAATCTTAGAAAGGCCGTACAGGTATCCGTTAGTAAATTCGCCAATCCGCTTAAGTCATTTGAACAAAATGGTGTTGATGTCTTCAAGAGGTTTGATGATTTTATTTATTTTATCCTTGATCAATTTACCTTGATTGGGTTTGCATTCCGAAAATTTGTTGGATGGTTTACCAATATCTTAAGTTTTTTAATGTAGTCAGTTTTGTGCAGTATTACAGTGCTGTTTCCCCCCCCCCCCGCCCCCCTATCTACCCTACAAATAACAATATCTTGGTTCCTTGTTGGTAATTTGTTGATGCTGTGTTCACTGTAATGTTTACAGTTTCCACAATACAGACTTTCAATGCTTACATAAAATTTCTTATGCTGTAAGAACCTTGAAACATTTATTCAAAAAACTTTGTATTTGAATGAGACAACTGAAGTTACTGTTGCCTTGAGCAATATCTACTTTTAATGCTTTTTTTATTTTTTCAATGAAATCCGTCCCCAGCCCGTCTACCACACTTTGCGCGTATGTGCGAGTAACGCTCAACTTAGCTATGTATCCATCAAACTTTAAGCACTCATCAATTGATGTTCAGGCAGAAAAATGACAACTGTACATTAATTGCTTCAAGTTTCAGTGCAGATCTATTAGTTGTCTGTGTAGTTTCGAAAAGTGCTAATGGTCAAAATGTACACCACGCATGCTTTCACATGAAGAATGAAAAACCATGGCATGGGTAAAAAAGCTCTGGCTTAATCTAAAAATTCCCTTTATATTGCCTATTTCTCACCCAAGTCTAATAATAGGGGACTTTCTTTAATATGGACGCTAAAGTACACTCCAAACAATAATTTCAGCTTATCACTGAGAAGTACAGTCCCAAGTCTTCTAAGGGGTTTGCATCAGTTCCTATTTGAGATTTATAAAGTACTTCTGACACATTAATTTTCGCCAAAATCTAGAGAATTGTTATGAGCCCTGCCTCTAAATGTGATTAGGGGTTAGTTTGTGTCTTGTTGCTTAACGGCCTATTCCATATTTCCTTTCGTCTTGCGTGTTAATATTATTTATGTGTTGTCATTGTGGTACATGCAGCATTAAACAAATATATTTTGACAATTTTCCCATTACAGCTTTTAAAAGATCCTGTCGTTGTTGGATGCTATGATTCCATTGCTACATATGCAGACCCTGATGCCATTGAGTTCTTTAAGAAGCATGGCTTCATCGATGATGTGATCTTGAATTACAAATACAGGTTAGGGAATTACAGTAGCTTGTGAAGGCTTTTGACGTTATCGTTATCTTCCAAAGCTGTATTTCTCATGCTGATATGGGGGTTGTGAATAATCCCATTGTTAATTGCCACTTTTGTATCTCATCTGATATCTTGTTGATCCCAACTATTTTAAAGAACTTTATTATTCGACAGTTAAGAACTCTGTGTATAATGGAGGGGGAACAACAGTGTAAAACTAAAACTTTTTGTGCGTGAAAGGTGGCGGTCTGTGCGATATGCTTGTTGAAGGTAAGAAATGTAGATTCAGTGAATCTAATATATTAACTTTTTTCCTAATGTTTTCAATGTACGTAAGGTGGGTGCCACTGCTAAGTGTGGGGACATTTCTTCCTCAGTAATCACTCAGTAACCATTAAGTTAATCTATTACACTCCCTAAATCTAGATTTCTTACCTTCAACAAGCAATTCGCAAAAAACACGTCCTAACCACCAGGTACATATTTTCTGTTACTCTAGCATTCTTTTCAAAACTGACATTTCAAATCCTCTCTTTTCGATGATACTTTCTACTTTCAATGGGTTTGGACAGTATGACGAGCCGTATGGCACTCTAATTGACCATTTCGGAAATTCAAGGGTTTTTGATGCGCTATGCATTGTGGGCTTGGCAGGGGGACCGAAATTATGAAAACAAAGCAAGTCGTATACATTTGTTACGGAGTTCGTATCAGTGCTGTAAACAATTCAAGGAAAGTTACATGCATAGCCACCTACTGATACGTGAAGGGTGAGTAGACCTGTAAAAGTTGGTTTCCGGTAAAGAGTAGTATTGAAAGAGCCATGAGAACGAGTAATCAAAACATCAAAGAACGGTAAAGTAGCGTTATTCTCTACTTCAACAGTAAACTTAATATTGGGGTGCTGAGAATTAATAAAATATAATATAATAAAATATAGGAATATTTCCTATTCTGTGACCATACCATCAATAACATGGAAAAGAGACAAGGAAGGCAATGAGATTATTTTCTTGGGAAAATTGGTCTTCAGCAAATTGTGAAAATTGGTTTCTGGACGTTGCCTCTCCTGGTCATTTCCTTAGAAATGCTGCTAGGAAATAGACGTCCACACAAAAGTTGTGGAATGTGTCCGTGCTCGGAAGTGAATGATTTGATTATTAGGCCTACATTGAAAACACTAATCTTTCGTATCTAATAAACGGAGGGGACGTTTCATAGTTTTGGAACTTTTCCACTCCCACCCCCGGAGCTTATTAGAGACCCCCCACTTATAAATTTTGGGAAATCAACTTTGATGCTGTAAAAAGAAACATTTTTCCTGATTTATTTTATGATTATCTTTAAGAGATTTAAAGATTTCTGAGGCTAAAATATGTCTTATGTTGATATCTTTTCCGGTTTTATCTTTTCATTTTACAACTATTAGAAATTATTTCATTAAAATTGATTCAAGCAGTCCCTTTCCAAAGACTCTGGTAAGCATTGGGTCTGACATTGAAACTACCCTAAAAAAGGCAGAAAAACAAACAAAAATTTGATTCCGGCCACCCTTCCTTCTTTATTATAGACCAAAGAGTGTCCTCCCAAAAGTATTTGAATTCTAGGAACAAATATGGCATCAACTGAAGTTCAACGAATGTCAGCAACATTAGGTTTGAAATTGAAAACATAAACTCAGTTTTAATTAGAGATTGATTAAAATAAATGCAATGGCCATTCATTTGCATGTGTTTAAAGCTAGTATTCTGCTTTAAATGGAAATATGTAGAAATTTTGTCTTTTATCAGATTTTCCTACAATCAGACGGTGGACACAGGAGATAGGATCAGATGGAAACAATTGGTCAAGATGAATGTGGAAAGGCTCTCTGGAACACGCTGATAAGTGAAGTCAAGTCAGGTCAAGTCAAGTCAATTACCGGATGGCTGCAACAATGCACGTAACATTAGATATAGCAACCGCTGACCGGTTTGCAGGCTGTTACAATGTAAACACATGTTATGATGGCGGGACATTAAAAAGTCTCTGAACACGAGTGGGTCTATTTTCTTAATTTCCGAGGTCTCAACATGATAACACGGTGTCAGATTTGAAACAATATTAATTTTCAACTAGTCAGTATGTGAAAAAAAAGATGGATCAGCTCAAGTCACCAGAGAATCTTGATTTCGAAAGTCACGATTTAGCATATGCGTGGAAAAAAACGAAAGGAGGATATCACACTCTACCTCGACTTAGCAACCAAAACAAATGAGAACGAGGCAAGTAGGTCATTGCAAAGCAAAGATGACAAACCCAGAGTTGATATGTAGTACTTTCCCGATCATAATAATAAAGATAATATTTCCTAAGGTCGTTGTATCCCCTTTAGTATAAATACAAGAGAACAAAGGACAAATTTTAATTTGTTAATACTGTACATGTTCCTAACACATTCTTTATCATCTGTGGTGAACTTAACAAATACTGCACTGCCTTGGAACATGGAACTTACATTCCGTTGGCAGAACGTCATTATTGATGATGGATGTGGTATGATTGATGAAGAAAACCTCCTTAACGGATAATTCATAATGAGCCCGAGCTTTATCAATAATTGTTTATGATTCCGCATTTGGCGCAACCACGCATCTTACAATTTCCAAAGAGGACTTGTGACCTGGGTGTCTGCCAAACCCTTGATCTTCCCTAAGCGTTCAGCCATGCGGGTCCCTAAATGGTGCATTGTTTGGCCTATATAACCAGATTTACAGGTTAAACATGTCAATTTGTAGACCACAAATTACTGTATTTCTTTGTATAACGCGGTTACATTACAGCCGTAATGCCAAGTTCACATTTCCCAATCAATTAATGAACGAGCTTGATGATGTAGTAAGTCCGGTCTTTGAGACTCGTGGAATGCAGATGAAGCAGTGTCCACTCACGATGTGTTTGGCTGGTAGCGGAATTCCTTCGTTGCACAGGCAGCTGCTCCTTTCAGCCAAGATCCACTTTTTTGTAGAGTAGAATTGATGCATCTTATACCAGACTGCAATCTATTTAAGCGGCACCGACCAGCTAATGCCAGAGACTCTGATTGTACATTTGTAGCGCAAGACATTTTATGGAACGAACTTTGGATAGCTACTATACATTTTACTTTGTTCTGTCTTGTAAGAGGTGCTTTTACCTTCCTTCCAGGAAATGTAGGAGGTTCTGCATGCATCTAAGCGCTTGACGTCGGGCATTCAGAAGAGGTGTTGTTATAGATGTACGTTGTATTTTGTACATGCAAAGTAACTGATCTGTAAAAGATTATTAGGAGGCCCAAAGTTGGCAGATTTGCAAATCGTATCAAAGCTTTGGAGTAGTAGATTTCGAGAGTCCCAATATAAATAATGGAAAATGGGCATTACAAAAAGGCAGTGATATTGGGGGGAAGGAAATTCAATCGTTGACAAATGTGCACAATGATTGAACACCACATCAGCAGCGTAACAAAATTTTAAACGCAAGAGCTATGGAAATAAAGCGATCTACGACTTCAATTTTTGACACTAAAGTGTTTCTTTTTCGGGTTCTTTCAGTTAGGATCAGCGGCGCACGCAAGACGTTTTCAAGAGTGAAAGCCTAAGCTTACGGGTCGTCCCCGCAAAAGTTGAAATTATCTATCGCTGAGAAGGCGTATTCAGGCTATTTTCTAACAATGATCTCATCAATGCATCATAAGCTTTCTCTATATTTTTCAAAAGGGGCCCATCAAGTACTTTTGTGGTACCGTGTAGGTTACCATAGCCCAATGGCCCCTAAATATGCCACTGCTTTGGATGGTAAGGTAACCCCAGAAACGACGTTAAAAACAGCGAAGACAGAGAGGTGACGCATAAATGAGTCGAATTTGAATATGAAGTAATTTTTTTCTAACACGTCATCTATACACTTCATTATGTTACGTCATCCAAACAGACGTTCGATCGATCGACTAAGCATTGCACAACAATTCAAAGTATACACTCATTGTCGTTGTGACCTTAGAAACTAAATACAACAGCCTAATCAGGCCTGCTGACTTTGTAGCAAATACTGGTTACAAAGCTATTCAAATGAGAACGGTACTATCTACACGATGTAGTGGAATATCTGGCCATACATATCATAGTGCGATATCACCTGTAACTGGTCCGAATTATGCACGTGCCTACACTACACGAAGGAGGTGTTGAACGGGCTTTGAAGACGCTGACGCTTGGTGTACCTTCAGGGTTCAGTCGGCACAAAGAGCTATGTCTTTGCGTAGATATTGTCACCTGTAACTGAGTATGATAGCACCTGTAGCTGGTTCGAAATGTGCAAATGCCTACACTACGCGGAAGAGGCGTTGGATGGGATTTGAAGGCGTTGACACACGATGTGCCAATGGGGTTCACTCGCCATAACAAGTTACGTCCTAGAGTGATAAGCTTCTGCTCAAAAATGTAAACCCGAGTTCAACCTGTCTGCTGGACTTCAAGCGATAAAATAACCGCAGTTAACCACAATGTCATGTGACGACCTAACGTTCCGTTGACGCTCATTAGTCACACAGTACAGCCATTGTACAAATCTCGTTCCCATCGAGAAGGTACTGGAGAAGTGTTTATTCTAGCAACCCATGGATCTGATGTGATAATAATTTTGCAGAACTTCCTTCACTTCCTTTTGCCTGGTTTCGCTTTCTTCTTACTCGAGCCACCATTCATTTCTGAAC
>JAAAKM020006971.1:87056705-87077751 GCA_010016025.2 Alatinidae sp. Z8VKAUB7J3
TTTGTTCTAGCAACTAAATGGTTAACTGCTTACTAATTCAAGCATGTTACAGCTTGAGGCTATTGCAAGACAAAGATTCTCCCTTAACTAATATATAACCAATCTGATATTAATCTAATTGGACCTTTAAATCACAGCCATGCTTATGGAATACTACTTGTTTCAAAGTATTTTAAAACAAACTACATTGAAGTAAATTGATTGCATGAAAAGTTTTTATTCCAAAGAGTTTATAGTTCGGGAACAGTATTCCTATCAATTTAACCTTGTTTTCTCTGAGACAAGAAGGGAATACTTTTATCTACTTCTCAGGATATTTCATATCCTTTTCCTTAATGACTCCTTACATAATGGCTAAAATGATTAATAAGAATTTTGGGCCAAGAAACACTTGTAAGAATTACTTCAACTAGAGTTGAACTCTTTGCTTCAAGGAAACATATAGACAGCTTGACAAATGGTGTTCTTGATTAGCTCGAAGCGTATTTCCGATGAACATAAATAGACAAACAATGAGCATGTACTAAAATACAGCCTCATATATTAATATATATTAAACTATATAAATATATATATATAATATATATGTATAATATAACATATAATATATATTTATATATATATATATATAATATATAAAATATTAAAATATTAAATATAGCCTCAAGGACCTACATATATATGATACAGTACAATGTTCTGTTAAATTTAACACCATACTTATCCACAAAACCACTAGGGGTAATACAATCCCATTAAATCTTTTACTATTTTGCCGGTTATTGTTGTTCCGACGGAAATTTGTATGAAATTCTAACATTTTAACAAACTCTTTAACGCATTTTGTGCTACGTGGTTCGCTCCTTGCAAACCAGAATAAATTAAAATTGTTTTAAGATGAGAAGGTTAAGCCCTTTTGATTGAACCTTGGAAAAGCACATTACAACCCTCAGAATAATTGGAAAGATTATATGACCATTGTTTCAATCTTATCATGGAACGAGAAAAAATAATTGTGAAATGATCCGGATTATATATCAGGGCTTATCGTTTATATAAGCGATGCGACTAGTCCATATATGCAACAAGAAAATTTATGTTATACTTGAAACTGATGAAGACTGTACACTCCTCCTACTACAGGATTCAGCTGGTAACGGTTTTGTCAGGTACTGCTTGATTTCTCAGCTAGATAGCTGTGCATTAGTTTACTTCTTACTACAAAGCCCTCCAAAATCGGCTTAAAAATACCGTTAGCTTCAAATTCCCTGTCGTGTCTAAATATGATCTACTAATAGAATGCAATAACGTAGTAATTGACAGCAAACAAAACCATCGGGCAAGAGAGGGAGGACCTAGCGTCTGCCTTAAACCATCTGCACCTGAAACTACTTCAAAAACTCCTTTTGTTATTATTCATCTGTCTATCCTCAAGCATGTACGTATTGACTGCTCGGTCGAAAGGTTATTCCATACCTTTCTATTTGACTTGTCATGAAATACACCTGCTTAGAGTCATTGGTATCGATATAAAACTGTTATAATTTAGTTGGAAACAATTTCAAAAATTAATAAACAGGGGGAGAGGTGTGGAATAAAAAGAGATGTTGAAACCATTTTTTTGAAATAATTTCTGATAAAATGAAATTAAAACACAAAACATATCAACATAAGGCACATTTTAGCCTCAGGTATCTTTACATCACTTAAAAATCATCATCAAATATATCCTTATAAATGTTTTTTTCTACATCATCAAAGCTGATTCTTCAAAATTAATAAGCGGGGGGTTCTAATAAGTTCCGGGGAGCTGGAAAAATTTCAAAAATTTATAAACAACCCCCCGTTTATTAGAGAACAAAGAGTATGCCTAAGCATAAGATTATTTTTCCATGCTTAAAAAAATGAGGTGCAGATTCACAATGTTGTGAAACTTTTAGACTTTGTTGAAAGATTTTTATGAGGATCCTCTTAGAAAACGTAACATAAAACAGTACGCGCCTTATATGGGGGGGGGGGGGGGGGGGGGAGCTCTGCAAGATTTTAATGAGTTAAGAAAATTGAAAGTACAAATTATCATTGCTAAACAGAAATCTGGAACTAAAGCTAAAATTCTTGCTGCAAATTCTTTAAACACTCTTGGTCTTGCATAAAAGACGATTTTTTTTATTGTGAATGTGGCGAAATTAAACTTGTCTGCAATTAGTAGTTACAGATTAGGATAGAAAGGCACACCTGCTATGAAAGAAAAATCATATAAAATGAGGAAAACTTTTAACTCTTTTCGTGCCGTTTCAAAAAATGCAGCACCCATGCTATCAGGAAAACGGAGAATTTAAAATATTCTGTTGTCAATTACAGTACATCAAAGGGCACCATTAGTCGATTGCTTATAATCCTGCAAAGAGTGCATAAGAGATTCATTTACTCTAATGCCTGATTCTTTTATGAATTGTATAGCCCTAAACCTAGATTCAGGAGTTTTAGGGTGTTAACCCTGTCACCAAATGCCTGTATACGAACTACTCAAATCTCATATCAGGTACAAATCTCATATCAGGTGCGAGACACAGCTGTTTCGATTTAGAAAAGGTCTTAAGGAAATACTGCTAATTTTGCTCAGTTCAAAAGATCATGAACTGGGTGCATTGAACAAGGTTTTGATAGGCATGATTTAAAGTTTGACAGGGTGTATCACATCGATTGCTCAAGGTATGATTCTCAAATTTGGACAGGTTATCTATGTCACCACGAAAAAAGCAATGATTCCAAAAAGGTATCAACTTTCTGATATTTATTAAATTGTGACGTCACACTTTAGTACTCCATTGTACTCAAACTTCTATCAGTCGTGGCAACTAAAGAACAATTCTAAATTCGGTGGAACCAGTGTTGCCAACTTTGAGGCAATGAGTCGTTGCGCCACCATTATCGAAAACAATCCAAATACTCGCCTAGTCGTGAGCAGCGCTTGCTCTGGCGTCACCAACCTATTGGTAGAACTCGCCAACGGTGTTCAGGATCAAACGCACCGTACTGAGCTACTGCAAAATCTGGCCAACATTCATGACGCCATTTTAACTCAGCTCGAAGACAGCACGAAAACTGCTGCCGAGGTGTATGGCATATTAGATACCGTAACCAGCCTGGCCGAGGCTGCATCTATCCAAGCTAGTGCGAAGTTAACCGATCATTTAGTCGCATGTGGTGAACTCATGTCGACGCACATTCTAACTCAGTTAATGTGTGAGCGAGGCATTCAAGCAGTGCGCTTTGATATCCGCGATGTGCTGCGTACTGATGACAACTTTGGTCGCGCGGAGCCAAACATTGAAGCAATTTCGACGCTTGCGCAAGATAAACTCGTACCACTTTGCCAACAATCCGTTGTTGTTACTCAAGGCTTCATAGGATCTGACGAAGCCGGTAATACAACAACATTAGGTCGAGGGGGCAGCGATTACAGCGCCGCCTTAATTGCTGAGAGCGTTAAAGCGGCAGGGCTAGAAATCTGGACTGATGTTCCGGGTATCTACACAACAGACCCGCGAATTGCACCAAAAGCCTCACCAATTCCTGAGATCAGCTTTAGTGAAGCTTCAGAAATGGCTAACTTTGGCGCTAAAATCCTTCACCCTTCTACGCTAGTACCTGCATTGCGCCACGACATTCCGGTATTTGTAGGGTCATCGAAAGAGCCTGAAAAAGGGGGAACTTGGATTCGCCACCAAGTCGAAAGCTCACCGTTATTCCGTGCGCTAGCTTTGCGTTGTAACCAAACCATGGTAACGCTACGCAGCGCCAATATGTTCCACGCATACGGTTTCTTAGCAAAGGTCTTTGAGATCCTTGCAAAGCATAAGATCTCTGTCGATTTGATCACGACATCTGAAATCAGTGTATCGTTAACACTTGATCAAACTGATACATCTGGTGGCGCGCCGCAGCTGCCGCAAGCTGCACGAGAAGAGTTAGAAGAGTTATGTAAGGTAGAAGTTGAACATGACCTATGCCTCGTTGCTCTCATTGGTAACAACATGAGTGAGAGTAAAGGCTACGCGAAACAGGTTTTTGGCACGCTAGAAGATTTTAACCTACGCATGATTTGTTATGGCGCTAGCCCTCACAACTTATGCTTCTTGCTCCATGAATCGGTATCGAAACAAGCCATACAAAAACTCCACACGGAGTTGTTTGAGAAGTAAGTTCAACTCAATAAAACAAAGGGCTGCGTATCTGCAGCCCTTTGTTGTTTCAATAGTTGTTACATTTGGACGAGGTAAACATCAATTTAACCGTTAATGTTTGGCCCTAACCATTTTTCAGCCTCGATCCTATCCCACCCCTTACGATCGGCGTAACTCTCTAGCTGATCTTCTTGAATCTGTGCGATCGCAAAGTAACGTGAGTCAGGATGAGAGAAATACCAACCAGAGACTGACGCGCCCGGATACATTGCATAGCTGGAGGTTAGAGTCATGCCAATATTCTCTTCCACATTAAGTAGCTCCCAAAGCGGTCCTTTTTCAGTATGCTCAGGGCACGCTGGATAACCTGGTGCAGGGCGAATACCTTGGTATTTTTCACGAATGAGATCATCGTTAGATAAATCTTCATCCGCAGCATAACCCCAAATTTCTTTACGGACACGCTCATGCAAATACTCAGCAAACGCTTCGGCTAGGCGATCCGCCACCGCTTGAATCATAATTGCGTTGTAATCATTTCCCTGTGCTTTGTATTCATCAGCAAGCTCTCGTTCACCAATACCACCAGTGACAGCAAATGCCCCTATCCAATCATGCTTACCCGACTCTTTAGGTGCGATGTAGTCGGATAAACAATAGTTGAATCCTTTTGGTTTCTCGGTCTGTTGTCGCAAGTTACGTAATACTTTCACAACGTCGGTACGAGTTTCATCAGCATAAACTTCAATGTCGTCCCCCACGCTCGCAGCAGGGAATAAGCCACACATTCCACGCGCTTTTAACAGGCCTTCTCGCTCAACTCGATCAAGTATCTCGTTGGCATCTTCGAATAAACGTTTTGCTTCTTCACCAACTTCTTCATGTTGGAAAATTGTTGGATACTTACCCACAAGTGACCAAGTCATAAAGAATGGTGTCCAATCGATGTATTGACGTAATATAGCCACATCAAAATCATCGAAGATATGAATGCCAGGCTTAACAGGCACTGGAGGAGTATAAGCTTCCCAATCGATAGCAACTTTATTCGCTCGAGCAGCTTCTAATGTCACTGGTTTGGTTCTCGGTTTCTTTCGATTATGTTGATCACGTACTCGTTCGTAATCAGCTTCAAGTTTTTCAACAAATTCAGGGCGACGTTCATCAGACAGAAGAGAAGTACATACGCCCACTGCACGTGAGGCGTTGTTCACGTAAACCACTGGATGCTTGTAATTTTGCTCAATCTTAACTGCTGTATGGGCTTTTGACGTTGTTGCGCCACCGATGAGAAGAGGTAAGCTAAAGTCGAGACGCTCCATCTCTTTTGCAACATGCACCATTTCGTCTAATGAAGGTGTGATCAACCCTGATAAACCAATAATATCGACGTTCTCTTCTTGCGCTACTTTTAAGATCTTTTCGCAAGGAACCATGACACCAAGATCGATAATTTCGTAGTTATTGCACTGCAATACAACGCCAACGATATTTTTCCCGATATCATGTACATCACCTTTGACCGTCGCTAGCAAAATCTTACCGTTTGTTTGTCCCACCTGCTTTTCTGCATTGATGTAGGGCTCCAGATGCGCGACTGCTTGCTTCATCACTCGTGCAGATTTTACGACCTGAGGAAGGAACATTTTACCTTCACCAAACAAGTCTCCGACGACGTTCATCCCATCCATTAGTGGGCCTTCAATCACCTCTAATGGCTTTGAAGCGTTGACACGAGCCTCTTCGGTATCATCAACGATGAACTCAGTTATTCCTTTCACTAACGCGTGCTCTAAGCGCTTTTCAACAGGCCAAGTTCTCCACTCAAGTGCAGAGGCATCCTCCTCTTTACCTACCCCTTTGCCTGCATATTCCGCCGCGATATCTAACAATCTCTCAGTGGCGTCATCATGACGGTTAAGAACGACATCTTCCACAGCCTCACGCAATTTTTCAGGCACGTTATCGTAGATTTCTAACTGACCCGCATTCACAATCCCCATATCCATACCATTTTTAAAACAGTGGTAGAGGAACACCGCGTGAATCGCTTCACGTACATAGTTATTGCCACGGAAAGAGAATGAGACGTTAGAAACACCACCCGAGATCATCGCATGTGGTAAATCACGTTTGATATCGCCAACGGCTTCAATGAAATCCACCGCGTAGTTATTATGCTCCTCGATCCCCGTAGCAATGGCAAAAATGTTTGGGTCAAAAATGATGTCTTCTGGTGGAAAGCCCACTTCATCAACAAGAATTCGGTAAGCGTTGGTACAAATTTCTACTTTGCGCTCACGTGTATCTGCTTGCCCAATCTCATCAAACGCCATCACAATCACAGCCGCACCGTAACGGCGGATCAACTTAGCTTGTTCAACGAATTTCTCTTTGCCTTCTTTGAGAGAGATCGAGTTAACAATGCCTTTTCCTTGGATGCACTTAAGACCGGCTTCAATAACCTCCCACTTGGAAGAGTCAACCATGATTGGTACTTTTGAGATTTCAGGTTCTGACGCACAAAGGTTTAAAAAGCGAACCATACAAGCTTGTGCATCCAACATGCCTTCATCCATGTTGATATCGATAATTTGAGCGCCATTTTCAACTTGTTGACGAGCCACATCGAGCGCTTCATCGTACAGTTCTTCTTTAATCAAGCGCTTAAAACGCGCAGAACCGGTTACATTCGTACGCTCACCGACATTGATAAATAAAGAGTCTTTATCAATAGCGAGTGGCTCTAGGCCAGACAAGCGACAAGCAACGGGAAGTTCAGGTAATTGACGAGGGGCGATATTTTCAACCGCGAGTGCCATTTGGCGAATGTGCTCAGGAGTTGTACCACAACACCCACCAATCAAGTTTAAAAAGCCACTTTGAGCCCACTCTTTAACATGCTTAGCCATATCTTCTGGCGACAAATCGTATTCGCCGAATGCATTCGGAAGCCCAGCATTTGGGTGAGCGGAAACAAAAGATTCTGATATACGCGAGAGCTCTTCAACATAAGGACGCAGTTCATCCGGGCCAAGTGCACAGTTCAAACCAAACGAAATCGGTTTAACATGACGTAATGAGTTGTAAAACGCTTCTGTGGTTTGACCGGATAATGTTCTACCGGAAGCATCAGTAATAGTCCCCGAGATCATCACAGGTAACTCAATACCCATCTCTTCAAACACACTTTCAACAGCAAATGAACAAGCCTTAGCGTTAAGAGTATCGAAGATGGTCTCGATAAGAATAAGATCAGAACCACCTTTAATCAGCGCTCGAGTCGATTCAGAGTAAGCCTCAACTAACTCGTCGAAAGAAACATTTCGATATCCAGGGTCGTTTACATCAGGAGAGATAGAACAAGTGCGGTTCGTCGGCCCTAAAACCCCTGCGACATAACGCGGTTTATCGGGTGTTTTTGCGGTCCATTCGTCTGCAACTTCACGTGCAAGCTTGGCAGCAGCAAAGTTAATTTCTTCACTTAGGCTTTCCATCTCGTAGTCAGCCATCGCAATGGTTGTTGCGTTAAACGTGTTGGTTTCGAGAATATCTGCACCCGCTTCTAAATATGCAGCGTGAATTTCCTTGATAAGTTGAGGCTGACTTAGAACCAACAGGTCGTTGTTACCTTTTAGATCACAATGCCAATCCGCAAAGCGCGTTCCTCGATAGTCTTGCTCTTCAAGTTTGTACCCTTGAATCATGGTTCCCATACCACCATCAATCAAAAGAATACGTTGCTTCAATTGAGCTTCAATCTGTTGTCTTACTTTACTTCCCACAGTACAGCCTCATTCCTTTAGTTATCTTTCCATCCTATCACACAAACTTCAGGAGTCTAGACGTCTAAACGTGGAATTAATGATTATTTTATCTCCTTCTTAACTTACAAAATAATCACGAAAAAATGTTTGCTATTTAAGCAGCATCAGCCGAGAATTCCATTCATAAAATGTTACAAATAGAGAGCTCTATGTCGGTCTATCATACTTTATGTTTTCTATCCGCAGCTGCGATGCTAATTGCTTTTGTAAACAGCAAGATAGGAAAGATGCAAACCACCATTGCGATTACCGCAGGTTCAATGGTGCTTTCACTTCTAATCTTAATTGCGGGTCAAAACAACTGGTTCCATCTCACCGAAATTGCGACGGAGACGGTCACAAGGATTAACTTCGAAGATTTCTTGCTCAAAGGCATTCTTGGCTTCTTACTATTTGCTGGTGGACTAGGCATCAAACTCCCGAACCTTAAAGATCAAAAGTGGGAGATCACTGTTTTAGCCCTTGGAGCCACACTGTTTTCCACGTTCTTTATTGGATTTGCACTGTATGGGTTTTGTCAGTTAATTGGCATCCAATTTGATTTGGTCTACTGCTTACTATTTGGTGCTCTAATATCGCCAACTGACCCAATCGCTGTATTGGCTATTGTGAAAAAACTAGATGCTCCTAAACGTATCTCCACTCAGATTGAAGGAGAATCGCTCTTCAATGATGGCTTCGGTTTGGTTATCTTCGTCACTCTATTTACGATTGCATTTGGCACTGAGGCACCAACTGTAGGTAGTGTCACCTTACTCTTCATCCAAGAAGCTATCGGTGGTATCGCATATGGTTTCGTCCTCGGTTTGCTATTCCACTACTTGATCAGTGCCACCGATGATCACTCAATGGAATTGTTACTTACCATTGGTGTCCCAACAGCAGGTTACGCATTTGCTGAATACATCCATGTATCAGGCCCACTCGCAATGGTTGTATCCGGTATTATGATTGGCAACTGGACACGCTTTATTGGCTTTTCAAAAGAGAGTGAAGATCACCTTGACCATTTTTGGGAGCTTGTTGATGAATTCTTGAATGGCGTGTTATTCCTACTGATCGGTATGTCGATGCTGCTATTTGAATTCCACAAAGAAGACTGGATCATGATGGCTATTTCAGTCCCTCTTGTACTAGCAGCTCGCTATCTAAGTGTATTTCTTTCTTACATAGGCTTTAAACGTTACAGAAAATATAATCCATGGTCAGTGCGTATTTTGACGTGGGGCGGTTTACGCGGAGGCCTAGCACTAGCGATGGCACTTTCTATTCCATCTGGTATTTGGGTGATTCAAGATAAGTTAATCGATGTAAAAGAGATTATTCTTGTAATGACCTACTCCGTCGTTGTTTTCTCTATCCTCATTCAAGGCTCAACAATCACTCCAATGATTGAAAAAGCAAAAGCAGAAGAGAAGAAGATGGAAGAGAGCAACCAAGCAATAACCACTCCGGAACATACGGAGACAGTGGACTCTTAAAGACACGTAACTTAATAAATAAAAAGCAGCTACCTAGCTGCTTTTTTCATAACTAATTTTCAGACTCCCCTTCAAGGACTAATGCTCCTTATTCTTTGATATACCTTCAAATATACTAAGAATCGCTACGCTACATTTTCATAGATACTAACTATTGCCGATAGATAGTATTCATAGACGAGCCTTTTAATTTACCCATTTTCATCTGTATCACTTCTCTTCCCTTGGCAATATAGGCTCCTCGCAAACATCAAAGCTAAACTTCCACAATACTTAGCAATGAGCGAGTTTGTATTTTTATGAGAAAGAGACATTTAGGGTGATTGCGTTCAGAACCCAAACAGGTTAGCAATCCCACCAAGATAAAACTGAGCTAGCATTCAGGTAGATCAAAGCCTTAACAGAAATGTAGCCCCCCTCCCTCTTGATCTCAGTGAGACTAAGCTTGTATTCAAAGTCGTTCTGTTTTCAAGATTGGAACAAGTGACAGCTCAAACAATTAAACTCTGTCACATAACTAGATTTTCTAATATCGAATAAAAGGAGCTTTGGTTAGAGCTTGGTATCGGAATAAGACTAAGACTAAGGCACAGAGTTACGTGCTAGCTCGTAGGGCTTAGAAAGCATCGCCAGAGGGAAGCCGGCCTCTCGATGCAAGGTTTCAATATGAAAGTGGGTTTAAGGTAAGCTCAAAAAATAGCGCCTTTGCACCTCCCGCGCCAGGCGGAATAAGGGTACAATTGATCTGCAAATGATGGTTGACGCCGGTGTTCTGTGTGAGTAATATGCCGTCCTCCAAAACTGAGTCGTAGGCAGTTTTGTCGGGGTATAGCGCAGTCTGGTAGCGCGCCTGCTTTGGGAGCAGGATGTCGGGAGTTCAAATCTCTCTACCCCGACCAATTTTAAAGCCAGGTTGGTACCTGTCCGAGGATAGAGGCCAATGCCCGGGTCCGTGATTTTTGGCAGTTGGGCGTACCAAATGCGCCCGTAGCTCAACTGGATAGAGCATCGGCCTTCTAAGCCGAGGGTTGCAGGTTCGAGTCCTGCCGGGCGCGCCATTTGGTCGGCTTTGCTTTATTGCAGATTGTTGCCGGCGTCGGCGGTATAAGCCGGATGCGGTATAGAAAGTTTATGGTGAATGTAGCTCAGTTGGTAGAGCTCCGGATTGTGATTCCGGCGGTCGTGGGTTCAAGCCCCATCATTCACCCCATTTTTTTGCTTCAAACTATGTTTCAAGCCATTTTTTTCAAGTAATGCGGATGTGGTGAAATTAGGTTCTAGTGCCGAGAGGCGTGAGAGTTCGAGTCTCTCCATCCGCACCATTTTTCTGGCACCCGTCACAACGACAGAGTTCTGGCCCTGAACGTCCAGCCTACTCATTTGAAATCACGAGGAATTTCATGCAAGTTTCAGTCGAAACCGTAAGCAACATTGAACGTCGAATGACGATTGGCGTACCGGCAAATCGTATTGAGACGGAGGTACAAAAACGACTGCAGAAAGCGGCGAAAACGATCAGGCTTGACGGCTTCAGGCCGGGCAAGGTGCCGATGAAGGTTATTACCCAGCGCTACGGCGCCGGAGTGCGCCAGGAAGTGATCGGCGAAGTGATGCAAAACAGCTTTTTCGATGCGGTCAAACAGGAAGCGCTCAACCCGGCCGGATATCCCAAAATAGAGCCCAAGGTCAATGAGCCGGGAAAAGACCTGGAATATATTGCCACCTTTGAAATTTACCCTCAGATTGAACTGGGTGATCTTTCAGCGATAAAGATCGACAAGCAGGTGGCGACCATTACCGATGCTGATGTTGACAATATGATTGAGCAGCTGCGCAAACAACAGCAGAAATGGGAACCGGTTACGCGTAAAGCCAAGCTTGAGGACCAGACGGTAATTAACTTTAGCGGCACCATAGACGGCGAAGCATTCGAGGGGGGCACCGGCGAGGATCATAAACTGGTGCTGGGTTCGAAATCGATGATAGCAGGTTTTGAAGAGGGCATCGTCGGCATGAAAGCCGATGAGGAAAAGACCCTCGCACTGACCTTTCCGGAGGAATATCACGCCAAGGAACTGGCCGGTAAAGCGGTTGAATTCCTGGTTAAGGTGACGGAAATCAACGAGCCCGTATTACCCGAGCTGGATGAAGAATTCTACAAGCTGTTCGGGGTTGAAGAGGGCGGCGAAGCCGAGTTCCGCGAAGAAGTCAGCAAGAATATGGAGCGTGAACTTAACAAGGCAACCCGCACCAAGGTCAAAACAGCTGTTGTCGATGCCCTGATCGCGGCCCACGATGTGTCTATTCCGGCGGCATTGCTGGATCAGGAAACGGCGCGTTTGCGGGAAGAAATGATGGCCCAGTTTGGCGGTGCTCAGAAGATTGACAAGGACATGTTGCCTGCGGAATTGTTCAAGGACCAGGCAGTCAAGCGGGTGACCTCGGGCTTGCTGATTAACAAATATATAGAAGAACACGACATCAAGCCCGATGAAGACAAATTAAAGGCTGTGGTTGAAGAAATGGCCGCCTCCTATGAAGACCCGGCGGAAGTGGTCAATTATATCTATGCCGACAAGCAGCAGCTGGATCACTTCAGGTCGCTGGCGCAGGAAGACCAGGTAATCGATAGCCTGCTCGAAGCGATTAATGTGAACGAGGTCGAGTGTTCCTACGAAGAGGCGGTTAAACCGGCCGAACCCAAGGCAACTGACGAGTCGCAGGATAAAACGGAAGACCCGGAATAGAGCCGGAGCGGCATGCGGGCACTTATCCCGCTCGCGATTATCGGTGTAGGACAAATAGGACAAGGCGCGCAGGAAGCATAAAAAAACAGCTAATTTCGTGCGCATGTTAAATCTTGTTCTAGTATTTAACTATCAGTGTATTGTCGGTGCAGCCTCCTCCGGTAAGTAAGCTCAGCGATCGGTATCTGTCGCATTGGTCTGTTGGTCGGACGAATGCTAATAATGACGTGTTCGGCCTCGGTGGAAAGTTGGATGAGGGGCGGAAATGTGAACCTGAACTCTACACCCAATTGGGACAATTCATGACGATAGAAAATCTACCCGGTAATTCGGATATCATTAATCAGCTGGTGCCCATGGTGGTTGAGCAGAGTGCTCGTGGCGAACGCTCCTATGACATCTATTCCAGGCTGCTGAAGGAGCGCGTCATCTTCATGGTGGGGCCGGTTGAGGATCAAATGGCCAACCTGGTGGTGGCACAGATTTTGTTCCTGGAGTCGGAAAACCCCGACAAGGATATACATTTGTACATCAACTCGCCCGGCGGTTCAGTGACGGCCGGCCTGTCCATTTACGACACGATGCAGTTTGTAAAACCCGACATAAGCACCATGTGCATTGGCCAGGCGGCCAGCATGGGCGCCCTGTTATTAACCGGCGGTGCGGCCGGCAAACGCTACTGTTTACCGAATTCCCGTATGATGATTCACCAGCCCCTGGGCGGTTTTCAGGGACAGGCCTCGGATATAGAAATCCATACCAAGGAAATTTTGTCAATTCGTGATAAACTTAATACTATATTGTCCAAGCACACCGGGCAGGATATTAAGACCATCGCCCGGGATACTGATCGCGACAATTTCATGGACGGGGAAACTGCGGTAAAATACGGACTGATCGACGCGGTAATGGAAAGTCGGGTGCAACCGGAATAGCTGGCCGCGAACGGGAATAATAGAAACAATAAATTTGCATGAGGCGTTCGGGTGTTTCGCTGTACTGTTAACAGGTTAACTGATCGGCAAGCCGCGTAGATACCGAACCCCTGGATTGGAGTAACACTATGTCCGACGACGATAATATCATCGGAGGCGACGATAACGGAAAGCTACTGTACTGTTCTTTCTGTGGCAAAAGCCAACACGAAGCCCGCAAATTAATTGCCGGGCCGTCGGTGTTCATCTGCGACGAGTGTGTTGATCTGTGTAACGACATCATTCGCGAGGAGATTGAGGAAGCCAACCCGGAGGATAGTGAAGACCGGTTACCGGCCCCGAAGGAAATTAAGGCCAACCTGGATGCCTATGTGATCGGCCAGGAACGCGCCAAGATAGTGCTTTCAGTCGCTGTTTACAACCATTACAAGCGGTTGAAAACCGGGGACAACAAGGACGACATCGAGCTGGGTAAAAGTAATATATTGTTGATCGGCCCCACCGGCAGCGGTAAGACGCTGCTTGCGGAAACCCTGGCCCGCATGCTGAATGTGCCCTTTACCATTGCCGATGCCACCACCCTGACCGAAGCCGGTTACGTCGGTGAGGACGTCGAAAACATCATTCAAAAGCTGTTGCAGAAATGTGATTACGACGTGGACAAGGCCCAACGGGGTATTGTCTATATTGACGAGATTGACAAGATCTCACGTAAATCGGATAACCCCTCCATTACCCGCGATGTATCCGGAGAAGGGGTGCAGCAGGCCCTGCTGAAGTTGATCGAAGGGACGGTTGCCTCAGTTCCCCCCCAGGGCGGCCGCAAGCATCCGCAGCAGGAATTTTTACAGGTCGACACCCAGAACATCCTGTTTATTTGCGGGGGTGCCTTTGCCGGTCTGGACCAGATTATTCGTGACCGTTCGGAAAAAAGCAGTATCGGGTTTTCAGCGGTGGTAAAAAGCAAGGATGATCAGAAATCCATCAGTGAAACGTTGGTAGAGAGCGAACCCGAAGACCTGATTAAATATGGTCTTATCCCTGAGTTCGTCGGCCGTCTGCCGGTTGTGGCGACCCTGCGCGAACTTGATGAAGATGCGCTGGTGGAAATACTGACGGAGCCGAAGAACTCTCTGACCAAGCAGTATAAGAAGCTGTTTGATATGGAAGGTGTTGAGATCGACTTCCGCGAGGATGCGTTGCGGGCGGTGGCCCAAAAGGCCATGGAGCGAAAAACCGGTGCCCGCGGATTGCGCTCCATTCTGGAGTCGGTGCTGCTCGATATCATGTACGAAATTCCTTCACAGGCAGATATCAGCAAGGTTGTTATCGATGATTCGGTGATCAACGACAGTACCGAACCATTGCTGATTTACGAAAGCAGCGAGCCGGCGGAAAAGAAACTGGCGAGTAAAGAATAAAAAAAGGGCTTTAGGGCCCTTTTTTAATGCAGTGAGGTAATGTACATCGCGGCAGGTATGGATGCCGCGAGCGGTGCAATTACCCTGAACTCGCCGCGAATTCCTCGGTTGCTTTTCTTTCAGTAAAACTGATTAATCTTTGCTTATCAAACTTGCAATTATCGCCAACACCCCAATGTTGGAGACAGACTTTAAAATTTTGTAAGAATCAAGGTGCCCAGCAAATGAGTTCAGCTTCAGAGACACTTGAATCCAATAACCCGGTGTTGCCCTTACTGCCGCTACGTGACGTGGTGGTATTCCCCGGCATGGTTATTCCCCTGTTTGTGGGCAGGGAAAAGTCCATCAATGCGCTGGAACAGGCAATGGACAACGGCAAACAAATCGTCGTGGTTGCCCAGAAGGATGCTGCGGAGGACGAGCCCTTTGAAAGCGACCTGCACACGGTGGGAACGCTGGCGACCATCCTGCAGCTTCTAAAACTGCCGGACGGCACGGTAAAGGTGCTGGTTGAGGGGAGCTATCGAGTCAAAATAACGCACCTCACCGAAGGCGACAGTATGTTTACCAGTACGGTTGAGCCGATGGACTGCAAGATCCTGCAGGACAGCGAAGTACAGGCGTTACCTCGAGCCCTGCTCTCACAATTCGAGAAATATGCCAAACAAAGCAAAAAGGTCCCGGTGGAGATACTGGCTTCCGTCTCCGGGATTGAGGAACCCGGCAGGTTAGCGGACAGTATCGCTTCGCACATGGTGCTGTCGGTGGAGGAAAAACAAAAAATTCTTGCCATGGCCGATGAACGGACCCGGTTGGAACATCTGATCGGCCTGATGGAGTCCGAAATGGACGTGTTGCAGGTGGAAAAACGCATCCGCAGCCGGGTCAAGCAGCAGATGGAGAAAAGCCAGCGCGAGTATTATCTGAACGAGCAGATGAAGGCGATTCAAAAGGAGATGGGGGATCTGGACGAGGCGCCCAACGAAATGAATGAACTGGAGGAAAAAATCAAGACCTCCGGCATGTCCAAGGAAGCGGAACTGAAGGCCACCTCGGAGCTGACTAAATTGAAACTGATGTCCCCCATGTCTGCCGAGGCGACCGTGGTCAGAAGCTTCATTGACTGGATGATAAACATCCCCTGGAAAAAGCGCAGCAAAGTCCGCCATGACCTGAAGCGCGCCCAGGCAATACTGGATGAGGATCATTACGGACTGGATGAGGTCAAGGAACGTATTCTCGAGTACCTTGCTGTACAAAAGCGTGTCCGCAAGCTGAAGGGGCCCGTGTTGTGCCTGGTGGGACCACCGGGGGTGGGTAAAACCTCATTGGGACAATCCATCGCCCGTGCCACCAACCGCAAATACGTGCGTATGTCACTCGGCGGGGTGCGCGATGAGGCCGAAATTCGCGGTCACCGGCGAACCTATATCGGTTCCATGCCCGGCAAGATACTGCAAAAATTAGCCAAGGTGAAGGCTAAGAACCCGCTGTTCCTGTTCGACGAGGTCGATAAAATGGGCATGGATTTTCGGGGCGATCCGGCGTCGGCGATGTTGGAAGTGCTGGACCCGGAACAAAATAACACCTTTAACGACCATTACCTGGAGGTCGACTACGACCTGTCCGAGGTCATGTTTGTCTGTACCTCCAATTCCATGAATATTCCGCCGGCACTGCTTGACCGTATGGAAATTATTCGCATACCGGGTTATACGGAGGACGAAAAGCTGAATATTGCCCGCCGTTACCTGTTACCCAAGCAACTTAAGAACTCCGGCCTCAAGCAGGATGAGCTGGCATTGACGGATGACACCATCCTGAAGCTGATCCGGCATTACACACGGGAGGCCGGCGTGCGCGGACTGGAACGTGAAATCGCCAAGGTCTGCCGGAAGGTGGTTAAAGGAAAAGCGCTGGATGACACCGATAAGGAGCCGGTGACGCTGAAGCCGGAGGACCTTGAGGAATTATCCGGCGTGCAAAAATATAAATACGGCATGGCGGAAGAGGAAAACCGGGTGGGCCAGGTAACCGGGCTGGCCTGGACTCAGGTCGGTGGAGAATTGCTGACGATAGAATCCGCTGTCATGCCGGGAAAGGGCAGAGTGATAAAAACCGGCTCGCTGGGCGACGTTATGCAGGAGTCCATCCAGGCGGCGCTCACGGTGGTTAGAAATCGTTCCAAGGCCTTGGGAATTGCTGATAACTTCCACGAAAAAAACGATGTCCATATACACGTTCCCGAGGGTGCTACGCCGAAGGACGGCCCCAGTGCCGGCGTCGGTATGTGTACGGCCTTGGTTTCAGTGCTGACGGATATCCCGGTGAAATCCGACGTGGCAATGACCGGTGAGATCACCCTGCGGGGACAGGTATTACCGATCGGAGGACTAAAGGAAAAACTGCTGGCGGCCCATCGCGGCGGCATTAAAACGGTCGTTATCCCCGAGGAAAACAAACGGGATTTGAAGGAAATTCCCGATAATATCAAGGCCGATCTGGATATTCGTCCGGTCAGCTGGATCGATGACGTTCTCGACATCGCCCTGCAATATGCCCCGACGCCCGGCATGGATGAGGAGCTGGCGATGGAGCAAAGTCCGCCTAAAACCAAAAAAGCACAGAAAAAGCGTATTAGTACGCATTAAATCAAGGAGGTTGCTTGACATGTATTTTCGGGAGTTGGTATAAAAGAGCCCGGCAAAGTGCTGGACTCGGCGCCGCTCTTGGCGATAAGGCTATTTGTATTTTCAACTGGGCTTTTCTTTACGCAAATCAAGTCGCTTTGCCCTGCCTATGAACCCATAGGCAGGAACTGATAGGAACCAAGTTTTAAGCTTGCCTTGTTTTATTTTTTACATATTTAACTTAGTTAATTCACTTTCACACAACGAGGAATTCCTTAATTGCCTTCCAAAGTTTTTTTAACATACCAATGAAATCAATAGCTACTTTTTTAATTAAAGGGGCACGCCCATGACACGGCCACTCTGAATCTCGATCTGCGGCTGGTAGTGGAGCACCAACTGGTTCTGCTCAAGCGCTTGGCGTAGCTCGAACTCGATGGCGCGTCGCTCTTCGATCGGTGCGGCGAAGGAGGTGTCGTAGAACTGGAAGCCACCACGGTTGGTTGCCTTCGCCCGATAGAGCGCGGTATCGGCGTGTTTGAGCAACTGCTCCGGGGTGTCCGCGTCTTGGGGGAAGAGGGTGATTCCGATGGAGACCCCTGCGTTGACCTTCTGGCCCTCGATGATGAAGGTCTGTGCCAGCTTTCCGAGCAGCTGCCGCGCGACCAGGATTGCGCCTTCGGGGGTTTGCAGGTTGGTCAGGATGATCGCGAACTCGTCGCCACCGAGCCTGGCCGCCGTGTCGGAGCTTCGGGTGGTGGCGCGGATTTGCCCGGCCACGTGTTGGAGCAGTTCGTCGCCTGCCTGATGTCCCAGGGTGTCGTTGATGCCTTTGAAGTCGTCAAGATCCATGTAGAGAACCGCCATCGAACGGCCAATCCGCTCGGCGTTCGACATGGCCTGCAACAAGCGGTCCTGGAACACGAAGCGATTGAACAGCCCGGTCAAGGCATCGCGCCGCGCCATGGTCCGCATGGTCTCGACGGCTTTTTTCCGCTCGGTGATATCGATCACGGTCAGCAGAAGCTGCTTCAGCGTGCCGTCGGAGCCGAAGTGCGGTGAGCCTGAGACGACGACGTTGCTGCCCATTCTGGTCTTGCGCCCGACCAGTTCGGCCTCGAAGCTCGAGCTGTTGCCGGCGGTCCAGTTCGCGAGCTCCTTGATCCCTAGCCTCTCGGACTCCGCCTGGAAGAAATGGAAGAATTGAAGTGGGGGAAGTTCCTCTTGGTCTTCGATCTCGAGCAATGCGCACATCGTCGGATTGAGCCGTTCGGTAACGCCCTCCGGCGATAGTTGCCAGATTCCGACGGCGCTGTTCCGCGCCAGGGTCTCGTAACGCTGCAGGTTTTCTTCGGCCAGGATGTTAGCGGTCTGTTCCTTGTGTTCGGCCTGTGCCAGGTGTTCGGCCAGCTTCAATGAATTGGCGTGCTGGGCCTCGGCCCAGGCCTTGGCCTCCTGCAATTCCGCATTGCGTTGTTCGAGTTCCTCGCGGCTCTCGAGCAGCCGAAACTCGGCAAAGCGCCGCTCGATCGCATAGCGAATGGTACGCTCCAGCAGCTGCGCGGTGAACTCGCCCTTGACCAGAAAATCCGACGCGCCCGCCTTCATGGCCTCAATGTCGACCTCGCGCGCGCTATGGCCGGTCAGGAGGATCATGGGCGCGGCGAAATCCCGCTGGACGGCTTCGTGGATAACATCGATCCCGCATCCATCCGACAACTCGTAGTCCACCAAGCCAATGTCGTGCTCGCCCCTCGACAGGATCTCCAGCGCCTCGGAACAACGCCGAACCCACTCGACCTGATAGCGCTGACCCGGGATTTCCTTAAGGATACCAGCGAACAGTCGGTAGTCCGCCTGGTCGTCCTCCAGCAGCAAGATGCGAATGACCGAGTTCATGAAGGGGCAAGAAATCCGTTGCTGCTGTGGTCATAGACCTGAAACGGGTGGGTGGATCGGTTGGAGCTGCGGTGGGCGCGATGGTCGGCGATCTCCTCGATGGAGTCTAGCCCGGCGTCTGTCCTTGAATTTTCTAACCAGACTCTCTCACCAAGGCGTTAAGAAACCGGCCCGGATTGCTGGCCGCGGCCCGCGCGATGGTCCGCTAACCCGCGACCTCAATCGACGGGATGAACCGCGCCTCTCTTAAGCAGTGGTTAACCAACGGCCCGCCGGTCACCATGACGGGTCCCTCGAAGCCCTGCGTGCGGTCATCAAGGTGATCGGCCCCAGGCATTGACCTGGCAGCCTGCCGGGAACGGATCCCGCTTCGCCACCACCCCGGCGGGTCTATGCCAGGTTCCGGCTAAAGAACTCCAGGCTCCGCTGCCGCGCCAGCGCAGCGCTTTCATCATGGTAGCTGCCGCGCTGGTCGCAGTTGAATCCATGATCGGCGGCGTAGCGGTGGATCTCGACCGTCGAGTGGGCGGCGGCGATGGCTTCCACGTCCGATCCGGGGATCATGGAATCCAAGTCGCCGAAGTGGAGCTGGACAGGACAGCGGGGCTGTTCGTCGATCAACTCGCGAACCTGCCCCCCGTAGTAGCCGACGGCCGCCGACACCGTTGCGCGGGCCGCGGCCAGCCAAGCGACGGAGCCGCCCCAGCAATAGCCGACGATCCCGACCTTTCCGGCGGACCCCGCGGCCTCCACGGCGGCATTCACATCGAGCGCTGCGTGGTCCCAGGAGGCGTTGGCCTTGAGCGCCCGTCCGCGCGCGACATCGGCCTCTCCATAGCCTAGCTCCACCTTGCGCTCGATCCGATCGAACAGAGCAGGAGCGACGACCAGATAGCCCTCCGCGGCATAGCCGTCGGCGACGCTCCTTATATGGCTGTTTACGCCAAAGATCTCTTGAATGACCACCAGCCCGGCCTTTGGCGTTCCCTCCGGCTGCGCCAGGTAGCTGTCGAAACTGTGACCGTCGGCAGCCTGTAGTGTCATTTGGTCCGCCATTCTTGTGCCTCCTTGCTTGTGAGTCTGATTGGGCCCCCGCGGCTCCGCGATCCTGCCGCGGACTCTCTTCGCTTTCCCGACGGTGCGATCCTTCAGACGTTGAAGCGGAACAGCAGGACGTCGCCGTCTTTCACCACGTAGTCCCGGCCTTCGGCGCGCATCTTTCCGGCTTCCTTGGCGCCCGCCTCGCCGTTGCTGGCGACGAAATCGTCGTAGGCGATGGTCTCGGCCCGGATGAAGCCACGCTGGAAGTCGCTGTGAATGACCCCGGCCGCTTCCGGTGCCTTGGCGCCTCTGCGGACCGTCCAGGCGCGGGCTTCCTTTGGCCCAGCGGTAAAGAAGGTGATCAGGTCGAGCAACTGGTGCCCGGCGGTGATGACCCTGGAGAGGCCGGTTTCCTCCAGTCCCACCGTCTCCAGGAAGTCCTGCTTTTCCGCCGCGTCGCCAAGCTGAGCGATCTCGGACTCGATCGCCGCCGAGACCACAACGAAACCCGCCCCTTCGGACGACGCCCGCTCGGCGACCGCTTGGGAGTAGGCGTTGCCGCTGCCCGCGGCGGCTTCGTCCACGTTGGCGGCGTAGAGCACCGGCTTGGCGCTCAGCAGCTGCAACTGGCGGAACAGCTTCCGCTGCTCGGGGTCGAGCTGGACGCTGCGCGCGGGCTTGCCGGCGCTCAGGGCCTCGGCGACCGGTTCAAGGACCGCGATGCGGGCCTTGGCCTCCTTGTCGCCGCCGCGCGCCCGCTTGATCGCAGCCTCGCGTTGGCGCTCGACGCTTTCCAGGTCGGCCAGCAACAGCTCCGTCTCGACGGTGTCGGCATCGAGCAGGGGATCTACCGAACCATGCACATGTCTCGTCTCGCC
>JAAAKM020006971.1:87079157-87092343 GCA_010016025.2 Alatinidae sp. Z8VKAUB7J3
CCGGAATGTCGTCGGCCCGGCAATAGACCTCGATTTCGTGGCGCACCACGTTGAGCAGGCCGCCCCGCTTGAGGCCCTCGCAGTCTTCCTCGTTTGCGAAGTTGACCGGCACGTTGACGTTGATCTTGGTGTCGGCGCTGACCCGAAGGAAGTCCACATGCAGGGGCTGGTCCGTGACCGGATGGACCTGCAGGTCGCGGGCCAGGACACGGCTGTTCTTGCCGTCGACCTTGAGATCGACCAGGGTCGAGAAAAATGCGCCGGTGTTGATCTGCTTTTTCAGCTCCAGCGGATCGAGGGTGATCATGGTCGGGGCCTTCTTGTCGCCGTAGATCACGGCGGGCACTCGTCCCGCGCGGCGTGCGGCACGGGCGGCCCCCTTTCCGGCCCGGTCCTTCGCCTCGGCGGCGAGCTGAAGATTGTCGCTCATCTTGCCTTGCTCCTCTAGATGGTTACGTCGGCCTGACCTCCAGGGGTGCCGAGGCCGAACACGCGCCCGCAACAGCGGACAAACACGAAAAACCCGCTCGCGCGGGCGTCCTTCAATCGAACAAACTGGAGACCGATCGGGCGTCGCTGATCCGTGCCATGGCCTCGCCCAGAAGCGGGGCGATGGTCAGTTGGCGCAGGTTCTGCCCGACCCGAACCGCCTCGGTCGCTTGTATGCTGTCGGTCATCACCAGCTCGCGAAGCGGAGACGAGGTGACGCGGGCAACAGCGCCGCCCGACAGCACGCCATGGGTGACATAGGCGGATACCGACTCGGCGCCGGCCTCCATCAGGGATTCGGCCGCATTGCACAGTGTTCCGGCGGAATCCACGATGTCGTCCACCAGGATGCAATGCTGCCCTCTGACATCGCCGATGATGTGCATCACCTCGGAAACGCCAGCCCGTTCGCGGCGCTTATCGACGATCGCAAGCTCGGCGTCAAGCCGCTTGGCGATCGCCCGGGCCCGGATCACGCCGCCCACGTCGGGCGAGACGATGGTCAAGGCGCTGCCCTTGGCTTTGTAGCGCTCCTCGATGTCCTTGGTGAAAACGGGCGCGGCGAAGAGGTTGTCGGTCGGAATGTCGAAGAAGCCCTGAATTTGTCCCGCGTGCAGGTCGAGGGTCAAGACCCGGTCCGCTCCCGCGGAGGTGATCAGGTTGGCCACCAGCTTGGCCGAGATCGGCGTCCGTGGGCTCGCCTTGCGGTCCTGACGGGCATAGCCGTAATAGGGAATCACCGTGGTGATGCGGCTTGCCGAGGCGCGCTTTAGGGCGTCGAGCGCAACCAGCAGCTCCATCAGGTTGTCGTTTGCCGGATAGGACGTCGGTTGGATCACGAACACATCCTCGCCGCGGACGTTTTCGTGGATCTCGACGAAGATTTCCATATCCGAAAATCGGCGCACCGAGGCTTTGGTCAGCGGCAGATTGAGATAGGCCGCGATCGCCTCGGCCAGCGGACGGTTGCTGTTGCCGGTCATGAGTTTCATGTCATGAAATCCAGCCTGGCCGGGCTGGTCCCCCTGATCGCCCATCGAGCTCGGCGACACGATTGCATGGCGATGCCGTTGCTTGGCGAACTGCCGCGACCGGCCCCTCCGGCGCGAATCGCGCGGAACATATCAACGGCCTTGACGGCTGTAAACGGTCTTTGCCGGGAGGGCTCGAAGCCGTTCCAATTGCGATATTTTCGCTGTAAGGATTCGCGGTTTGATACGAATAGAAATAAGATTCCTCTTGCCACCTGTGGGAATTTCCGTCAAAAAGAATATAAGGTTTTCAGATCATTAGTGTTAATGAATTATTAACGGCGTAAAGAATTAGGGGGGCATAGCTATTCATCCAGATAGCGATTTCTGCCTAAGGTCTTGAAGCTGTTAATGAACGAATGATCAGAGGCCGAGCGACCGATGGGGGTCTAGGACGCGGTGTCGCCTAGCTATGGGAGTGGCTACGACATCAAATTAAAACCGGAGATGTAGCATGGCGATCACCTTAGTCATTAATGGCGTTGCGCAGACGGTGGATTCGGGGGCGTCGGTGGCGGTCTCGGCCTCGGACCGGATCCAGATCCAGGTCAATGGTGTGGTGATCGACCCCGCGACCATCGTGCGCGAGGTGACCCCTCCGGACGTGACCATGACCCTGCCGGACGGTCAGGTGGTGACGCTGGAAGGTTTCGTGGACCTGGGCGGCCAGGCGGGCGGCGGCCTCGAGGGCGCGGACGGCACCATCGTCATCGCGTCCACCTTGGAAGCCCTGTCGGCGCCGGCGGCGGGTGGTGATCCGGGCGGTGATGACAGCGCCGGGGCCAACAACCTCTCCACCTTCAATCAGGCGGTGATCGGGGCGCTGGGCCTGTTGTTGGAAACTGTTCCCCAGGTACATTCCCAAGATCATCCTTTGTGACTATGTTGAGTTGCAATCAGCTGCAATGGAACAACTGGACTATGTTCCTTTAAGCAATTTGGCCTCATCGTAACTAACATCAAAGAATTTAGCATCTTCATCGCATGTACCTATTTTTCATTAAGTAATTTTATAAAATTCTGTGATTGCAGTGGTAACAACTGCTCTGACATCATGCTCTCCTTCAATTGTCGTAGATCATGATAATAAAACCTTCTTCACGGATGCGGGGGCCATCTTGCGCGTCCACAATTGCCGCAGACGTTTGTATTGTTATTTAAGAGAGTTTAGTGTCTAACTATTATGTCAATGGTTAGAGTTGTGATCCCATCCAGTCTGAGGAATATGGCGTGGAAGATGCGTAGCTCAGCTTGGTGGCTAGGCTGCATCAGGACAGACAAAGCAAGAAACCATTTAACCATTTAGTGAGGTGGTTAGGAGTCAGAATAAGCCGTTTCAAAATGTAAGCCTGGATGTAATTGGACCTTTCTATGAGGCACCACCAGGGTATACGTTTATGCTAGCCTTAATAGGCAGTGGTACAAGATTTGTGGAGGTATTGCTAGGAAACCAGATCACTTCATATTTTGTTGTAGACAAGTTAATGGAAACTTGTTTGAGGTACGGATTTGTTTCAAAAGTGGTTTCGAACAATGGTAAGCAGTTCACCAGTTTAGAGTTTCAGAAGTTTTTAAGTAGATTTCACATAGCACTTAGTAGAAGTAGCCTTTATTTCCCAGAAGGTAATAATCTGGTAGAACGTGTCAACAAAGATTTAAAGTCTCACTTACAAACTGTCATCCATACCATGACTGGATATGATGCTCGTGAAGTGTGACAATCGGCCATCTATAGCTTCTTGCAGAAACAGAGAACAGTAGTTAATGGTAAAACAAGTAAGAGTCCAACAGAAGCAGTATTTGGTAGGCAAGTAAAAGGAATAGCCTTACTATTGCCTAAAGCAGACTGGGATAAAGCCGGCATCGGAAGAGGGATCTTGGGTGCAGATTAGATTCCCTACCAAGGGATTTCGGACGTTAGCATCTAAATATTTAGACCCTGCACTATCAGTAGACGTGTTGGTAAGCATGTGTATGAGCCCCACTGCTTATCAGGGGTCTAAACTGAGAGATTGATACATATGTGTATGAACTTGCTGATAGCCGGAGGTAGAACCTCAGGAAGTTAGTAGCCGCACAAGCTTCTAGCAGTACTATTAACAGTTATCCCCCAGGCATCAAGATCCTCAGATGATAACACCATTGTAGAAGCAACTAGTAGGCCAGTTAGGAATAGGCGTCCTCCTACTTATTTGAATGACTGTGTATTAGGTTAGTCATAAATTGGTGTTATTCTTTAATAGGGAGGAGTTGTTGTGTTTGCATGTAGGAATGTTGTTTTGTAACGTATATGTTATTTGATGCAGCAAGGCTATGGGACGCACTGTTATTATTAAACCAAGAAACGCTTGTATAAAAGGAGTTGTTGATTTTAAGTAGAAGAGGAGTTCAATTCGTATTATTATGTCTTAGTTGTTGTCATGAAATACAGATTACCTCGCATTTGGTAATATTGTAACCATCGCCTGTTTTCTGCGTGAAACCCTTTAATCTTACGCAACAAATCCTGACAAAGACATTACAGTTATACATACTATATACTCGTGTCATTAGTTTTTTTGTTTTCATGAACAGGTTTTGACGGCTGGACGCTCACAATTAAAACCGTTTCGCAACTAGTGCATAGTATACAAAAATATAAAATATCCCAAGCATTCCTAGATATTTCAAATAATCAATTAATCTATAGACAAAGAAGACGCACTTTGTTGAAATCGAGCAATCGATAGTCCTCATATAACAACAAAACGAAAAAAGAGAGGGTTGAAGCAAAAAGAACAAAAGACGACCATTGATTTTACGAAAACAAAAAGTAAGAAAGAAAGTATACAAAGACCTGCGTTCCAAATGCTGCAGTAGCAAAAGCAGATTCATGAATAGACAACAATAACATGTTTTTTTGCACTCTTGTCTATTTGGTTTCTGTAGAGCACGATTCTAAAGTAACAAGAAGCTCATGTATAACAACTATATGACAAAAGAGAGGGTTAAATCAAAACTATAGACAATAATTTATATTACAGAAACAACAACAACTAACAGAAAAACTTAAAAACATGAATATTTTATAGGCTGCCCTACAAAATATGTGGATAGCATTCAATAGGAGATTCACGTGTAAAAACCCAAAAGCTTTGCATCTTCATCGTTTGCTTAGTGCAAATAAGGATTCTTTAGTGAAAATAAGTCATTGTACACGAGTTAAGCAACAAAAGAGAGTATTGCAGGAAAAACTCTATGATTACTGGCAATTCAAATACTAAATAAGTTTAAGAACTACCCCAGTTTAAGCATGTACAAAATTTTTCTAAGAATTCAAAAACTGTGTTATTGTAGGAACAACAAAAAGAGCCTTCATACGTTTAAAGCTTTAAAACACTACAAAAGAGATACAATTGTAATTGCCAATATTTCAATATTCTAAGCAATTGTTATTCATATCTGCATGTAAAGAATCCTTAATGTTAGTGTTGAAAAGAACACTAGAGAAAATAGAAAATATGTCACTACCGGGGATCGAACCAGTAACCCACGCTTTCGCGGCATGCGCTCTACCATCTGAGCTAGGTGACCTTCGATGATAATCCTTGGTGTTTGGGATCGAGTTTACTTGTGAGATGAAAAGTACTTTGCCCTCCGTAAAAGTCCTCTAAACTATGTAAATATTCAGTGTTACCAGATGGGAGGCTTTCCTGCCAGATTGTGCGGAATCTGATGTTAAAGTTTCTCCGTTTGAGGGGTGTGCAATTTTTGGAATGTTTTTACTAGATTTTTTAATGCTACGGTGTATGCTTTCGTGCAAACATCATGTAGTTAGTTTTGTTGGAGTTGTTCTGCTCAAGGGTGCAGCGTTTTGTGATATAATCCCAACTATGCACTGCTTGTGTAAACTTAATTTGAAAAATAATGATAGTAGAAACACTTAACTCCCATTTCTCACCCTTTAATAGCACAAAAGTAGCCGAAATGCATTTTGGATCCTGACAAAACTTCAACATGTTTCCATAGATTTCACCGTTATAATGAATTACTTAGAGGATAAAATGTTTACATTGAGGCACTGCACTTTAAAATACAAACAATTCTTGTAATGTAAATCTACCTTCTGGATTAAACCACCGCTGTCTAAATCCCTCTTTACATAATTTTGTCTTAGATACAATGGCATACAATACTCTATACGATAAATTACTAAAAGGTTGCGTAATACTAATGATTGACTACTACTCCTCATTTCCAAGTCTCCTAACGTTACGTCATTCAGTGTTTCGTTATTGACAGATTTTCCTCCTGGTCTCTCCATCGTTCTACGTTAAGTTTTAAGCTATAAATATCTCGAACTAATGAGCCTCTGACCTTCTGCATGTTACAATACGCAGTGTATATCACTTGACCATGTATCAATCGACCTTACTTCTCAATTTTGAAAATTACAAAATTTCTTAACGCTTTAAGCTAGACGTAAGTTTAGAAAACAAATTTTGCGGCACTACCAAATAAACTATGGTTTTGTACAGGGCATAAAACTTTTTCCTGGCATCTTACCAACCTTGCAAAGAAAGAACTAGATACTGCCAATTACAAAGTCTGAGCAACCTTGGTTACGTGGTGACAACAACATGCTCAGCAGAGCATTTCTTAAAATTCTTATGTATTTGTAGTTATCCCCTATGAAGAGGCTTACTCTGCCAACTTAGCTGGCCAAGTACCTCAATTTTATGAAACGTCTTTACTACGTCTTGCATGATATCTACAAAATATGTAGAAATGTTTTCAGAAGCTTTTAAGAAATACTGTAGCGACGATATCGTTGCCACCACGTCACGAAGTCCGTTCTAGTCGAAGACTTGTTTACGGTATGTTCTCGTATACGCTGAGCTTTAGTTATGAAAGACTAAGGCTGTCTCCAATGATCCGAGTGACTCATAAAAGATACTTACAAAATTCCTCCTTATTTTTTTCACCCAGATAAGTTAATCTATTTTGTTCGTAATATTCAAGAACTGACTTCACTTCTTGATAATATTTTTGTTGTTCAATGAAGCATCTTGGATCCCAAGTCCACCACCATCCTTCGAACCTGAACAGATAATCGTAAACTGTACTTTCATTAAACTCTCTGCATTTTTCAGGACACCAGTCAAACCCTGCTGAGTAACAACGACCCTTTTTCAAAATCTTCATCATTATCTCCCGCTGTTCTTGAAGTGGCAAAACGTGTCGTTGTGGGCTGGTAATATATCGCGAATGAATACCAATACGAGGCATTGGTACCCAACTCTCTACAGGAAACTCTCTTTGCAAATATTCAAGAGATGCTTGTCCTGGGGCAGAACCAGTTCTTCCGTCCCAATTTTCTGGTCCCATGTGAAGTCGAAAGTGGTAATCATCTCGATGATAATACCATAAATAATTACATATCACAGAAAAATGACATAAACAATGAGCTGAATTTGGAAAAGTTTCGGAATACACTTGATCGAAACTCTTCTTGAATCTTTCACCAATAAAATAACGCAGTTTAATGATGTGATCAACTTTAAAAATAAGAGGGAAGTATGATCTGCATTGAATTGCTTGCTTGTGTCCTAAAAGGTACTCTGTACTCTGTGCCCAGCAGTAAGAATTTTCGACTCCAGTGTGTGCAATAATAATAGGTTTGTGGTCTTTAAAAAGAGATCCCGGTGTTACCATAGAAGAGAAAAGTGTATCAGAATGGATAAAACCAACGTATTTCTTTTGGATGCATCTTTCAGGATAAAACTGGTCCCAGAAAGATCTTGATAATTCATCTATGTGGTACGCTTGATCACTAGGTTCGTTGTAACAAATTTTTGGATAGGGCCAAGCAGACCTTGCTGACTCACCAAACTCATGATCATTTGGATTTTCGCCATCCAGTCCTATAACAAGTGCTGCCTCAGCCAACTCAGGTGGGAAAAAATATCTGTAGCTTACCAGAAACCATCCTTTATATTCCTTGGTAAACCTTTTGATACTGTTCATTCTCAAGTATATTTCAAATGATGGCTCTTTTGTCCATGGGCTATTTTTGTTTTGAGAAGGAACTGGATTGCCAATGTATGCTCGTTTTCCATTGTAGTATGGCTTATATAGAAATATTAAAATTAATATCGAATTAAGACCCAGAGAACACAGGAGACATTTTGAGTAATTGTTATAAAGTGTACGTAAAGCCAGTGTTAACATCTTTCTATTCTATGTAAAGTAGCATCTAGTTATTGACTTTGGAAATCTACAAGATTAATAATGTCGAATATGACTTCATTAAAACAGAATAAAAGCTCCAAAAATAAAAAGGAAAGACAATTGCTAACTACAAGTATTGATACACAAAGAGGATTGAAAGAGCCTGATTATTACGAGATAATTAGCAGGAAAGAATTGCATTGTTTTGTTTTATCTGATTTATGATGAAAGTGGAACCTAGTAAACTATATACTTGATAATATGTCAAATGAACTCGATCTGTAATAAACCATTTACGGGGCTCAAGTACAGACATTTTATTAATAATATATTTATCAAAAATGCTCTTTGTATAACATAAATAGGAATATTTGTTACACGGTGAGAAAGCATATACCTGATTATCTGTTAATGAATGGTGTTGCATATGCTGTCATAGCGTTGGTGATGTGATCACTTCTCATGGCCGTTTACTACACCGTTAGATTATTATTGATATTCCGTGCTCTGCAATAATTATTACTTCTCGCCAATACGCATTTTCGTTTTTGAACATCACGACGTCATCTCTGATGCGAGAAATAGTACAGGTTTTGCTAAACGACAAAAAAAATGTATTTTGACCACTAGGGCTTTGATAACCAGAAAAATTAACCTCAACAAAAACCACAGACTCTACTCAGTTGTTTACCTTAGCATACCAGAGCCACAAGACATTGCATTTGAAGCAGAACATGCCCTCAGCCTCTCTGTAGCCACATTGATTTGTTTCAGTTAAGAATTCGGAGAGGCACAAAGTAAAGAGTTGTAGGTGGTACAGTGCCTTTCAAAGTTGCATTGAAGGAAAGGAGACACATCGGGGAGGGCAGGTTATCTAATAATCGTGGTCGTTATATATTTTCTATTCCTCTATTAACCTGTAAAACTTATTATTGCACTTTCTGTTTTCTCAATGGTAAGTTCCAACTTTAAAATGGGCTTTGTAAAGATTGACGAGTCGTAGGACAGTACCTCCTTGGTCAAATCACACGAGGTAGAGAGGCTGCTTTCCAAAGGTGCTACGACTTGTCATCAGGTGACAATTTATCACGTGACGATTCATCACGCGACAATTTATCGCTACGACTATCCATCACCTGAATTTATTTATTTATCCCACCAGATTACAACAAAAGCTACCTGCAGGAAAAACACTGCATTGCTTTAATACTAAAATGCCAGTTTCACCAGTGTTGGCACCTTGGTGTTATCTTCAGGTGATGAATTGTCTTTGAGATGGATGGTCTGTGTGATGAATTGTCGCGTGATGAATCGTCCTATGATGAGTCACTCAACCTTTCCAAATTGCATAGAATCGGAATAATAATTTCACAAATGGGTGGTTAAGAGCTAATGAGGCGACCTTTGCCTGACTTGGTTGGTAGAGCACAGGTCACGAAGACGTGGGTCCTGGGTGTGAATCCCTGTGATGACGTATTTTCTGGGTTTTTTTAGTATCTTCTCAAACCTGGTAACCAGAAAATCCTACCGCTACTGTAACCCATCGTGAAAATGGGCACTTTGCGTTATCTTGGAAAAGATGATGGCTCGAGAGAAAGAGCGGACTACCCTACCTTACTACACCGTGGTTAAGTATCATTAACTTCAACTATTGCCACGAGCCATCCGTTAAGCAGAAACACGAACCTTTGTTATGTGAACACAACTATAGCATGATAATTCTGAAAATATGAAATGAATCTTTTGCCTCAAGTACTCGAATTTTTTTTCCTACACGCACACGCGCACATACACACGCAAGTTTTAAAGCAGATATCTAGCGTATTGGAAAGACATTAAACAGGGGATCCTATATCAGAGAAAATCAACCTATAATCTCTGACCAAATTAACCAACATTTAAGAGTTTGTGTGACATCGTCATTAGAGTGTTGTTACGGGCAAAGACACTTTTCATGCAAATCAACTTCATTACCAGAAGTTAATAATGTGTCACAATAAAAATTAGGTTAACTTTACAATTGAAGTGCAAAGTATGGCCTGGATTTTGCGTGGTAAATGCAGAAGAACATAAAGGAACAGACTATAGAAATATAACTTTACCATCGCAGTCGATTGCAGCAAATAAAGCACCCGTAACTATTGCAACGATATCAGATTGCAATTTCAAGGACCTGGATACGCTTCGACGCGACAATAGCCTCGTCACAAAAGGCAGGTAAAAGGAAACCTTGTACAAATCTTCTTAGCTCTATATTTCTTCATAATAGTATGAAAAACAAAGATTTTCATTAATTCTAAAACGAGCAATTATCTCAGCTGCAACTCACAATCGCTATTGTACGACGTAACATTACTGCATTACCATCGGATTAAAATCATTCACAAAAATTTCCTGCGGGTACATCTCGTTTAATGTGGCAAGTGTGAATACTCACATGAGTTGCGAAGTCGATTACAATTTTAACAGATTCACAACTAAGGTGATAAGATTTTTTATGGTATTTCGCCTCTGCCGATAATCGCTAAAAGAAACCGGTGAACTCTCTTTGATTCCCAGAACTTGACACGATCGGTGAAAACATCTCAGCATGATTTTCTACACGGTTGGTCTTGTGATGCATGAAATTCATATGCTCTCTCGTTTCTCCAACTTTCCGATCTTTCATTCATAGTTTTCACGAGGGACATACAGAAATAGTACCAATAATACAATTTAAACCTTTCTGTCAAAGTGTATAGTGGACGCTTCATTTTCAATCTATTTGTTTCCCCACAATTGTAAACAATGAAAGTTCGTCTACAACAGGACCGACCAAGAATTACTTACTTGATTATTTCTGTACGTGTTCACTGCGGCATTTACTTCAAATTTTCGCGCCATCAAAAATTTGATTGCAGTGTCTTCATCTACTGGGTGCCCCTCATCGAAAACACTCTCTGACTCTATGATCGACATAAATTCCTCCACAGCCTACACGGGAAATGAGATCATAAATGAGTTGGAGTTTATCAAAGCATTCGCCGGCAAATACAGCGATCACCGACTTTGTGGTCAAAGAAAATAAGAGTAATAGTAATAAGGAAATTGGTTACACTAACCTTCCACTCATCTTCAGATAAATTGGATGAATTAGTATTTCCATCATCCCCTCCTCCCTTATCATGCTCAATGCCCGCGTCAGCCATGATTGCAGTGAGAGGATTCCGGTTGAGCGATTGCCCTTTTCCAGTAACCTCGTTTTCAATCAAAACAATGACGACATTGCAAAGGCATCACTTTTGTTGACATTTCTTGCCGGATGACCCGAGCAAAAAGCGCCGCAGAAAATAGCCCAATATTCAACGATATCTGTGCTGGCAGCGTTTACAGTGGAAAGGGAGGGCTCTCTGGACAATTACACCTTTGCTTCTCTAGACTTCCAACACTGGAGTTTGCAAGTCTCGCTGTAGGCAACTTGACGTCTTTTGAGAGATGTTCCTATAGGGAGAGTGCGTCTTTCAGCACGTTCTTTATGACGTCTTAGCAACGGTGCAAACGGATAGCCAGCAAGTGCATGTTCGTTGCAAAAACATCATCCCTTAAATTCTTTTATTCTTCCTTTAATAATTGTAAACAAAGGAGACATATTCCATAAGCTAAATTTTGGTGGTATGATGCCTTCCATGTTTAGTTAGTAGGCCTATCACGTGTAGCATATGAGGGTATGTGTCACCGAACTTTTTCCGAGATTTCTCACTAATAGCCGTTGCTTTATTAGAATGGCAACATCTACTTAACAGGATAACGTTTATAAACAAGAAATATTATTTAAAACATTGTCTCTACCATTGCTGGGGACAGAAGTGTTTGAGGGACATCTACAAATTTGCAATTCAAAATGTAACTCAATATAGTCATCGCGCTTCAGACTTGGATCTAAACGTCGATAATATGGTTGTTATCTTACTTACGAGATAAGTGAAGTGGTCGATTTGCTTTAGTTGTTGTCATCCGAGAGTATTGTAGATTGAGGTTTCAGAAAGAGACATGAACTCAGTTCTTTATTCATATGAAGACGGATTACTGATACTTCTTCTTCAACAGAATATAGTTATGCCTTTGCAAAAAATGGTAAGGAAGCATGGCAAGGTCGTCAAAATAATCGGAATCAGCTACTTTCTTCACATGATTTCTTCGGCTCTTGGTCTAATGTACAGTTCAGAATTCACGTTAGAGTTCATTTATGAATGTCGAATACGGTCAAGGACAATAATAAACAAAGAGGTTGTCAGTGTGAGTCCCTGTAGAACGCCAAATATTTTTCAGCAACATACTATCAGACGAGAGCCTTTAGATTTTCTTGGATTACATTGTTCAGCTTACCTCCTTCTGTATATATGAGGGCGTGTCAATTACTTGAGGGAACAAGCAATTCAAGAATAATATGCTCTTTGTAGGGGTGGTAATGTATTGAAAACAAGGAGATATTTGCCAAAAAATGGGGATTTACTTTTCACAATAAGATAGAAGAGAGTAAGTTGCTTACAAGAAAATTGTGTAACGTCTTTCATCGCGTATGTTGTAGGGCTGCAGCCGATAATGACAATAATAAGTGGATTACTAGTACAAGTGGCAATCATGACACGAGATGACAACCACCCTATATTGATTCAAGCAGAGAGGGCATACGAGGTAAGTATCATTGCAAAATTTTAACACCCTTGTGACCATTTCTATTACACAAGTCATGATAATTCCTGTCCAAATATTGATTTGTCCAATTGATTGTTTTATATACTTAATCATCAAAAGTTTCATGATCACAATTATATTTTATAAATGACGATATTTTGATGTTTGTTCAGCATTAACTTCTCCCTCTGACAATTATTAAGCTATTCGTTTTTGCAAAAATGTAGCGAAACTTCGCTTGCTTCGAACTTCCTTTGAATGACCTATGCCGTTATTCATTATTGGTTTATTGTGACAATGTTGTTTACCAAAAATTCAAAACAAGTATTATCAGCATATATATGAAACTCTTTTTGCTTTCTATGCTTTATAGACAATAGAATGTTTTCACACACAACAAAAAGTAAAGAACTCAAAAACGATCTCTGAGGAACCCATGTGGTGCTGCTCTCTTAAACAAACTTTCTCAGTTACTTTACAGCAATGTTTTCCGTCAGAAAAAGCAACGAAAACAATGAAAAATGTTAAATTTTTAGTTCCACAGAGTTACAACTCATGAATAAGACTTTCCTGTTTCAACTTACGGAAGTTTGTCTTTAAGTCATTTAATACTCCATCAGCGTTACTATCTGTTTATTTCAAACTATGAAATCGTACTTTTATTAATAAAAACCAAATTTTTTAAACAATCTACTCCTTACCCGCAAAAAAGATTGGACGATCAATTGATCAGTTAACGTTTTCTCCCTGTACATGGGTAGTAATCACAGTAATTTTATATT
>JAAAKM020006971.1:87108730-87144504 GCA_010016025.2 Alatinidae sp. Z8VKAUB7J3
AACGCCTTTGTGAACTCGCTAGACAAGAAGTAACTCTCATAAGTTTGAGATAAGAGAGTTGAGGAGTATTTCTATTTGCCTTATAACGACTCTGATGTATGCTTTCTAGCAATTAAAACAAAACCAAATTTCTCCTCCGACGCCAATTAAGTAAAACTCAAATTGAACAACAAAATGGTTGTGAAGTAAAACTGTAAAGAACCCATCACATCCATTTATAATACTCATGAATTTTCCCTCCCTTCTCCTTCCCTCCCTTCCCTGATTTCAATATTATCTCCATGACTAAGATGCATAGGACGACTGAATTGGTCACCTTTCTGCAATCCCATTCTCCAGTTTATATCAATAATGTTATTGTCCCATATCGTATTTTATTCTTCAACTCATGTTATTATTTGTTTCTCCTGCTCTTACTCTTTACTTTCCTCTTAGTTTGTTTACTACAGTTCCCAACTCTCACATCTAAAATTAACATATGCACTTTAGGTCCCCGAGTTTACTTAAGTTTGTTTCCAGCAACCAATTTGAAGTTAACCTGAAGAAGTCCAGCAGAGGATGATATGTTGTCAATACAGTTTCAATAATCCTCAAAACAACAATAACCTTTCGTCATAAATACAAGGGGAAACATTAAAAAGGTCGAAATTATAATTTAAATTGAGAACCAACAATCATAAGTACAACAAGTACCAACACTGATTGGTTACTTTGTAACAAAGTACCGACGTGCCTGATAGAGTATGTTGAAATTGTTAATTCTAAAGCTTTCGAAGCCCTAAGGAGTCAGCAACAGGTGCTGACCAATGACGGTATAATGCAAGAAAATGTCTTCCCTGACCACATCATTTGTAGTTTCAGTTACTCCACGGTGGACCTCACCCGGAACACGTTGGTTGATCCTTGAGAGCTCCACATCGACATTGATACTTGAATGTCACATTACCTCTTCTGAAGGTCGGTTGTACATCTTTCTTACCATTGGCTCGGATTTTGCGGGTGTTCACCCTGGTCGGAAATTTTCGACGCTTCTTTTCGTATCCGTTCGAAGCCGACTGAACTAGACTTGCCACTGTATTCCTTGCCTAGGTTTCTAGGAATTTGGGTAGGTCAAAGTGAAATTGTTTTCTTTTTTGTGACTTACTCATCTTACGTCATAACTTGACAGTATAAGCAGGCTTAAGCTTACGGCTTTAGATTGTCTTGTTTCAAGTTGTTTGTTTTCCAAGTGATGACGTTATTGCAGCTGCTTTTTTCCTACTTTAATAATCTGGAAAGAAAAATGGGGTATTTCAGCATTGTATCTAACAATTAAACTAGTAAGGTAAGTGGAATCCATTAACTTCGTTTTAAAGATACATTAAATCGAAATTACTACTCCCGGTTGTTGTCATGCAAAAGCTGGCTATTAAGAAAACAGTTACAAAGTACCCATAAGGGTAACCTAGCACCGTCCATCATCATCATCATCATCATCATCATCATCATCATCAACTTGCGGGCTCAACCTCAGTTCCGTTAACAGGGCACAGACTGTCAGTGCGCGGGTCATGGGGTCGAGTCCTGGTGGTGACATCTTTTTATGTTTCTCTACTGTCATTTCAAAACAGTTTATAAGTACTTTAATCTACTGTGGATAAAAAAATAAAATTAAAGGGTCATAAGGACATAAAGTGAGTCGAAACTGCACAAATTGAAAGAGTACCTCACGAAACTCTTTGTATAAATTACAAAAGGATGCATTTTAAGAAACTGATATTAGAAAACGTCCAAAAGCAGTGAATATCATTTTATGAGGGAAGAAGGAAAGAGTCAAGAAAGGAGTTAAAGGGTGGAAAAAAGGAAATTATAAAATATATCATATGCACTCGAGTAATGAACAGATTGTCTAACTTTACTAAAGCCAGTCTTTCAAAATCCTGCCAACTGGTTTACTCAGAAAAATAGAGCTCATAAGATGGTTTTATTCAGTCAGTAGAGATGTGAATGCCTAGGGTATCTGAGAATTGTGGAGCCCTCCACCTGGATGTGCCCGGTAACCGGGTTCACCCTGCCGAAATCCAGGGCCTTCAGATCTTCGAGCGTCGAGTTGGCCTGAAGCTGCCCGCCGGAGGCGTCTATGGTCTCCACATGGACCGTCTGGCCCGGGGTTACTGAGAGGATGGGCGCGATCGAGTTGTCCCAGCCGAGATGATGCTGGTGCTTGTGGATGGTGTGGTTGCAGCCCATGAGCGGTCTCCCTGATTAACGCTTGAGGTGCCAGATCTGCTCGATCTCTCGGTTGCCCAGGATGCCTCGGGGCAGGAGTGCCATCACCGCGACGATCACCACACCCAGGAGGAGGCCGGACAAACCGAGCATCTGTGGCAATTTTAACCCCACCAGGACCGGTCCGGTCTCCAGCCAGCGGACGACCTCCAGGCCGATCGAGATGAGAAGTGTTCCGATAACCGCGCCGGTCACGCTTCGCAACCCGCCGAGGATGAGCATGGCCACGGTGAGGAAGACGAAGTTGAAATAGAAGGGCCGCGCCGAGATCGTGCCCAGGAAGAAGGCGTAGGCGATGCCGGCCGTGGCGAAGAAGAGCGTGCTCAGCACCCAGGCGACCAGGCGCACACGGCGTATGTTCACGCCCAGCGCCCGCGCGCCGGCTTCATCGTCGGCGCTGGCCCGCAGCTGCAGGCCGACAGAGCTCTCCCGGAAGAGCCGAGCGACGAAAATGCCCAGGATCACAAGGGCCGTGATATGCGGCAGATCGAAGATCTTCGGGATGCCGAAGAAGGCCTGGTTGCCTTTGAAGATATCGGTGCGGTGCAGGAAGATCGAATGCACGATCACCAGGATCGCGATGCTGGTGATGGTCACCCCCACGCCGCTCAAGCGAACCACGACGGCGCCCGTGAGGAGGCCCAGGAGCCCCACGATCGTCAAGGCGATCAGCGCCGAGACGAGGGGCGACAGCTCGAAGGCGTTGAGACCCCAGGGCGCGTCCGGCAGGGAAATCGCCTTCATGGCCGCCGGCGTCACGCAGATAGCGGCGGCATAGGCGGCAATGCCCATGAAGGCCGCATGGGAAAAGCCAACGGTGTTGGCGTTGCCGGAGAAGACCTGCAGCCCGATGACGACGAGGAGGTTGACGAAGGTCGCATAGAGAATACGTGCCTGATAACTCTCCCCGAAAAGATAGTACGTGCAGACGACGGCCATGATCAGCGCGCTCAGCAGCGCCGCGCCGATCAGTCCCTGGCGCTGATCGCGATTGAGGCCGAGGCGCATCACGTCTTGTCCCCGACCTCGCGCGGCGGTGAAAGAATGCCATCGGGGCGCCAGATGAGGATCAGCGCGACCATGAGAAAAACGGCCGCCTGGGCCAGGCCGCCCGCGCTGTGCGGAAGCAGGATCAGCACCGAGACTTCGGCGATGCCCAGGAGGAAGCCGCCCAGTACCGCGCCGGGCAGGCTGCCGAAACCGCCGATCACGCAGGCGACGAAAGCCACCAGAACCGGATCGAAGCCCATATGCGGTTGAACGCTGCCGCGCCGGGCCATGATGAAGATGCAGGCAAGCCCGGCCAGAAGGCCCGATATGGCGAAGGCCCCGGCGATGACCCGGTTGGCGCGGATCCCGCACAGACGCACCATCTCGAAATCCTGTGCCGCCGCACGCATGGCGATCCCAAGCGTGGTCTTGCGCAAGAAGACGAGAAGCGCCGCGATCGCGCCGATGGTTGCAAGCGTCTCGTAGATCTGCAGCGAGGACACCCGGATCGATCCGATCGTCAGGGTCTGATCCAAGAAAATGAATTGGGTCGCCGCCATCGGCCTCGGCGAGCCCAGCAGCAGGAAGAGGTTTTGCAGGATGATGCTGACCCCGAAGGCCGTCAGCAACCCGGTGGTCAGATCGGCGCCGCGGACCGTGCGAAAGGCCACGCGCTCCAGAAGAACCGACGCCAGCACGCAAGCGATGAGGACGCAGATCATCAGGATCCAGGGGTTCCCCAACAGCAGCGTCGTGACGATGACCATGGAGTAGCCACCGAACGCGATCACCTCGCCGTGGGCGAAGTTGACCAATCCCATGATCGAAAAGACGATGGCCAAACCGAGGGCGATGAGCGCGTACTCGGCGCCGAAGCTGAGCGCATTCAGCATCTGCTGGACCACATAGTCCATCAGCCTTGCGCCCCCGTAAGCTCGGTCATTAGGGCGCTGCCGTCCCCGAACTCGGACGCGGCGCCTTGGCTAGAGATCGCCCCATTGTTCAGGACGTAGACGTAGTCGGAAACCCCGATTGCCGCGCCGGCATTCTGTTCGACCAGAAGGATGGTGACGCCGCGGGCCTTGAGATCATGGATGATGTCGAAAATCCTCTTGGTGATTTGCGGCGCCAACCCCAAGGAGGGCTCGTCCAGCAGCAGGATGGATGGATTTGACACCAGTGCGCGGGCGATCGCCAGCATTTGCTGCTCGCCGCCGGAGAGCGTCCCGGCGCGCTGATCCCGGCGCTCGCCCAGAACTGGGAACTGGCCAAACCAGTCGTCGATGTCCCGCGCGAGCTGCGCCTTGTCCCGCTGCAGCGCGCCCCCTAGGACGAGATTGTCCAAGACCGAGAGGGTGGAGAAGATCCGCCGCCCTTCCGGCGATATGGCGATGCCGCGCCTGGCGCGCTCCTCCACCGATTTGCGCGAAAGATCCTCGCCGCGCAGCCGGATCGCGCCGCTGGCGCGCACCGTTCCCGTGATCGCCGACAAAGTCGAGGTCTTGCCGGCACCGTTCGGGCCGAGCAGCGCCACGCAGCGGCCTTCACCGACCTCTAGATCGACACCGTGGACAGCCTCGATCGGGCCATGAAAGGCCTTCAGTCCGCTGATCTCCAACATGCTGCCGTTCGCCGCCGGAAGAGCCTTCCCGGGTTCACACCCGGAAAGGCCCGGTCCTCTTCTTACGGCCAGGAGGGAACGTTGGCCGGGATTTCCTCCGTCAGGACGACCCGTTTCCCGTCCTTGAAGCCGATCACCGGAATGTCACGCAAGGCGTAGCTCTTCGTGTCCTTGAACGAGATGGAGTCGACCGACATGACGGGAATGCTGTCGGCCGCGCGGATGGCCTCGCGAATGGCGCTCGGTTCCGCCGAGCCCGCGGTCCGGATGCCGTGCTCGACGATCTTGACCATATCGCCGCCCAGCGACGGAAAGAGGCCCTCCACCTCGACGCCAAGGGCCGCGCAGTCCTTCTGAAAAGTGTCGATGCGGCTATCCGGCACGGCCGGCGCCAAGGTTCCGAAGAACACCCGGTCCAGGATGGCGGCATCTTCGCTGGCCAGGGCGTCCAGCGAGGGGTCATCGAAGCCATCGGAGCCAACCACCCAGGCATCCAGGCCCGCCGAGCGCATCTGACGGATCAGGATGCCGATGTCGGGCATGGCCCAGGAGATGTAGACCGCATCGGGGGCCGGATCGAGGGCCTTGAGCTCAGCGATTTGCGGGCTCCAGTCAGTAGTTCCGGAGGTATAGTTCAGCGTCGCCTGGAGCTTGCCGCCATTGGCCTCGATGACCTCGGCAAACCACTCGGGCGTGCGCGCGGACCAGGACCCGCCCTCGTCCGAGGTGAAGATCGCGACGTTCTTGACGCCCTGGGACAGCGCGTAGTTCGCCGCCGCGGCCGCGGTGTAGGGGTCGGGTGCCACGTTGGTGATGAAATTGTCGACCACGCCCGCGTGCATTTCCACCTGCGTGCTTTGTGACTGAATCACGGTAACGCCATTGGCGGCCGCGATCTGGGCGACGGGAATCATCGTGTCCGAAAAGGGGATGGTGCTGAGCGCCACGATCCCGTCGCCGAGGAACTTCTCGGTCAGCGAGATGGCCGCCTGTGTGTCGGAGCCGGTATCTTGGATCAGCAGCTCCAGCTTGTTCCCGTCGATGCCGCCGGCCTCGTTGATCATCTTGACCATGCACTGGGCACCGGACACTTCGTTATAGGGCGCGAAATCGCCGGTCAGCGGCACGGCCAAGCCGATCTTGATGGTGTCCGCCGTGGCGGCCGACGCGGCCAGTCCCACTCCGGCCGCGGTGGCCAAGAGCCAAATCCCGAATTTTGACATCTGATGTCTCCCTTCACGTAGTCTCGTTATGCCCGAGATAGGCGTTGATGACCTCGGGGTTCGCGGTCACATTCTTGGGCAGCCCCGAGGCCAGCAGGCTGCCCATGTTCATGACGGTCAGTCTCTCACAAGCCGACATGATGAACTTCAAATCGTGATCGATCAGCAGGATCGCGCAAGGATGGCGCTCCCGCAGCCAGGTGAGGGTGCCGAACAGCTCCTCGGTTTCTTCGGGGTTCATTCCGGCCGCCGGCTCGTCAAGCATCAGCACTTTCGGCCGCAGGGCAAGTGCCCTTACGATTTCCAGGCGCCTCATCTGACCGTAGGAGAGGCTATCGGGGGCGGACTCCAGGACAGCGCGCAGGTGAAACAGATCGATGGCGTCCTCGATCAGAGTGTCTTCGCCGGGTCCAACCTTTCGGCTTTGAATTTCCGCCACCTCGATGTTTCGCCGAACGGAAAGGTTGGGAAAGAGCCGCAAGTTCTGGAAAGTCCTTGCCACGCCCATGCGCGCCCGCTGCTCCGCCGGCAAGGCCTCGATGCGCACCCCGTCCACCTCGATCTCGCCGGCTGTCGGGGTCAGCAGACCCGAGATGAGGTTGATCATCGTGGTCTTGCCCGCCCCGTTGGGTCCGATCAGACCGTGAACCTCGTTCGCTTCGACGGTAAGGCTGACCTCGTTGACGGCGAGCACGCCCCCGAAATTCTTCGAGACACCGCGAACGCGCAGCATTTCAATAGACGTCCTTGTAGCGATCGCACTTTTCCGGCCAGTCTAGGCCGTCGAGCGCCGCCATCTCGGCTTTCTTATGGGCGATGTAGAGATCCACGAACGCGTCCCCGAACCAGCCCCGTGCCGCGGACGAGCTGTCGAGGCGCTCCAGCGCCTCGCCGAGGGACTGGGGCAGGCGCCGAAATCCTCGCGCAGCCAATTCGTCGGCGGCGAGCAGGGACAGATCGTCCTCGGACGGCGGCGGCGGATCGATGCGATCCGCGATGCCCTGGGTTCCGGCAAACAGCAGCGCGGCGTAGGCCAGATGCGGGCTCGCCGCCGCATCGCTGGCGCGCACCTCCAGGTTGAACTGACGCTCGATCGCCTCGCTGTCCAGCGATGAGACGGGGCAGATTCGCACCGAGGCTTCCCGGTCCCGGTAGCCCAGATTGTTGTAAGCCGCGCTCCAGCGATGTGGAGTCAGGCGCAGATAGCTGATTTCCGAAGGTGCCATGAGGGCCAGGATCTGGTCGAGGTGGGCAAGGATGCCGCCCACGAAATGGCGCGCAAGGACACTCATGCCATGGGGATCGGCGGCACTGTAGGTCAAAGGCCTGCCGTCCTCATCCACAAAGCTGAAATGGATATGGACGCCGTTGCCAACGCTGTCCGCGTCGAGGATTGGCGAGAAGCTGGGTGAGACATGAAATCGGCGGAGCACATCGCCGGTGAGCATGCGTAAGATCGCGGCTTGGTCCGCTGCGGCGATGCCGAGCGCCGGCTTGACCGTAACCTCATACTGAGCCGGCCCGTACTCCTTCATGAAGGTGTCCGGCGTGCAGCCGGCTTGGCCTAGGGCGGTCAGGTAGGGCCCGGCCCACGCCTTGGCATCGCGAACCCCCCGCAAGCCGAAGCCGTCACCCTTGCGCGGCGTCACATCCTTGATCTGGAACTCGTGCTCGAAGGCGGCCAGCGGGACCGCGCCGGCGGCGGCCTTCAGCTCCTCGATCGCTCGCTTGGCCAGAGAGCGCGTGCAAAACGCCCAAGGCGTGCCATCCAGGTCTTGGATATCGCCGAGCGCGAAGTCAAAGACATCCGGACCCTCCGACAGGGTAAAGCGCGTTTCCGGGTCCGGGACCAGGGCGAGGTCGCCAAACGAACCGAAGGGGCTCTCGGCGATGGTATCGAAACAGGTGATTTGCACATTGGTGGGGGTCCAGCCCACGCCGCGCCGTGATCGCTGCTCCCAGTGCGATGCCGGGAAGGACTTGCCGCGCAGAATGCCCGAGATGTCGGAGGTGCCGACAAAGACAAGATATCCGTTCGCTTGGCTCACACCGGCGCCTGCAGCTCGGGATGCTGTTGGGAGCGCAGTTCGTCCCAGGCCTTGATCCGCGATTTCGTTCCATCCCAGTCGTGCTCCGCCAGCCGCACCAGCAAGGCCTCGACCAGGGCGAAGGCCGGCACATAGCTGTCCCACAGGGTCCCGGAGTCGATCGGCGTGGCAACGAGCTCGGTGGAGCCCCTGGCGGCGGGGCTGATCCAGGGGTCGGTGATGACGATCGTCTGCGCCTTGCGCGCGCGCGCGGCGGCGGCAAAGCGGGCGATGCTGGGCTGATAGCGCCTGAAATCGAAGATCACCGTGATGTCCCGGGGTCTCAGCTGCAAGAGGTATTCCGGCCAGACCTCCGGATCCGGCGGGATATGGGACACGTCCTTGCGGATCTGGCGCAGATGCCGGGCGAAGAAGTCGGCGATGCTGTCGCTCATGCGGCCGCCGATCAAATAGATCCGACGTTTGGGATCACCCAGGAGGTCACAGATGCGGCTGAACTGGGCGGCGGGCAGCCGTCGGCACAGCTCGGCGTTCAGCTCTTGGATCAGGGCGAGATAGGATGCCAGCGGCGCCGCACTATCCATCAAGCTCTCCCGGTGCCCCAGATCGATGGGCGATCGACCACCCTCCTTGAGCTCCTGAACCAGCTTTTGCTGGAACTCCTGAAAGCCCGCGCAGCCCAGCTTGGAGACGAAGCGGGATATGGACGGCGCCGAGATCTGCGCCCGTTCCGACAGCTTGTGGATCGGCTGCAGCCCGGCGAAGGGATAGTCGGCGAGCAGCACGGACATCAGCTGCCGCTCGGACGGCGTCAGCGTCGCCGCTTTCTGCTCCATGAGTTGACGTATGTGCACGGTCCCTCCCCGCCCGCTGCACCACAGACTAGCGACGATGAAATTTTCATGTCAATCATGAACTATTGCCCGAGAATGATCCATATGTTCCAGGGCCGCTCACGGGCCTCTTGGAGGCGGCCTATGACACTCACTCGCCGGTGGGAGGCGGATGCCGGATGATCCCGGCGACCAATCGACACGCGAGACCGACAGGCTGCTCGCGTTTGCGATGGCAACGCAAAAGCCGCCCTGTGAGGACGGTTTTGATGATGAGTCTGTAAAATTGGTTGCGGGGGCAGGATTTGAACCTGCGACCTTCAGGTTATGAGCCTGACGAGGTGGCATCGGGAGCCGGCGGCCCCCAGCCGTCCGCGATCCGGGCGACCAGCTCCGGGTGAGGCCTTCCGAGGTCCCACGGCGTCGACTGCTCGCGGTAGCGAGCCGCCCAGTCGGCGCCGCTCACATCGCTCCCAGCGGCTCGATGCCGAGCAGCCGGAGCCCCTCGGCGACCACCTCGCCGTAGACGCCGACGAGCGCCAGGCGGCAGGTGCGCAGCGGCTCCTCGGCGCGCACCACCGGACAGTCGTGATAGAAGCGGCTGAACCGTCGCGCCGCCTCGTACAGGTAGCCGGCCAGCACCGACGGATCCGCGGTCTGCTCGACCCGCCCGACCACGCGCGGGAAATCGCGCAGGTGGTGCAGCAGGGCGCGCTCGGCCTCGTTGCCGAACTCCTCGGCGGACGGGATCGCGGCCGCGACCGTCGCCAGGTCGGCGGCGCCCGACTTGCGGAAGATGCCGCCGACCCGGGCCAGGCTGTAGAGCAGGTAGGCGCCGGTGTCGCCGCGCGGGTTGATCCAGGACTCGATGTCGAACACCACCCGACTGGTGGTGCCGACCGACAGCATGCCGTACTTGAGACACGCCACCGCGATCCGCTCGGCGACCGCCCGGCGCTCGTCGTCGGTCCAGTCGTCGCCGTCCGGCGGCGGCTCGTCCCGCATCTTGGTCTCGATCGCCTCGACGACCCGCTCGCGCAGCTCGTGGAACGGCACCGCCGTGCCGGCGCGGCTCGACATCTTGCCGTCGGGCAGCATCACCAGCTCGTAGGCGACGTGACGGCAATCGGCCGCCCGGTCGTAGCCCATGCGGCGGAGCACCGCGAACAGCTGCCGGAAGTGCAGCACCTGCTCGGAGCCGACGACGTAGAGCGAGCGCTCGATGTCGAACCGCTCGAACTTCTCGCGCGCCAGCGCCAGATCCCAGGTCATGTAGAGGCTGCTGCCGTCGCGCTTGCGCACGATCGCCACGCCCAGGTCCTCGTCGCGCAGATCGCCGATGATCGCGCCGTCGCTCTCGACGAGCACGCCGCGCTCCAGGTAATCGCTCACGATCCGTTGCGCCCGCTCCTCGAGCTCCGACTCGAAGAACTCGACGTCGAAACGGACGTCGAGCCAGGCGTACAACGCGTGGAACTCGTCGAGGCACCACTGGCGCGTGGTCTCGTACAACCGTCTCACCTCGGTGTCGGGCTGCTCCATCTCGGCGAGCACCGCGCGCACCTCGGCGCGCCGGGCGAGCACCTCGGGGTCGGGATCGCCGTCGGATTCGAGCGCCACGTTCGCCTCGACGTAGCGCTGACCGAGCCAGGCCGTCCGCTGCCCCTCCGGTGGCGGCTCCCACTCGCCCAGCGAGCCCAGCCGCCACAGACACTTCGCGACGTCGATGCCGAAATCGCCGTAGTAGTTCGCCGCCACCACGTCGTGGCCGCGCGCGCGCAGCACGCGCACCAGACTGTCGCCGAGCGCGACGTTGCGCAGATGGCCGACGTGGAAAGCCTTGTGGGTGTTCGGCTGGGAGTGCTCCACCATCACCCGGGCCGGGGTCTCGGCGCGCAGCTCCCGGCTCAGCCCACCGTCCGCCACCGCTCGCGCGTACGACGCCAGGACGCCGGCAGTGTCGGCGAAGAAATTGACGTACGCTCCCTCCACCGCCACCTCGCGAATCGCCCCCCCGGTCGGGATCCGCTCCGCCAGCTCGGGAGCGATCTGCGCCGGCGCCCGCCGCCACGACTTCGCCAGCGGGAAGCACGGGAAGGCGAGATCGCCGAGCTCCGGCCTGGGCGGGGCGGCCAGCAACCCCTCGAGCCCGTCGGGCGCATCGTCGCCGAGCGCCGACCGCAACGCTTCGATCACCTGGTTCTTGAAGTCCATCTCGATGTCGCACCTGCCGCGAAACGAGGTCCGCTGCTCTGAGTTCGCACGCCGTCGGCCACCAGGGGCGTCCGTACGGGGCGCCCTCGCTTGACAATCCGGACCGTTACCCCTAGGGTGGAGTCATGGCCGATCCGGGGGGGAAAGTGTAGCCCGACGGGAAGATGCTGCTCGTGCAGCTCTCGACGACGGACCGCTCAGCGATGGAGGCGACCCGAGTCGTCGGCCGTTCCCTCGCCGCCCGCACCCGGCGCACGCGACGGCCGGCTCCGCCCCTGCCCGCGAGAGCTCCGCACCCGACGGACGCCCCCCGAGACGAGGCCACCAACCGACGCGAGGAGGACCATGAACGTGCGCCCGGGCATGCGAACACGTGCGACGCTGACGGCGGGAGCCTGGCTCCTGGCCGCAATGCCGACCGCCATCGCGGTCGAGCCCCCGTCCGCCATCGTCGACCTCGGAATCGAGACCGGATTCCACGACGTCTTCACCGGCCATCACAACCGGGGCCGCGCCTGCGTGGCGGCGGACTTCGACAACGACGGTGTGGCCGATTTCTTCGTCGGCAACCCCGGCGATCCGTCGTTCACCCTGCGCGCGGTCCGCACCGACGACGGCGTCCGCTACGAGTTCGGTGAGCGTCTGCTGGCCGCGCCCGAGCTGGCGTGGGGCGGCGCGGCCGCGGACTACGACAACGACGGCGACACCGACCTGTTCGTGTCGGTCGGTGCCAACGAGGGCGTCGGTTTCGACCGGCTGTTCGAGAACCAGTGGATCGTCGACGGCGAGGAGACCGGCGAGTTCCGCTTCGTCGACGTGACCGAGGCCGCCGGCCTCCAGGGACCGGCGATGCTCACTCCGGGCGAGCCGACGCCGGTGGCGAGCGCCAATGCGGTGTGGGGCGATTACGACCTCGACGGCTGGGTCGATCTGTTCGTCAGCGTCAACATCGCCGTCCCCTACCTCGACTTCGGGCCCGAGTACGCCGACAAGGGCCGCAACGTGCTGTGGCACAACAACGGCGACGGCACGTTCACCGACGTCACCGTCGAGGTCGGCCTCGACCTGACGAAGATGCGCACCCGACACTCGGCCTGGCTCGACATCGACAACGACGGCGATCTCGATCTCTACGAGAACAACTTCGGCGATCCCCAGGTGCTCTGGCGCAATCTGCTGAAGGAGAACGGTGAGCCTGGCTTCGAGGTCTCCACCGGGGCGGCGTCGCTTCCGGGCGAGTCGCTGTCCGAGCCGGAGAACTCGTTCGCCAGCGCCGTGGCCGACGTCAACGGCGACGGATGGACCGACATCCTCGCCTACGTCCGTCTGCCGGCCGACTGCAACGATCCGCGTCCTCCGGAGGTCGGCGGCCAGGGCTTCGAGGGCGACAGCCCGAGCGGTGAGTGGGAGGTCGCCCACGTGCTGCTGATCAACCTCGGCGGCATCGGCCGGTCGGCATTCATGAACGTCTCGGAGGCCGCCGGGCTCGCCGACAAGCCGCTGCCGCTGCGCAACGGCGTCATGGGCGCCCAGCTCGGAGACTTCAGCGGCGACGGCGTGCCCGACATCTTCGTCGGCAACGGAGGCGCCGGCTCGGGCCTGGAGAACGACCTCTACGTCAGCACCGGGACCACCCGGGTGAACGTCCCGGGAGGCGGCCAGATCGTCGTCCCGACCTACGCCGATCTGTCCCACATGATCGACTACCCGTCGACCGACGACGGCTCGTTCGGCTTCGAGTTCGCACCGTATCCGTACCGCACGCACGGAACCTGTCTGGTCGACAGCAACGGCGACGGCCACCTGGAGATGGCGGTGATCAACGGCGGACCTTCGTTCTACCCGGACACGGTGCGCGAGCCGAACCGACTGTTCCAGGCCGAATGGGAAGACGGCGAGCCGCACCGGCTGGTCGTCCACCTGGTCGGCAACGGCACCACGGTCAACAAGGACGGCATCGGCGCGCGACTCCAGCTCCGGGTGCGCGAGGGGGCGACCAAGACCTGGTCGCTGCACAAGACGCTGTTCGGCGGCAGCGGCTTCTCGGGTCAGAACGGCCTCGACGTCCACTTCGGGCTCGCCGACGCCGACACCATCCTCGGGCTCGAGGTCACCTGGCCGGACGGCACCGTACAGCAGGTCGGCAACCTGGAGGTCGACACCCGGGTGACGGTCGTCCAGCCGGACTGAGCGTCACCGACGCGGCTCGGGTCGCGCGACCCGGGCCGTCCCTCCCCTCACCTCCCCTTTCGGGTCGCCGTCGCCGACGACCAGGGGATCCGCTCCAGACGTCGCGCCAGCGCCCGGTACGGACCGAAGCGCTGCTCGCGCGTGTAGGCGGCCCGGCCGGAGCTGCTCGGCAGGATCCACACCTCCGTGGCGCCGTCGAACGGCCATCCTTCCGGGCGGAGCTCGGGCGGCTGCGCGCCGGTCTCGGTGCGCTTGAGCGGCGGGTCGAACAGCTGCGCCCACTGACGCTTGCCGGTGAAGGCGACGAGCGCAGGTGCGGCTCCGGCCCGGCGCGCGTGTGCCGACAGGCGGACGAACAGATCGTCGCGCCACCGCCGCATGACCGCGCGCGGGTAGGCGTTGGCATCGTTGCCGGGCTCGGTGCCGAGATCGGTGAAGCCGATGCCGAGCTCGAGCGGCGCGCGATCGTCGTCGCCGGCGGTCCAGTCCGACGGGATCAGCCCCGACTCGCGCAGCAGGATCCACATCCGGTTGGTCGGGTTGCTGTAGAAGTGACCGCTCGCCCAGGCGTGCTCGGACGGATTGTGTCCGATCAGCAGCAGGCGCAGAGGGCGCTCGGCGTGCCCGGGCGTGGCGTACTTCTCGCGCCAGCGCGCCGGCGGCGGCGCGACGAACGGCGCCGGCGGTCGTTCGGCTCTCGGCATCGGTCGGCCTACTCCTCGACGGTCGGAGCCACTATGCTGGCACACGGCAGGGACCTGCCGGGGAGAGACCATGACGCCCCAACGCTTCGAGCGCCTGCGCGCGGTGCTCGATCGACGCCAGCCCGATCTGACCGTGTTGCTCGACCAGGTGCACAAGCCGCACAACCTGTCGGCGATCGTGCGCACGTGCGACGCGGTCGGCGTCTTCGAGGCCCACGCCGTACCGCTGGCCGGCTCGACGCGGCTGCGGCAGGGGCCGTCGGCCGGCACCCGCCGCTACGTGTCCGTCCGTCGGCACGACTCCTCGGCCGACGCCCTCGCCCACCTGCGCGGGCTCGGGTTCCGCATCGTGTCGGCCCATCCGGGCGACGATGCGGTCGGCTTCCGGGAGGTCGACTACACCCTCCCGACCGCGCTCGTGCTCGGCGCAGAGAAGACCGGGCTGAGCCCGAGGTCGGTCGCCGAGGCCGACGTCCGGATCCGCATCCCGATGCTCGGTCACGTCACCTCGCTCAACGTCTCGGTGGCGGCCGCGCTGGTGCTGTTCGAAGCCCAGCGCCAGCGCGAGGCGGCCGGGGCCTACCTCACCTCGCGGCTCGATCCCGAGCTCCACGCCCGCACTCTGTTCGAGTGGGCCTACCCCCGGATCGCGCAGTTCTACCGTCGCCGGCGGGAGCCCTATCCGCGCCTCGGTCCGCAGGGAGAGCCGCTCGATCCGTTGCTGCGCTAGGGAGCCGGCGACGGCAGAACGCCATCGACCTCGAAGCGCGAGCGCGGGAACGCGAGGCCGTGGCGCTGGAAGAAGTCCTTGCGGGTGAACTCCACCCGCAAGGGCGTGGCGACGCAGTGCCAGGTCTCGGGCACGCTCGGCAGACTGGCACGGAACGGCTTCGGCGTGAACAGCGCGACGTTCACCCCGGTCGGATCGCGGGCCGACGGATAGCGGAACGCCTCGACGCCATCCTCGCGCATCTCGGTGCCGAGCCGCTGGCTGGCATCGTAGTCGGTGGGCGAGGCGATCGCCGCGCGGTGCTCGGCGAATGGCGGTTGCCGCAGATCGATGCCGTGGTCGGTCCGGATCGGCACGTGGAACAACGATAGCTCGACGTCGATCGGCGACAGCGGTGCGGTGGTCCCCTCCAGGAACAGCAGCCGGTAGTAGGCGGTCTCCGCGAAGGCGGTGCGCGGACGCGTCGAGCCGTACCACAGCGACGGCTCGGAGCGGCGGCCGAAGCGCGAGCCGTGGCGCAGAGGTGGATAGCGGAACGGCGTCGACAGCAGGTAGTGCAGCCCGGTCATCTCGGGTCGGACCTCGGGCTTGGCACCGTCGATCATCTCCTCGAGGATCGCCTGCTCCTCGTAGGAGTCGACCAGCTTGCGCGTCGAGATCACGTGCTGCGCCTCGACGGCCCTCCAGGCGGTGCAGCTCAGGCGTCGGAGGTTAGCTCTTCCCCCGCATAGCGTCCAGATACTCGGTGACATGGATCAGGCCGGTGACCGACTCGACGAGCCGTCCGGGGACGCCGCCGAGGTGGTGGTTCTGGGACTGCATCCAGTGTCGGGCTTTGGTCTCGTCGCCGCCGAGTAGAGCATCGAGACTGCGGTAGAGACGGAGGAACAGGATGGCAAGCTCGCCCTCCTTGCGGTTCGGGTCGATGGTCCGGTCGCCGTGCGCGAGCCGCGAGATGCTCGCCTCGCTCACACCGAGCATCACCGCGACCGACCGCTGCGGTAGATTCAAGGACTGCGAGGCGCGGACCAGCGCACGCGTGAGGATCTCGGCGTGGCGCCTGGGATCAGGTTCTTGCTGGACCATGGGCATCGCCACCTCCTTACAGATGAAATAATACAGCCTTACTATTTCATCGGCAAGTCAAGGGACGAGTCGCATCCGGTGTGCCGTCTCTCCGGGAAGCAGCGGCGAGGGCCGTCCTTTCGCCCAATCATCGTGTCCGGCACGGTAGTGAGGCGAGCTCGGGTGGCCGCTCTGTCCACCCGGCATGTGGAATATCGCCTCGTTTTCGCCTCCGGGTGCGACCACCAGGCGCTCCGAGGCTCCGCCGGACGGATACTGCACGCGCGGCATGTGACCGTCCCCGGGGAGCGGCTCGACGGGCATGTTCAACCAGCCCCCGAGCGCCGGCAGGAGCTGGCTGAGCGGGTGCTGGATGCGGGTGCTGTTGCGCTCGCCCCAGCTCCGGTCGGCCAGCGATCGCCCGCCCTCGGTGAGCTCTCCGACGACCGCGTCGACGGCGGCGAGCAGCAGCTCCTGCCAGTCGGCGTAATCGGGATCGAGCAGGTGCGCGGGTCGCTCGCTCACCAACCGCCACAGCGGCCCCTCGCTCTGCCGCAGGCGCCAGAACGAGAAGTCCGGATCGGCCTCCGTGCAGGGAGCGAACAATGGCCCGAGCGCCCGCCGCGCCACCTCGATCCGGAAGGCGCGCACCAGCCGGTAGCCGACCGAGTCGACCGAGGCCCGACCGCCCCACGCGCGCACGTGCCGGGCGACCTCCTGCCGATCGACGCCGTCGGCGGCCGAGAATCTTGGTATATTTTATGTGATATTATTTAGGGCTGAAAAACAACACTTCATTCACTACACAATAATACCATGCAATAGTGTTTAAAGTTACTAAAAGTCAAAGTGTTAGCACTCCATATTGCCCTTCCCAAGATCTCTTGCATTCCAACAACCCTATAACTAAATATGTGAAACCATATGCACATCATATATCCCTGTTGTAGTGTGTTATCTATTTCTCCAGTGTCTTTTTTAACCCACTTTTACATGCCTCAGAAATATTTAAGTTGATTCTTTTGGTGATCATGAAAAATTTTCAAAAGCTCTGTTTAAAAGAAGCACTTGGTTCTGGCTTTGAAACAGGATTTATATATTCTTGATATCACTTCCATTTCAGTTATACATGGTATATACACAGACCACTTTCCTAATTGATGGTGATCTTTGTTATTTGATCTTGTTATTTGATGTGGCATTTCATCAAGCCTAAGCAATGGTAAGTTTCACTGCACTAACACCCATTGCCATGTGTGGTCGACAGTCATATTTTGTTCTTAAAAGTATAGCATCCCATGTATGTGGTGCTCACTATTGACTCATTCTCTCCCTATTCTGACATGATTAGATAGATAAAACAAATACAAGCATATTCTTGAGACAATGATCTAAATCATTGATATTGCATAATCATCGTAGGGTGCTGGAATACCTGCCCTATTTGCTTCTGTAAGATTGTCATCCTAACAAATAGTCTTCATAAATTAAAAAGCTTTAGTGATCTATATTAATTACCTGCATACTCAGTAAGAATAGGATCTATATACTTGTTTAAAGGAAAACTTCAAATGGACCACAGAGGCTAAGGAAATATCACGAAACTGGCAAATCACTGGCAGATGATAGTCCTTTGAATCATTGCTGTTTTCTTTCTGAAGGTTTTAAAATAGCTGTGTTTCTGTCTGCCTGAACCCAGTGAACACATAGTCCACTTTAGAATGCTTTTAGAACACTTTGTCAACTTGAACGAACACCATTTTCTCTTTAACAACTATTATTCAGCTTCTCAAATGACTCAAATTTCGAACGTCACATACCAGTATCTTGCACAAGGTCAAAACAAGCCTTATTATTTGTAAATAAACTAGTAGAAATCAAGCATATATTGCAATCACTAGTCTCTCTGTAAAGTCATGCAAAATACCAGTAGACGGACAGTGTGAATGTTTATGATTATATTCCACTTGGCGTTTTACGATTTTACGATAGGCCTAACAATAGAGCTGTCACACAATGGATTGATTCGAATGAAATCATGATCACCGAGTTACTCAACTGATCATGATTATTCTGTTGTCTTCTCCAAAATGAGATGTTTTTCATGATTCATTTATTTTGATGTTTCATACTTAAATGCTACAGAGGTAGTACCCTATTATACGATCTATCATTACACACTACACCTTTGAACTATATATACTATATATAGCACATGTTACTTATTATAAGCTAAACTGATATTTTGTGAGTATATATTAACAATAATTATTTAATAGCTGCTAAGAATTCTCAAAATTAGAAATATTTATCTTGTAAAAACATGACATGTCAAAGGTCTTTACATCATCTGAGGAGTGCATAAAAATTTCCTGACAGTGTTCAGACCGTCGAGTAATTTTTATGCAAAGCTTTCCAGACAGCTAGGAAAAAGTCACACATTAACTTCACATATTAAACGTTATGTAACTATCATTAGTCTGAGCAAACAAAAAGTTAAAATTAAACAATGTGATGATGGCAGAGAGGAAGTTTCACAGACCTGCCACTAACTTCTTATCCCTGCAAATCTAACTGTTGCTTGGTTATAAAGACGTAGAATGGCGTCAGAATGCCAGAAATAGATGATCAATACAGCAAAAGAAAGCTGATAGAGTACTCTTTCCGATAGGAAAGTAAAAATTAAAGTGAAATGGCAGTGGAGAAAAAGGGGATGTATAAAAATTACCAACACTCTGGAGTGTGTTACATTTACCCGCAGTGACTATAGTCCTTTTAGTTGGATTGGGTTTCAAGCTGTCATTAAATGAATATACACAGGGGGTAATGATTACAGTAATACTAAAGTTTTGTGGCCTTGCATTAAGACTTAACTTATACACCCACATGTGAAGGATCTGACCCAACTTTGTCAGGGTCTGACAACTGGTGACTCAATTTAAGGATGGTCAACCTGGCAAAGATCGGCTATAATCATTTATCAGTCATAAGAAAGTCTCCCACAAAAAGGTTCAATTATATATATTATCTGCATTCCTACAGTGTTCAGCACTGTCGATGTGAACATGGATTGCAAAACTGTGGTTAAAGAATCCACAAATATATTTCCAGTGATCTATGTGTCATCTGTAGGTGTTACAGGCTGTGATGTATTTCCCCTTGCTTATTCAATACAATACACTAAATCAATATAATATAGTAGGGCTACAAATATCGATCCGTGATATCGATTGACAGGACTGAAACAATTACTAGCCTAATATACTAATAAACCCCAGATCAATGGGAAGTATGTCACACTAGCACACTTGCGCGCAGACGTTAGCATTTGTTTGGCTGAATAACAATGAGTTCACTTGGACATCCCATGTAATGATGTATGTAGGACTATATTAATATTGCACTTGGCCACTGGAGTAACTTAGTGAAACAACACACGACTTACCATTTCCCCTGCCATTTTGAAAAATAGTGGCCAGTCACATACAAGTTTATAACCTGTACGAAGATAAAATGTTCAGCTCTTATTAAAAGTCCTTCTTCATGCCTTTTTCCACGCAGGCCTACGCCAAATCAACTAAAACACTTACAATCGTAACTGCAATCAACACATTGACGGTAGCCATAATGTTAGTGTCTCGTTCTCAAACAGGTATTGTGCGACAATTTCGTTCATTAAAAAGAAGAATTGGATCGAGCATCTTATTGTTCTTGGGCGTGCAAAACAATGGCCGAAACAGCACCATGATGCACGTTCTCACTGAAAGACTGTGAAAACCAAGAAGTCCTTTTTCTGTTAACCAGTGAAGAGACACGCTCACGGAGGTGAGGGGGGCAAGGGGGCGCCGCCCCCTTGAAAGAATTCATTAGCGTATTCCACCCCACCTGACATTCTTATGGGCATATACATTTTTCACTGTTGTATATCATAAGCAGGGGCCGGAATTTATGTGGTAAAAAAAGTAAAAAATATGTAGTTATTATTGCCTAAATACGTGGTTTTATGTGCTAAAAAATCGCAAAAATATGTTTTTATGTGCTAAAAAATCGCACAAATATCTGTATATATGTGCTTAAAATCGTTAAAATATGTATTTATCGCGCAAAAATTTGGCAAGAATTTGCTAACATAATACATTTCTATTTGCAAATTAATTTATAACCATAGTTGAGTATACGAAACGTCAAGAAAGAAACACAGGCCAGAGTCAATTTAGGAACACTTAAAATTCTCCATTGCAGTGCACAACAATTTACTTCCGCAGATTCTCCGGGGTGAATCCTTCCCTGTTTTTCTCAAGAGGTTTTTGTACCGGGAGAAGGACCGTTCGACTTCTACGGAAGTCATCGACGCGAACCGATATGCTGCAAGTGCAGTGGGCGAATAGTTCTCCAAGCTGAAGGCAGCCGGCTCGAAGTTTTCGGGAACTGGACATGCTGGCGTTATTGATTGAAGAATCGGGATCAGTTGCTTCAAGCCTTTGTTCCGTTCCACAATCGCGGAAAACTTCAAAGATAGGGCAAAGTCATCTGCCATTTTTCCTGCACGTTCAGAAAGATGTGAAAGGCCTCAACGCCTCTTACACTCCGGCCCTGCAGCTTGTCAATCGCCGCCGGCAAAAATTCGAAGTTAGATTTGATGTAGGCTAGTAGCGGATTATAAAGTGAAGACCTGATGATTGATGAATAACATGTGGCGGAACTTTCAGTTTAACAACGACAAACAACCAGAAATATTGTTCAAACTTTACTCATTATGCGGCAATATGTGTTTCGATGTGTTTCATGTTAATTCTACCAAAACACGAGGTACTTTTATGTAGTTATTTCCTGAAAACATGTAAATATTTTCCGAAAATATGTATTTATGTGCTAAAAACGGAAAACATGTAAAAATATGTGTTTATAACTTCATTCTGGGAGGTCCCTCACTTGCAAAAACATGTTTTTCGTGCATTTTGAACAACATGGAGTCTCGGGAAAAAATATGTGTTTTATGTAAAATCCGGCCCCTGATCATAAGGGAAACCGAAAAACGTTGGACCTATGGCACGACTATGGGATGACACTTGCCCGTATGCCCATATGTATGTTCGTTGAAGTGTTCGTCAAAATGCCTTCCGTGAGATATAACCTAAGAACTGCGGGGTAATTGTGTCTTTTGGCCTTAGTGAACAAACGTCTCTTACGACTTTAAACTAATGTTTTAGCGGCTATGAATGGATGCTATTTTAGGATTATTTCCAAAGAATGATAAAAATTGTGACCCGCCCACCCCATTTGATATTTCGGGAAACCCAACCGCCCCAACTCTCTTACAAAGCCAACTTCGTTAGCGAAGAGACACTCTTGGAAGAAAAGTAGAAGCGGACAAACTAAAACTCACCTAAATATCAAAACATTTATGAGTGATTATGATAATAGGCTACTGAGTATGGCTTTAGAGAATAGAGATCATGCCTCAGTAACCAATTACTACATCTGGAGGAAGTTACAAAACTCAAGATGACATTCCCTCGATGTGCTGTACGTGGACTTTATTAAAGCCTTTGATAAAGACCCTTGTCGCAGGCTTTTAGCCAAACCTAATTTTCATGTCACGGGCAGTAAAGTTGTAAACTGGATAGGAAATTGGCAAACAGGAAGTAAACAAAAAGTTGCTATTAATGACGATAAATCTTTTTAATCTAGTGTTACAGCAACAGGAGGTATCCAGATAACAGTTTGATTGAAGCAAAGCTAGTTTGTTCTGGGGAAGTACCGTACCAAGAAAGGATGGGCCGTTTGCGAGCCCCGTAAGGTTTTACAATACTATTAATTGTGCTTTTGTAGAAGAAAGTTGCATCAAATTTGGTTAACACGGCAGTCTTATACTTGCATCCTCTTCAGGACAAAAGGCTTGTCTTAACCATCGATGTTGAAATACAACAGGACCAATGTAGTGAATTGGGTTCCTGGTAACACGGTTTTGAATGATAAGCGTTAGTAAGCATTGGTATCATGTGGGAATTGGTTGTCAGGCCTCCTTATTTGAGAAAGTAGAATAAATAAATAAAAGAGTATTTTATGATGCCTAAGTGGGATCACATAGAGGTTATTATAATTCCACCTGCGGTATCTTGTATCACCCTAGAACTATATTCAGCAATCGGAGACCCTCGTATTTGGAGTACACTATCGTGATCTAAGCCACTAAAGCACAGTACCTTACCAAGATGTCGCGAGGAAGGCACGATTACGGTAATAACTGTAGCAACATTTTTGATTCTCATATCAACAAGACCATATACACGTCTCATTGAAGGAGATGTACCAAACTAAGTATTTCATTCACATGGTTTTGTGATTCAAATACTAAACATCACCTTGACCAACCAGATTTTTAAATGTTGTTGATTATGGAAGATGTTCATCTCAGTGAAAGAGATCGAAAGAAAATTCTGGTAGCAGAATAGAAAGAGTAGCCCTAATATCTCCATCTAGGAGTACACTGGACATATCAGGTCATTTTAGATATATGTATATTGGCAGTAATAGTCTATATTTCTGAGGTTTCTTTGAATAGAAATTGATAACGAGTTCTTCTTAAGGTGTAAGTCCTGACACAATGATAGCTTGTTGTGACACTAGTTTAATTAATACATTTGGGATTTGGACTTACCCAGAACTTCACTTTGATATAAAATTATGTGAGTGTAACACAACGCTATCAAATAACTTCAGAGCTGTAATACCGGCTGTAATATCAAAATAATGACATTAGTGCACACTAAATTCACTTAGACACCGTTTTGTGTAATCCAGAACAAAGTTTGTCTTTTGATTACAAGAGATCTTACTTGAATATTATAATGAAATACGAATACGTCATAAAGAGCCTAATAGAAAACAAATCCTTATCATACGCTTGTGACGTATTAATTACCGCACGTTGGAAACCTTTTGTCATCGATCAAAATTTTAGCTAGGGGTCTCACTGGGTTACTGCAAGTCTATAGGGTTGAAAAAACATTGTGACCAACGTACCTTGAAGCAAATATTATTGGAGTTTTAAAGTGAGAGCAAATTAGTATATTACTAGGAAAAAGTATTACTCTGTCTTTTCTCATTTGAAATTATGCTAGGGTATTTCAAAGGACGTATAGAAAGATCGTTTGACATATCATCATCAGCGATTACTTAGCGTCTTTTAGATTTCGTTTTTTAGACAGGTAAGTTACACAGGAGCATTTTTAAAGCAGTGACCTTTTTATCACAACAGAGATATCGATACTAATAAAACATTAAAGAAATCTCTTTTATATTCAAAGTTGCACAACATCAAGTCTTATGTTCGACAGATTTGAAAAACTACTTAAAGTAATGCTCATGGATATGAGAAAATGGGTGTTTTACCTGCCCCACCCAAAATAGGGTTCAGCAGAGCATAAAGGCACTTTGTCTAGACTATGATGCTTACATTCAGAGGTTTTTTTATGAATAAAGCTACCACAGGTTTGCGATGGTTAAAACTCCATTGGAAAGTAAGAATTGAGACACAACTTGGCTTTTAAACCTATAGGAAAGGGCAGCATTTATCTGAACTTACTGAGTGGAATACAATTCTCGCAAAGATTATCATTGAAACTTTGAGGAAAAAATTTTGTGGCCTTCTTTTGCGATACAGAAAACAATAATATGAAATTTCTCCTTGCTGCGCCACACTGTCAGCTCCGGGGATAGTAGTCTAAGTAAAGCCTATTGTAAAACACGGTTCTGAGGTAAACGACATGACATTTGCAAAAGGTTAGCAAAATATACATTAATTTTTCCTTGTTTATTTTATTACAGATATGATTGAATTAAATGTAATGGATTCTACTCACTTCCTATGCTACTTGAAACACGCATTCTTTACAATTGTGCATTAAGCACGTATTACATAGGATAGAACAAGTTTACGAGTATTAGTAAAAGGTTTGTAAGTAAGTAGTAGGTAAGGAAACATTCCCCATGTTTTTATTCAGAATTTAAAAGTTAGCACTAGGACATCAACTTCAATTCATTTTCCAGCACACCGAAAGCTCATCAGATTACGTTTTGTCATTATGTTTCACCTACGCGCCTTATGCTGGGCACTTATCTTTATTATAAGAAATCAACTTACCTAATTTCAAGCTTCAAGAAACGCAAGAAAGAACTTGACACTTCTACTAATTACGGAAGTGTACTTAAATAAGGAAAGATGGTAACAGAATAACAGTTTAAATAATCTGAAGGACAAGTAAAGGATCAGCGATAAAGAATTTTGGCAAAATGTCTACTTGTCAACCCCTAACCTTCCTACTGCCATTCTAATAGGGCGAGAAGTGAGAAAACAACAATTTTACTTATTGGAAAGTGAAGCAATCTCAACACAGAACATTATTGACAAAATAAGAAACACGCATTTGAGATACATTTGATGTCTCCGACAGACTATCACGTTTATCAATAATATTGGTGCATTGCGCTACCGTCCTGCGTCCTGGACAAAACAGTTGTCCTCACTATCGCATTGCACTGAAGCACAATCAGTTGGAATAGACCGAGGTGGGTTCATTGGACAATGAGCATGGCTTTAACAAAGGGCCAAGTACGGGCATGTACTGTTGTTGTTTGTGCTAAGAGCAAATGAGGCAAACGACGACTATCAATTGCCGAGAACGGACATAAAGCTTTTTGTCAAACTCTTACAGGACTGATTTGGATTACAAATCAATTACTCCATATAAGAAATTCCAGTAGCCTTTTGCTGCGCTGCCCTTTTTCTCATACGGCATCCAGGGTGCTTTACGATATTCAAAATTTTTAGCAACCTTTAATCAGATAATAACTGATTTTGATTAGCTAAAGACGATTAATAGTATCGTCAACCTTTAGCATTTATAATATTACGATATACTACAATGTAAAATTCGTTTGTCGAATACTTAAGACGTACCGAAGATTAGATTATTTTAGCTTATAATGTTGCCGTGGACTATTTGACTGTAAAAGTCTAATTCGCACCCCAGACTCGGACCTATCTGGTATTCACAAACCCTCAACCCAATTCTCTGTAAGGTGTGCTCTTTTATGGCTGGTTCTTACAGCATCGGCAGTCTACTTTTTAAATGTTCATGGCCTTATCAAAAAACTGCAGAAGATTATCTCAAAAGAGAGAGGCTCTCCTTGAACCAACTTAGATCGAAAAAATCTAGAACTCCAGCATAGATGACATCAAATATGTTATTAAAAACAAATTTTATTGCTTTAATATATATGTATCAAGCATAGCCAAACATTCATAAAGAGACGTCATACTCGACTATGGTAAACAATGGATATTTTTCAGTCTACAAACTGTCAGGGAGCGGATCATACAAGCAACTCTAAGCCTTGCTAACTTTTATTGAATCTGCAAAGATATTGTAAGCATTTTCTATAATGCAAATATCGCCTTAGTCGCAATACTCATATATTTATGTTTATAATCATTTATATAAACGATTTATTGTCTTTTGTACTTTCAGCAGCTGTACTCGTGTTTACGTTTCCACATTTTACTGTAAACTCGTCAGTTAAACTAACACATAAATAAGAATATTAACTGATTTTCGAACGTAGTTTATAGACATTTGTTTCAGATCCAACAATAAATGTAAGCACGTTAAACGTAAACATGCCCTCTATAATCAGTCTGGCTCGTAGCCTTTGCTATATAATATATGGGGAGAAATAGGATGCGATGTTCACGCAAGGTGCTTTCTACAGGTTCAAGCTAAGTCGATACTTATACCGAGTCGTAACAACAGTCTCACCAACCCTTGTATAGATGCACAAGGAAACCAGAAGCAACTCGTTGAGTAACTAAGTCGATACTTATACCAAGTAGTGACAAAAGTCTCACCAACCCTTGTATAGATGCACAAGGAAACCAGAAGCAACTTGTTGAAGATTTTATATTAAGGCATCCATAGCTGGATGTACTGTTAAGGTGTTTAACAATGTAAAGCTTTTACAAATTAAGCAGACTTACTAAAGTTTTACTTTGAAGACTTCTAAATACACCCAGGTAGTAGGTTTAAAGCTTCTAAACATCGATGTGATTGCTCAAACTTTCCTTTCATTATACCACTATAAATTTTAGCGATATCAAAGTGGAGTTTATACAAGTATCCTTGTTGATACTTATGTCCTTAATTACTAAATAATAGTTTCCTTAATAAATAAACCTTAAATTATTCTCTTTGTTCCATTACATTTCTTGCACTCTCCTACACGAAGTTCTAAGAGAATGGGAATAGTTTATGCCTTCTAGGAAGTTAAAAATTCGGTTGATCCTCTTTTACAGAATGTGAAATTTGTTGTCTTGATTGTCAAAGCTATTATTTCTATAAAAAGTTCATTTCTATTATCGTCGGATATCCCAGCATGCGTTATAATGTAAAAAGGATACTTTTACTTTTAATCTATTACGCCAATTGCGCTTCAACATATATCAATAAATAATCAATTAATTCTATATTTAACTCGATTTACAAAGTACTAAATGTTATAGTAAGTTTCGAAACTTACCGTAAGTTCTAAAACATAATAAAATTATTGTTCTTGACAGCCATATCGAGTCGTAATTCTTAAACAAATGTAGCAGTGGGAGGGAGATAATCTTTAATGTTGCAATGGAAATTTTGGGTTGAGTTGGAAGAGCAGAGAAAACTAGCTATAATCTTTCATACCGAGTCATACCTACACTTATGTCTTCTTTGTCTAAGACGGGTAGGGCAACCACAGGTCTACTTGCTAAAGAGTTAGGGCTTCAACACATGCAAAACAATGACTGCTGTTAGTTTGCTTCCAAATCTACGAGATATGAAGGGCTGGAAAATAGTTGTTGAAGTATTGGCAGGAATAGGAGAAGATTCCAGTTTTGCAGATTGTATTTCTACCACAAATTATACTTGCACTCTCACACCCTGAGCATCATCTTCAAACTGAAAACTATACTTGTAAATGAAAATCATCTTCCATCTTCTTTTGTATGGAAATATTGCGTAGCAATCAATCTGGTAATTCTACGTGCGACCCAGACGTTTTTGATTACACCCAATGATTGAGTGAGTGAAACGTGATCACCTCATGTTCTCTTTCCAGTGATTGACTTTCGATGCGTGAATCATAGTAAGAAGTGGGGGATTACTGTCACTACAATCAAAGTGTTTGTGGCATTGTTTTTGAATGACTATGAATGGAGCTAACCTGTATTTTAGAGAGGGAATACGAGTAAGTAAGTCGTATGAAGTAAACCTGTCATGAATACCGCAGCCTAGTATCCCTCTTACCACATAATAAGCTATTGTTTCCTCATACCACACTAATGAATGAGGCACTAATTAAAGGTATTGGTGTGTTGCAGACTTGGTACGTTGGCTCATTAAGATATTTTGCCGACATTTAATTTTCACTGAGTCACATCAGATAAACAAGATTGTAAACAATTTTTGTGACGGACTGTTGTAACCAAATCAAGAGAACAAACATTTCTTAGCATACAGAGCATAGATAAAATGGTACATTTAGTACATTTTGTACACAACTCGTGTTGTTTCTTTTGACTGTGAGGTAAAGTTGTTTATAAACTCGTGCTATGGACGACCTGTTAGTCGTTGAAACTTTGTTTACCTCCGTCGCATTGGGAAGAAGTTAAACTTGGTTACCAATAAGCTCACTCCAATAGTTATACTTACCATGAATTTCAACTTTTGATTTATTTATTATGAAAATATAAACTTAGCTTCTTCATGTAGATACTTCTCGTTGACACTTAATAACATTACTGAGATTGTTCTAAACTCTTGAAAACTGCACCAGGGGCAGTAACAAAAAGCAGAGATTTGTCTCCATTTTGCAAAGCAACGGGAACTAAACATCAATTTGGACTTAAAGATGGCAGTCTTTCTGTATTACTCGTTTTAGACCTCTTTATTTCTTGCAGTTTATATATATGCTGTTAGAACAAACTCTAGCGTAATGGCGTGACCAAAAATCACAAGAATTCAAATGAGAGTGAAAGTCAGCAGTAAAAGGAAAGGTGCTGGTTATACTGCTGCGAACAGTCTATGTTGTTTTCATTAACCTGTGGTTTGAAACGAAGCGTTCTGAATCAGCTTGAAGTCGTTAAAACGCCAAATTTTACACTGACACCTCATTATGACCAAACGTAAACATTTGGCGTGAACGGAAAGCTTGAGAAGGCAGTATAAAACAGTTTACCATTGAACTTTCTTTTGCAGAAGAATCTTTTTGTAGACATTCCAACAAACTTTAAACTTAGTGAAAATATATGCCTACAAAATTGTACTTCAATCCAGGCTACGAGTAACAGATAAATAAAATATATCTTGCTATTTTAAACTGTTTCTGTCTTTGATTGATTTTAAATGTTGAGAGACAGAGTAAAAGGAAGAACAGACTTCAATGACATGACCAATTGCAGGACACCTGATGGCTTTCTGATAAGCGCGACATCTTTCAATAATTTCGATTCACGCTCGGTTATCTCTTCATCTATTTCATATTCATATTATATTAGGAGCAGATCATCCCTCATATCCATTCATCTCTGGCTCAATATTTATATTATATCGGCTGATGATAACCTCTAATTTGATTTCTCGTCATTGTGGGACTTACTTAGCCTCGCTGACTAGTATAACAAAAGTTGGCAAATCTCTCGCAAATGTAAACACAGCACACAGCGTACCGAAAACTCGTACTTTAATTCAATCGTTTTCTATAGACTTCAGTACATTTTATGTTTGTGCTCAAACTAAAATCTCGAATGTTAACTTCAGAAATTATGACATGTGTACTTCGCTACAGCGGCTGGGAGACCATCTTTGTCTTTACGCCGCGTGGAGTTTCCTGATTAGCAATTGTTCTCTTAAACCTGAAATATTTTTAAAATTTGATGATTGAAAAATCTGACTTGCTCTATTCCTATGGAGATCAAGAATAGGATTTACACACAATGTTCAATAAAAAACAACCCTAAGCTATTAAAATCCTTTAATACCGCAATGGTCTATTTGAAAACTCGATGTAGGACTGGAAAGGCTTTCGAGATCGTTTCTTGCCGACACCTTGTAGTCAAATGGATATCGGACATTTAGAGATAAAATAATGGAATGTACTTAACTGTAAGTAAACAAGTATAGAATCACAATAATGAGGATTCCGACAAACCGCACTTTTTGTCAAGGAAAGCTTTTCTTGGTGCCAGAGATGAAATAAATCATGCATGAGAAATTTGAGGACGTCACTCGACTTTATCGACGATCGTGCCAATCTGACACCTAGAGTATCTAATAGCAATTAAAAACATGACGTTGTTACTTGGTTAGGAAGTTACAATTACTTTGTATATTCACTAACTGCTCTTTAGATTCAAAATCGTTAGTACATTCATACCGCACAGTCTCGTGTCAACCCCTATTGTGGTTTCTTCTTTTGTGGTTCTTTTGTGATATTTGCCTTCTGCTCGTGTGGCCTTCGGATCATGATTAACTTTGCTTCGGCACACAACCGTCTACCGCTTGCAAGTAAATTGCTTGCGGGCTCAACATCAATCACTTTACCTTCTGCTCAACAAAGATGAACGATAAACCTTTGGCGTACAGCAATATCGCCTTACATGAATCAAAATGAAAGCGAATTCAACCTTTAGGTGATAGCCTCTCATTTTTTGCCTTTAAAATATAATTTATTATAGAATAATCATAAGAGAACAGTTCTAAACTAAACTTTCCTTCACCAAATTGTTGTTAAAAAGGGGTCCCTCGAAATTGTCATCAACTTGAGTACGTTTGAGGACCAAATTTTGTGCTGAGTAAGTCCCGTTACTTATCAATCAAATAGTAAATTATCTGCTTACATTAAAGTGTTTTGCTCAAAACTGTTTAAAGAAATATACGATAGACACGAAATTTATTTTTATTTTGAACGACAGTTGAGCTTTCCGCTTTTCCTAGTTTGATTTGTTGAAACTGGTTTTAAGGTACAATGTTTAAAACAATTCTCAGAGCTCTCTTGTTTCTTTACTTCGCCATTCACACGTTTACTTTCATCACAAAGCTCTCAAAGCTAGGTGAAACGGCCTCCAGTGCAAATCTTATTGGAAGTAACATATATTTAACGATGATAGAATGCGCTGACACCAAAGCTGACAAATATATGAAAATCAAAAGCGCAAGAACTGTAGTCTTCAATAGATAAAGCACGACAGCAACAGAACCTAGGTGAAAGAGGCCATCATTGTTGCTATGGCCATTGCAAACATTATAAAATACTTAAATATTCTATCACAGGGATTTATTATTAATCATACCCCATGTTCTGTTATCACCCTTGTTTAATAATAAATATCCAGCTCGGAAGTATAGGTGGTTGCCTAATGAGTGCCTGGCACAACCATTGCTATGTGGCAGTCCTAGGCAGTGTCTCTGTTTTCATTTGGGTCTCCATAGATCTGCTGTACTGGGTGAATGATCTTTTTACGAGGCGTGGCTGACATTAAAATCTTTTACATACACATCCATTGATGCTGGACTTGTCAACGGCAATGCAATGCATCCGATGGCGACACTTGAAAATGTTGTTGTTGCTACGGAAGATTTTATATTTTATTCTCTGGTTGTTAACAGCCTGGTTGTGGGAAAGAGAGTTCGTGAAAGAGAGGAATAAAAGTGATGAACGCAATCGTGAAAGTGATTAAAGGGGGAGAAGAGCTGAGTTTGGAGGAAAGAGGGGGTGGGGATGCTAAAGAGATTGCAAAGCTTGTAAGTGCTTAGTCTTCCATTTATGTGTAACCGAATAGATATGGCACTGCAAAAGGCAAATAGACAGTTAAAAGATTACTACAATATCGATGAGAACGCGTATCTGTGACACAAACACAGTTTTAACAATATATATGCATATAATTCATATTTATATATTACACTTTCCTACGCCCACATAAAAAGGTTGATTTATATTTACATAGGTTATGATAATCAAAAGGTATATTGTTGCTGAGGATGAATAGTATAGCTAAAATATGTCTTGCAAGCTTAAAACCTCATTCTATTTCTTCATGTGTGTTACAAACCCGATATTACTATGAATATTTGAGGATACCGTTACGTTCAAACGTTAGAAGCATACAAGCATATACAAACATATACGTACATAATTTACATACATATATATTTAAAGAGATCGAGAGAGATAGCTAGCCAGCTAGCTAGATAGATAGCTAGATAGATAGATAGATAGATAGATAGATAGATAGATAGATAGATAGATAGATAGATAGATAGATTCCTCCTCCTCCTCCTCCTCCTCCTCCTCCTCCTTCTCCTTCTCCTTCTCCTTCTCCTCCTCCTTCTCCTTCTCCTTCTCCTTCTCCTTGAATGCAATGGGATATGACCTGTATCTCAAAGAAATTTGACGTGAAATGACTTTGCTGGTTTTATATGCATTTGTAGAGTGTCGTTTGCTGCCTAAACGCAACCATGTCCTCAATTCCCGTCCACCCTTTACTAGAAACTTTAATTTTGAAAGTTTAGAAGAACAGACGTTTGTAGAGAAATTGTCTATTGTATGAACTATGCGTGTAAATTAGGGATACATTTTTAAACTTATGTTTTCTTTGTTACAATGAATTGTCAGTTGCTCTGCATTGTGTTTGTTGCCAATTGCTATATCCCTTGATTAAGAATTTTTTGAAATAAAAAGCCCCTGATTATTTAAACTGTGGATTAACTGATTGCTTACTTAATGACTTAAGTGGCTGACTAGTTGGTTGATCGATCGATCGATTGATTGGTTGCTTACTTTTTTGATTGATTTGATGTGTCAATGGATGAATGTAATAAAATGTTATATACATTTTAAAACTCATCTTGATGTCTCATGCCATATAACTATCCTTGAATTTAAACAAAAGGATTTCCATGCCTCCAATATTTTTTCAAATTTCATTTAGCTTTAAAAACTCAGTAGAGCATTTTCCTGTCTTCCGTAGTTTGATATGGGTTGTCAAGATGAAATCTATGTATCCATGACAAAGAGTATATTCTACGTTGGCATGCTGGTAGGAGCATACCTCTTTGGATGGGTCTCAGATCGCTTTGGGAGGTTGACTACGCTGCTTAGCTCAGCTGCACTCCAATTCATCTGCTCCTTAATTCAAAGCTTTTCGGTCAATTATTACATGTTCACGGCCCTACGGTTTCCAATGGGTCTTGCAACTGGAGGTAAGTGATACCAAGTGATGTAATACCTTGCGTTATAGGGATGAAGTACTCTCGGTTGTAGTGATGAATTACTTTTGGTCAGACCCATTATTGGTAAGTAAATGCAATATTAGCCATCACCTCAAAAGAATCCTGTCACCTAACTTCTCCTGTACTCATCCTCTTTGCATCGTTCCCTTCTGCTTTCTCTTTTCATTCCTTAAGTTTGACGGCTTTGTCTCAAACCCAACGCATCTATCATAATTTAGTTCAGATTTAAGCTTATATTTTAGCCTAAATCCAGTATTATACTAACACATGACCTGAAGAAGTTTTCTAAAAAGACGAAATCCACTGTCAGTAGCACAGATTTCTTATTGGCCTTTTCTACAGAGCTCTTTGTCAGTGGACTATTTACCTTTTTAACCTAACCTTATTCACTTGCTCTAAAGTGTAAACAGGATTGCTCTATATTCTTGGTAGTTGTTTAAACAAATCTTAAACTTTTATGATACGCCTAACAGTATTAATTTTTTTTCAACTTCGTTCTCCTTGAAAAACACAAACAATTCTTGAAGGAGACAAATTTCCCAAAGATTTACTACGTTGCATGTAAATGCCTGATTTACAAAGCAACAAACTTATATGCTTGTCTGACCCACTTGCATGCATGTGTTAAATTCCTTGTCTATCTAACTCTCTCTTCTCCACCTGTGGTCTCCCTGCAGCAAGGCTCAGAAATTCCCATTAAGTTTCTCTCTGAGACCTTCCCTACACCTATTAAAATTTGGTGCTTCCAAGATTTAGGCAAATAAAGGTCCTTATGTATATCCCTATCACAGCAGCCGGAAGGTGTTTTACATTCTAATGCAATAATCGTACTGAATAACTATTGTTGTTCTTGTCTTAATGACAAAAAATTGTGTGCTTAATTTTGAAACGCAACATTTGCTAGGCGCTTAAAATCTCCTACTAAGAAGAGACTTGCATTTGATTCCTAATCACTTGGCCATATTGTTGTAGGGCGAATAAATTCCTAACACAATCCGACGTTCAAGTTGAAACTTATGCGATAGACCTTTCAGGAATAATACAGTAATAATAGCAGCAATAATACTAAGTTTGCTAAATCCATATGGAACTGGCCAGAGCTCTAGCCATCTTTAACTCGAGTCTACTTGCCTGAATACACATCCATTTCCTCCAAAATATTTCCGAAGATAAGACGTAATTTACATAAGTAATGGGTATCAATTTCTGCTATTTGTGTGTTCTTGCGTCTTTAAGTGTAGACAATAAACTTGAGTCAGAGATGAGTGAGAGTAAGACCAAGGAGAAATGGATTTTACCAAGGTATCGTTTCTGTAATTAAACAATCATATACTTCAATGATGACCTGTTTTACAATTCTAAACACTAAGGTCCGTAACAGCCATTATGGATCATTTCTGGAAGAAAATGAGGCATCTGGTAAACTACCTCTAAAAGGTTGATCTTAAATAAACTAAAATGAAAGTTATAAGAGTCCGTATTGTATTGGCACGTTTACCAAGTATTTGTTATTCCTAAAATGTTTTGTGACAAGTCATGAAAATATGTAGAAAGTCTAGTTCTAATCCACCGAATCTCTAGTTGTGGCATGTAATCCAAGGCATCTTAAAACCATTGAGGATGCTCATTTTTGTTACCTGTTCTTCAGCTTGATTCAAAATCTAAAATACAATCATAATTAAAAAGTCTCGCATGCTTTATCTTTAAAAATCGATGACAATGGTTATTTGACTGTAGTCGTTCCCTTTGTCTCCCAGTCGATAGACCACTAAACTTTGTTGGCATTTGAGGTCAGAGAATATTCCGTTTAGCATCATGAACTTTCTCCAGAAAGAGAACGTCTTGTAAAGGTTCATTGATGTTGCTGCTGTGGAATAATCATCTTATGACAAAAGAGAGATTAAGGCCACAAAAACTGTGTAATGCATTTAACGCTTTCACCTCTTTGAACAAAACTCCACGCTAGTCTTGAGCATGATCACATTAAATCTTTTTACATTTTCAAAATAGTTCCCATTTAACAATTGTGATCGTCATTCGTCTTTTCCTTTTCCTGTCCTTTATCGTTCATTACATTCCTTTCCTTTTCTCCTTCAGGTTACAAGCTAATACTGCTCTATTTCTCTGTATTTCCCCTTTTCTTTCGCCTTTTTTTCTCCTGTGTAGCAATTTAGTTTTGAAAGACTTTATCAGTTTGCTGTTTTAGTAGTTAAGTTGTATAGACAAAAAGACCATTAAATAATAACTAACCCCGTTTATTCAATGTCTATTGTCGTGTGATTGATATAGTGTGATTGGTATAGAATAGTCATTAAATTGTGCAAAATCGATATTAGAACATCGAAATTAATTTCGCGTAGAAGCGAACAGAAGCTGACCGTGCAGTAACTGTACCACAACTACAACGTAACTGTTAGCTAACTACAAGCATTGAAAGTGTATATTCTATGGCTGAGGGCTTCTATTGACGGTTAAGAATAATATAAGTTGGAAGTCACTAAGCAATGGGTATTGGAAATAGTCTGAGGTCTTCATCTTAAATTGACACTAACGAATTACAATGAGATGAAAGAGATGATTATGATAATGATAATCATGATGATAGGTATGAGGATGACAATAACGATAATCCTGATAAGGATAATGATGATTATGATTCGAATGAGAACGATAATCCTTGTGATTCTTATAACGATTACCATAATTTTGCAGGTAATTTCAATGCTGCATTTGTACTGGCAACAGAAATGGTTGGTCCTGGCTGGAGAAATTTGGCCAATGGTGTTGTTCAATCTGCGTATGGTTTTGCCATGGCCTTACAAGCACTTATTGCGTTCATGCTGCCCAATTGGAGGAACTTTAATTTGGCTATCACTCTTCCGAATATACTCCTCATCTCCTATTATTGGTAAGATACAGTCATGTACGATCTATTTGTATTGATGGTAATATTAGCTGCAACAATATAATAAAAAGAAAGCAAGAAAGCATTCTGATTGAGACGCATGTATACAAATATACAGTAAAAACTATATAGCTTGAAGGAAATAATGGAATAACATCTATTTTCTTATTTGGAAAATTAACAACACTTATAATTGCATAAACACCGCACACTTTTATTCGACGTTATATTCAAAGAAACTACTAAATCTTCCGCGTTGAGAAAGAGTAACAATAAAACATGGTGTTTAGAGGGGCGAGGTCAAACACACTAAGATCACATATAGTTTCTCTTTAAAATGCACTATGTTAAAGTAGCTTTGTTTGCATTCATTTGACAAAATCATGATCCCCAAAAGAAAGAACAAGCATTTCCCTCCGTTTTAGTTAGTTCGCGATAAAGATTACTTGTTTGTTGGCATTGTGAGACGCATAAAGAACATGAATTGCATATGCATGACCAAGCCAACTTTTATTTTTCCTTTCCCATTCTTGAGCAATTTTCAACATGCTGCTGACATATGGAATGATATAGTTTTTTACTGTCTTTGTCTAAACGTTAATTTAACCAATGGAAAAGAGTAAAAAATTGCAACCTCAAAAAATGATTCATGATG
>JAAAKM020006971.1:87144604-87177907 GCA_010016025.2 Alatinidae sp. Z8VKAUB7J3
TGGAGAACACGATATCTGATACGAGTGACAATTATCGAAGCTTATTCATGGTAAGTGTTACCTTCCAAAGGTGACTTCACAGTAGCGTTTTTTTGTGATTATTAACCCAATTGAAGATTACTGGAAAAGCCAGATTCAATGTTCCGCTCGACATCTGATATTACTTCAAGGATCTACGAATGGATTTATACCCTATAATGCTCCTGCTACACGACTATTAACGTTAGTGCATCAGGATTGTTTTTACAATGTAATGGATTTGGCAGCAATCACATTACGCCTACAACTTCTTTTTTCATTTCAAATTAAAGCTACCCATAAATATTTATATTGACAATGACATGGTAAGTTAAAGTTATGGAAGGTTCCTGAACAAATTGCTTGGAATCGTTTCTTAATTTTGGTTTGTGAAAATGCGTGGCTAGCACCGCAGAAATGTCAACAATGCAGGGGTCAGCATCAACTGCAGGATTCTAAATAGTAGAAATGGTTGCAGCGGGAGGAAGGAGTATTATTTAATCTGTTAGCAAAGTACAAGTGTTTAACCTCTTCGATTTCAGAAAATAATAGAAAAGCCAATTTATTGTTTAAAGCCCTTTAAACGTTTTACAAACGTTCTTGATTGGGAAAATTTTAGGGAGGCCCAGCGCCCAATTCCTCTGCAAACATTAGCCTTCGTGGTCACCTTGCACCACTATAGCTTGTTTCCTTGTCTTTCTATACTCTAGGTTTGTCGCAAGTATGGTTTACTTTGGGCTGAGTTTTAGCGCCGGAAAACTTTCAGGAAACGCCTACGTCAACTTTGCTGCAACGGGTCTCGTAGAGGTGCCTGCATATGCCATGGCTGCTTACCTAGTTAACAGGTAACGATCCTCATGATATAATTTAAATGATGAAGTCTGAGAGAACAGAATGTCATTTTTCATGTTACGAATTGTATTATAAGAAAAAGTTTATTTGATCACGACATTTAATTTGACTCAACTCCCAAAATTTGATTGATTGACTGACTGACAGAACACACACTTAGAGTTAGCAAACGAATTATAATTTTGATTATGGTATTATGCGTGAGATTAGTAATAGGAAACTGAAGCTATATAGCAACAAACGTTTAGCTCCATGCGAAGGTATATATGGAACCCCTTACCAGTGGTTTCTTTGGACTGTATGTCCGTGGGACTGCACCAAATAAGAAAACGCCGCCAAGTAAACAGAGTTGTACCAACTTCACTGGACTTTGTATTACGTGGGCGGCTATAGCTTTGGACTGCCCAGCTTGTGTTCTAAAATCAAGCTTTACAACTGACGTCACAACATTAAGTTCTGCGCACGCAAAGAAATATTAGAGAGAACATTTCTCCTTGCAATACAGAAAATAGAAGGTGGTAGTGTATTTACTGAACATAGTACAATCTATCAATACAGTTGCTTTGGGGGTGACGTCTGCTAGAGGGTTTGTGAGATGCTTGGTAGAACACTGCAAGAAGCCTTTAAAACGACACTCTACGAGGCATATTGGATATCAAATGGGAGTTTTATTTGTCCTGGCATTGATAACCTTGGTTAACTAGAGAGAACGATGTCTGTTACGTCGTGACCGCTGTACAGCGTGTCTGTCAGTGATTGTTGAAAGCTGAGGCAATACGATGAAATGGAGACTTAAAAAGGAAAGTTGGTGCAGTAGAGACTATAAACGGTGGTTCCGGAAAACGAGTTATCAATAGTCTTATGTGTAACCCATGGCAATGTTTACTATGGATTTAGTCATTTTGATACTGGTGAAATTGTGGTAACTATGAAAATTTATACTGTAGTTTGCACAATTTGGTAGTAGCACGGTTGCCACCCTGTTGATATCTTGTTGATATTTAGTCATATTGATATAATGGTGATAGTGACCATGTGAGTGGAAGTGATGTTAGTATCCTATCTATATGGTGTTGGCTAGTAGGCAATAGTGGTTATAATATAAGATTGTGCTAATAGTGCAACTACGCAGCCAGTCAAATTTTAATGGGGGGGGTCAAATTCAAACAAAACCTCGTTCCTCCCCTTCTTCCTTCCCAGACAGCCCACCATGGTTTTATTGGCTTGCAAAATTTTGAATTTTTACAGTCCCTAGAAGGCTCAAAATTGCATTTGAGAGACTTAGACTTCTCGTCTTTCTTGTCTCATCTGACAAATTGGATTTCTTTTTGGAGATAACAAAGAAATGGTTATAAAATATCGAATAAGAAGTCATTTTTAAATGCCCGTAAGGATTTTTCGGGGGGGAGGGGGGTAAACGTTGGCAAGTTTTATCTATTTGGCGGGCACAGCCCCCTCCCCCCGTTGGCGGCGTGCCTGTAATAGTGGCTCCCCAGTCATTCTAAGGAGGATAATGATGAGAAGCGACATTCCTTTCTTGATAACTATATAATGATTTCACCTTTTCCTCCATGACAGGGTCGGCCGGCGTCTTCCTGGTGCTGCTTATTTCATTGTTGGTGGAGTGGCACTCCTTTGCACTCTTGCCATTGAAACAGCCAAAGGTAAGACTAGAATGGGAAAAAAAGCTACTTATACTAAGAGCATGTCTAATGCAGTTTTACTATCTTAGGCAGATTTCTCAAGAAGAGTCGGCTTTATTTCCTTTCTCCATAGTTCCTTAACTCACGTACCAATACAAACATTTTGCTTATGATTGCACATGGTAAAGAAAGTGCTTAAAGGCTCTTTTCCTATTTCAAAAGTTTTAGTTTTCGAGGGTAATAGCCCAAGAACAATACGGCGAACCAACGTGCTGGATGAGCGCTTAGGCACGGAACATGAGATTAAGAACCTGGGTTTTAGTGATGAGTCGATGCAGGCAAGGCTGCAATATAAATACAATAATCATCATCGCGTATATTATACCTATGGAGATTATCTGGGAAAGGATATAGCCTTTACCCACGGTGCTGCCACATCTCAGGTTTTCTTTCTGGATAACTTCGGCCGTAAGTCACATCTTGCCGGTTATAAGCTAAATAATGTTGGGCCATTGGATCAGCTGGATTTTACTTATTCTAAGCAAAGTATTACACGAGGCACTTTTCAAGGAACTGGAATTAATGAAACGAAGTTAGACAGTGATAGCTTTCAACTTAAAGCCAATTCTCGCCTGGGAACTGGTGCGAATTTGATCTTGGGTGCTGAGTACACGAAAGACCATGCAGAAACCCAGACTTTAGCCAGGCAGGATTATTATGCGGGTTATATGAGTCTCGATTATTTGTGGAGAGACTGGTTATTTACTGCCGGACTGCGCAGTAATTTCTGGACGGCAAAACAACGTTTAAGTGATAGCCGCAACACTGACATCATAAATGATCTGGTTGGTGTTTCCGGTAGCATTGATGGTATTAACGATAGTGCACTCACCTATGCATTCAGTATGATTTACAGCGTTACAGCTAACCAAAATCTAGCTTTTAATTACAGTAAAACCCATCGTTTCCCCTCATTGTTCGAACGCTTTGCCTTTACTAATTTTATTGGGGGCGGAACAGAGCTCGATGCCGAAAAGGGTGATAATTTTGATATATCATGGAAACATCTTAATGATCCATGGTTTACAAAAATATCCTTCTTTTATAGTAAGTTTAATTCTTTTCTTGGAACGGAACTACGAAGAACATTGATAAATCCAGTAGGACTTTCGTCTTGCATTGAACGTAACCGCTGCGATCCCGCAACAGGCGATTACGATGATCGAGAAGATGATTTTTTCTCAACAACTGTGCATTTTGCCAACTTGGGTAAAGTCACTAATAAGGGCTTTGAAGTCAGCACTGGAATTATTGTAGAAGGCGACTATGAAGCCGGTTTTAATGTGGGATTAAATGATATTGTGGCAGATAATATATTTGCCAGAATAGGCAGTAACCCGCTCGAATTCAGTACGTTTTATAGAAAAATATTCTCCACTATCCCGTTAAAGCCCTGGGCGCAGGTAAAGGCCCGTTATGTGACAAATTGGCCAAAAGTAGAACAGTTTGAAGGCTTCAATTCTTTTTTTACGGCCGATGCGCATCTAGGTGTTCGTTATGACTATACCGATAAGGCCAATATTGTGTTTAATTTTGGCGTCAGAAACCTGACAAATGAAGTTTATCACGAGGCTTTTAATGCGCTGGACGGATTAAAAAGAACTGTGTTTGGTAATTTATCTATTCATTTAAGTTATTGATAAGGAATATTTTTATTTAAAATGGTAAGTGATAATCTATCAATCGAGTATGGCCGAAACTGGGTTGACAATGTTACTTGTGTTCACGATTCTGATGCTGTCTGTCCGTTTAGGTCTCGGGATATGCTGAGTGATGCGGTCGAAAGGCTTCATTTTTTGTGGATGGCGAATACATATTGGGTAACGGCCTCTCTGTATGGAGAGAGATACGGATGTAAAGCTTTATTAACTTAGTATGCCTGTCTGGGCATTTTGCTTATCTTATATATGGCGGGCACCAATTAGGGCTGCAGCGTATATAGATAATTGATTATAAATCCTATGAAGAGGACAAATGATGAAGATAAAGATAATAGTGATGTTTAGTTGTATGTTGGTTGCTGTTTTTTCCTATGCTAACGGTTCAGTTGCAAAATACGACAATATTGATTGCACCTCAACCGATTGTCTGGAGGGCATTGCCTATGGTGAAGCCGGTTTTTTACTGGTTGCCCCTGATCGTGGTTATGCAGGAAATCAAAAAATACGGGAATCGTTTATCCAGCTAAATCAAAAGCGCAACGCGGAACTGGTTTTTGTCACGGATAAAAGAATGCAGCCCTACTTAGAAGAAGCTTTAAATAAACTACGTAATAAATCAAATAAAATTGTTGTTTTACCTTTGTTTTATTCAACCGCACATCCCAAGTTAAATTTATTTAGGAATATGTTGAGTAAATTAACAATAGACGAAGAGGTCGTTTTTGCTCGTGCGTTTGGTAATAGTTATCTGGCTGTAGAAATGTTGATAGAGCGTTTAAACGAAGTGGGTCTTGACGAAAAAGATTCTATAGTCCTTGCTGCGCACGGTGCAGATACAGAGAAAACACTTAAATTAATGAGTAGGGATTTCCGTCGTATTAGTGATTTTGCACTGGAAAATTTTGAAGCAAAAAAAATCAATGTCGTCGTATTACCTGGGGATAGAGATGCTAGCGATTATAGCGCTAGAGAAAAGGCTGCCTGGCTGAAAATTAAGAAACTGGCTAAAAATGAAAATGCAAATAAAATTTTACCATTGCATTTAGGGCCAGAACTTGATGGCATGATGTCAATTAATTCCTGGATGAAAGATAAGTTGCCAGAAGGTATGGAGCTGGCCAAATTTAATGACAATGAAACTGAATTCTTTTCATTATGGATGCAGCGGGAAGCAAATCGTTATCTGTCTGCAAAAGAAGCGCTCTTGGGTATTGTATTTAACGCGCACGGTTCTGATTTTCACTGGAATCAGGGGATGCGTGATGCAGTTGACGAATTAACAAAAAAATATCCAATGGAATTTGCTTTTTCAATGGCTGATCCTGACGATTTACGTCAAGCAGTGAGTAGACTTGAAGAGCGTGGCATTGGTGTCATTGTGGTGGTTCGTGTCTTTGGTATGCGTTCCAGTTTTCGTCATTCCGTAGGACGGCTCATTGGTTTAGATATTGAAGCGCCTGAATTGTGTGAAGCAGAAAAGGAGGATCACAAACATGGAGGCGAATTTGCAAAACGGTTAAGAACATCTGCATTGGTTGTAACTGAAGGTGGTCTGGAGGATAGTCCGTTGTTTGCAAAAGCTATGTTGGAAAAAGCACAGCAACTTTCTACAGACAATGCTAAAGATACGGTTATTATTGTTGCGCACGGTAAGGCTAAAGATGAAGCTAATCAAGAATGGCTTAATGTGTTGGATTCTTTAACCGCACAAATGAAAGAAATGGGTGGCGATACGTTTAAGGATATTTTATATGAAACCTGGCAAGAAGATTGGGAAGATAAACGGGGCGACAGAATTAAAGCTGTTTTGAAAATGGTGAACGACGCAAATAAAGATGGAGGTAATGCTATTATAGTACCTGCACGTACAACAGGTGAAGGTCGGGCCAAATCCTTTTTGACAAATGTGGAGTATAAACTTGCTAGAGGGTTTGCACCGCATCCATTATTTTCTGAATGGGTTGAGCAACAACTTATACGTGGCGCGCATATCGTTAAACAAACTCGTCATGTTTGGTATCCAACATTATCTGAAAACATGGCGCTAGACAATAACTAAAGTTTCGGCGCTCATTTTTACCTGAAATCATTTCTTGTGGCATGGTCTAATAGACTATGCCAGCCCTGTCTGAATTGCTATATCTTTTTATACAGTTGGAAGATTATTATCGATCAACATTCAAGGAATTGTTACATGTGCTCCGGCTATGTCGACGGTATCGGTATGTCCGTATGATCCGCCTTATCAATGATGTCAACTGCGCGAAACATCCATTGCTATCGGTTGGCGGTACGCGGTAGGCTGAAAAGAGTCTTTCAAGTATCCATGTCGATCATCGATTTCTTTCCCAGCAAAACAATTCATGATCAATACAGTATCTCGGAAAAATGACAAGGAAATGACGTTTGTACCTTGCCGATTTTTTTCCTCCTTGGGTTCAAAATATAGAATTTCCCATTAATAATAAAGAATTAAATATAATCGGTATGTTAAAAAACACATTATCATGTTACTTTTTTGCCATTTAGAAACATCAAAATATATTGAAGTAAATGTGCATCAAAAAATGCACAGCTTTGCGACATGGGATGCGGCAACAAACGAGTATTCTCAGGAAGTCAAAAGACAGACGGATGTCGATGTGTTCGCTGTCTTGGCGTATACTGAGCAACTATAAATTGATCCGCTGAATCTGCGGCAGTGGATATTCTATGTGCTTCGAACAAGAAAGCTAAACGAGCTTGGCGCGCAGAAATCTATTGTATTGTCACGTTTGCGAAAGTTCGGGCCAATTGAAGCAGCTTGCCGAAGTAATCGAGAGCAAGGCACAGAATGGCAACTAACATGGTCAAGCCGTTCGCCTGCGGTGCACCCGAACGCTCAGCACCCCGCGTACTTTGGATATAGGTGAATAGCACAATGAGTGCCGGCACTGAAGGATACGAAAGGAACATACCGCTCTTTATTGAGAGCAACCAAGCTTTGGATTTCCATATTGTATGCAAAGATTTCGTTGAATTTTTACCTGCCGAAAAAAGCAGCGTGCTGGATGTGGGTTCTGGCGCTGGCCAAAATGCAGCAGCGCTAGATCAGCTCGGCTTTGATGTTACCGCAATAGAACCGATGCACGAGTTTAGAAGTGCTGCTCAAAGCGCTTATGCGGGATCGTCTGTTAAGTGGTTGGCGGGGAGTCTACCTCATTTGGCTTGTCTGGGAATCTGTGTCGAAAAATTTGCTTTTGTCTTAATTGAAGGTGTTTGGCATCACTTAAACCAAATAGAAAGAGAGCAAGCAGCTGCCAGAATTTCCAACATCATAAAACGTGACGGAAAATGTGCCATATCTTTAAGAAATGGCCCGGCAGGCTTGGGTTTACGTGTTTTCCCAACAGACCCGGAACTTACCATCGAGTTATATAAAAAATATGGCTTTCAGTGCATTTTAAAACTACAAAATATTGATAGCATTCTACCTAATAAAGAGAGTGTAAAATGGGCTCGAATCGTTTTGCAAAAGCAGAATTAGATCACCTCCTGACGCAGGCGTTACATGCTTGAGGCCAGAGCAAGAATATGGAACCAAAGATAATCATAGTTGGTGGGCTGCAGGGAACCGGTAAAACGACTATAGCTAACGAGTTGGCCAGGGAAATAGGAGCAAGTGTCTACTCAAAAGATGTCTTGGAAGCAGCGATCGTTCGTTCTGGACTGACACAAGCGGATAATCTTAAAGGTGTCGGTTATGAGCTTCTTAAAACTTTGGCTTTAAGCAATTACGAATTGGCTCATACATCGGTCTTGGATTGTATTGCACCTGCTACTAGGGTTGGTATGTATTGGTCTGAGTTAATGGAATACCCTATCAAATATATTGAGTGTATATGCACTGACGAGCAGTTGCACAAAGGTCGCCTAGAGGAAAGAACAAGAAATATAGAAGGGTGGTACGAGTTAACTTGGGATGATTTACTTAAAACCAAAGAACAATACATGCCATTTCAAGAATCAAGATTGGTTTTGAATGCTATCGACAGTCTAAATGATAATGTTGTGAGGGCCCTCAAGTATGTGTGTACGGAATGATGTAACAAATCAGTCGGCTTCACGCCTTCGGCACCGGACAACGTACGCTGCGCTTCGTCTCATTCCAACTGCCGGTTATTGAGGGGTTGTGTGGCTAAATGGATGAAAGCTATAGATCGTGTATGAGTAACTCAAATGTATGGTTCTTTTCGCCAATAGCCGCGGTTATTCTGGCAATAGTCCTTCTGTCTTTAAATGATGGGAGTGGAATGGATGGTGCCGCTAGAACTACAGCTATTATGTTTTGGTTCTCTCCAGCAATTATTTTGCTTGGCTACGTGAGTTTTGTTAATTTTAGTCGTGTGCATTTTTCAAAGCTCACAAAGGTCATTGTTGTTGCAATGTGGTTAATTCCATCTATTCCATTGTGTTTGGTGTCACTATTCGGAATTCTGCTTTTATCAGAAACAGGGTTTAGGATACTCTTTTGAAGGCTTCACATAACAAGGTTATTGGCATGGCCTAATAAACCCGGCACACCAGTTAAGAGAAAATAGACCTAATTGGAAGAGAAGAAATGGAGACGAGAAAGCAGTACACAAAGGAATATAAATTAGACGCAGTCAGTCTGGTTTTGGATCAGGGGTTAACGCTGGCAGAGGCGGCGTGGAGTGCTGCAGTTGTTTACCTTCGCGTCGTCCCGAATATTGGCCTCTTCGTGCATAAAGGTGCTGGCAAGGCAAATGGCCTGTGCTCGATCGAGGTGCTGTGGGGCTTTGGAGATGAAAACGAACTTTCAGGGGCGGGAGCGGATGTGATTTTGGTCGCGCCTCAGGAACTTGGTGGCAAGTTCAGAAGTTTGACTCGATCCTCTGGCGACATATGATTTTCCGGCATCGCGTCTCCAGCTGTTATGAGTTTTGCATGTTAAAAAAGTGTAAGACATATCAGTTAGCAATGCCATTCACCCGACCGCTTCCGTCGCTGCAGTTTCTTCCGCGTCGGGTGGCGGCAAGCGCTAAGTTCAAAGAGAGTTCTTATGGATATCGAACGCTATAAAACGGTGCAGGGCGCTGCAAAGGCGGTGCATATTAGGCTCTGTAACTTTATTGACTCGCAGTCAACTGAAAAAACAATTGTTGAAGTAGCTATAGAACTTCTAAAGCAGCAGGGTATAACTGATACCTGGTATCACGACGTGCCAGCGTTCGTTTTGCTCGGGAGTAGAAGCTGCGAGTCTATCTCGGGAAGAGATTATGAACCGTCCGATGAGCAAGTTGGAGAGAAAAACCTGATAACGGTCGATCTAAGTCCCATGCTTGGAGAGGTCTGGGGGGATTGTGCTCGCTCCTTCTTCGTAGAGAACGGAAAATGTACAATTAATCCTGAATGTGCGGAGTTTCAAGAAGGGGTCTCAATTGAACTTGAGTTGCATGACCTAATGGCCAATTTTGTAACTCCGGACACGTTGTTTTCAGAACTTTATGAGTTCGGAAATCGAGAAATAAAAAAAAGAGGCTTCGAAAACCTGGATTTTCTTGGCAATCTTGGACATAGCATTGAGATTGACGTTTCGAAGAGGCGTTTCATTGACAAGAACTGTTCCGAAGCTCTCGGCAATGTTCACTTTTTTACTTTTGAGCCACATATTCGCAGGCAAGGTCGTGACTGGGGTTTTAAGCATGAAAATATTTATTATTTCAATGGCGACGATCGTGCGGTTGAGCTTTAAAAGATGAACATAAACTTTGGTTTTTGAAATGCAACGTCTGCGTATGATACCGGGTGTCACTCTCTGTGATAGACTGCATAATACTGATATAAGAAGGAGACTAGGTGTTGACAAAACCATCATAGGTATCATTCCAAAACGTAGGCCTCAGTGGTTTGGACACCTGAACAGACTTCCTAAAACTAGTTTTGGCAAAAAGGTTTACAATGAAGACTTAAAAGAGACCACGAGGAAGACCCCCGAAATGCCGGTCTGACCACGTAAGAAACAAAACCAATCTGCCCTTATTAACTGCAGAACGATTGACGCAAGATAGGACTAGATGGAAGCAAGTTGTAAAGACGAATATGGCAAGGCTTTCTGGAGTACGCAGAGAAGTCAAGTAAGTCAAGTCATCACATATATTGCTATGCGCACCAGCTTAACTAAGTTTTACAGCAATCATTAAGTAGCATAAGTAAACTGAGGATTTTTTCTTCAAATCTCTAAGGTTTTAGTTCGGTATTTTTTAACGAAACGAGTAAGTGTTTTAGAAGAATGTGTCGGTAGGAGAATGCCCAGACCAAGTGCAACAAGATGGAACTTTTCATGGCGATTGGTGCAAACAATTGCAAATAACAGAGGCACTTTGAAAGATTGTAGCATTAGTAAACTGAGGATATTTTTTTGCAAATCTCCAAGGTTTTAGTTTGTTTTTTTTTCACCGAAACGAGTAAGTGTTTTAGATGCATTTGTCGGTAGGAGAATGCCCAGACCAAGTGCGACAAGATGGAACTTTTCATTGCGACAAGTGCAAACAATTGCAAATAACGGAGGGACTTTGAAAGATTGTTCCATCACAATCAGAGACAGCTGGACCAAGAACATCATATCTGTAAGGGAAGCGAGTGGTTTGTTGCAGTGGCTCAAGCATCCAGAATTCACTGCTACACTTGATTTTGTGGAGAAGATGATGCCACATGTTGACATTTAATATTGTCAGCAGCAAAAGAGAAATATCGTTACAATTTTCATTAAGAATTCGCTGTCAGCATTTACCAATGCTATACGGAAGGTCAGGAATGGTTTGCCCCAGAATGATAATGAAGAGCCAGCTGACAAAAGATTTAGAAGAGAGGGAACTGACCTAGCACATGTTTTTAGGAAGCGTGTGACGTTCTTATTAGCTAAATCACGTGCCGTTTTGCTCTCACAGAACACCTCATTGCAGGAACTCTGCTAGACAAGTCAAATTGTCACACTGTTGCCAATATGGCCGAGGGGGTTACCTCCTTAGGGTAACACGACAAAAGAGCACAATAGATTTAAATAAAAGTCAAAATTGTTATCCACAGTCCTATGTACAAAACATTATCAACAATTATATCCCCCCCTTTCAAAGTTCGTAAATATCTACGTCAGAGCTGGCAACAACTCACGTTCGTCTTTGGAAAACTTCTTTTAAGGCGAAGAACGGCGAAACTCTTGAATAAGACAGATGGCACATGAGGCCGACGACTGCTGCAGATCCGAAGGGCGACTCCTCTGCATCGACTGGAAGGTCTTTAGGAAGAAGATCCGGACTATCTGTCCTCTTTTTGACAAATCTGGGCTATTTGTCCTCATCGACTTTTGCTCAGCTTACGGAGCCTTTTATTAATGACACAAGAAGGTGTATCGTCCCTTATTTGGTCTTTCAACTTGCTATCAGCGGCTTTCAGCTGTCCTGGTATTCGAACTCTTTGTTAAGGCTCTGCCAATTAGCGTTTCAGCTCTGACACGAAGATCTAATGCTAAAGCTCTTTGTTTTAACTCCCCGCTTAATTACACTGGGTTCATACAATATACAACACACACTCAATAGCATTTTATTCAACCCATGACTATTGAGTACAGAAGAGAATGAGGCAACTTGTGCTTATATTTGTTTGTAGTCATTTGCGATATATTTACGTGCGGAGGTGATTAAATTCAGTTTAGTTTATAAGATCGAATTGAGATGGGGTTAGTTTGACCAAACAATGTATGTAATATCATTACTGGGGCTTACATGGAGCCCAGGATTATATGTGGATTTTATTGCGGCTTAAATTTGTCATATCATCATATATCATTGTTTTGTTTTGTAAGATCTTGCACATAGGATGGATAAGGGTTCATATTTGACGTGGGCACTTTTGGTGTGGTGAAACCCCCATGGACAATACTGTGATTTAACGTTGTTTATGATAGCCCCTATTTATTTATAGAACACATTACATTACACGTTCTAAGGTCTAGCATTTCCAGATTAATTACATAATGATCACATACCAAGTTGACAGTAAACTTTTGGCAAGTTTGTTATTTTTCTTCGTAGTGAATGTTTTTACATAATTAAGTATTTCAGGATTGATAAAAGGATAAGTAATTTCAAGCTTGTAAAATTAGATAAAGTAAGGATATTAATTGAAATCAAATTTAATATTTTTTGACTCTTTTTATCATTATATACAATAATATTGTTTGAGTCTTGTGTGGGTAAATTTAGGAATATAGTGCTAACTAGAACAAAAAGTGGCATTTCAGCTGTGCCCGAGATCTGATCTGAAAAACAGAGGTAGTGTCCCATTTGTGTAGAAACTTTGCCCCCCCCCCCACCCCCCAGTAATTGAACCTACCAGCCGCCACTGCTTGTGCCGCATACAACAAAACTGGCCAGACTAAAGATTTTCTTAGTCGCAATTCGATATTAATTGACAGTTTCCGATCCTTGAAAGTGGATTTCATTTTGTTCATTGGCTCTTTTGCCATACCATTTTTTTAAAATTTCTTTTTGTTTTCGCCGTCCTCTGTTATCGTAGTTTGGAGGTATGTTAAGGAACTAACTTATTCAGTGATTTCATTGTTCGAGGTGAGAACAAATCTAGGCTTCGATGAGCTCTTTGAGACACACATAACTGTCATCTTACACTTAACGCACAAACCTTAACATTTGACCGATGCCTTCGCTAATTCGAAAAGACTTTGAGCACCTTTTTGTGACGTGGCTGTAAAGGCCGTACGATCTAGATATCGGATATTGTTTATCCTTATTCCGTTGAATAAAATGCCCCCTTCAAGTTCTCTAAGAATATCTTTACTGTAAAAATTGAAGAAATCTGCCCACATTTAACAGCCTTGTCTCACACCTCGTAAAAGACGGACCCAGTCGGTTAGCGTCACATCCGGAAGGCGAATTGATGCAGTTTGCTTCTGTACTGTTTAGTATCAGATCAAACATATGGGCAAGAATTGAAAGCCATCGTTCTAATTGTCTAATTGGGGAACAAAGGCGTGACGCCATTGTAACATTCATACTCAGATTGGGCTCATAAGTCATGCTTGCATGCTGTTCTCTTGGATGTTGCGCGCGGTTCAGGTTGCGTCATAGGTTTGGCGCCAGATTCCGAATGTAAACGATAAACGAGCTAAACTTTATATTTTTTTTATGGGCTTTCTTTTTTGTTTAACATTTACCAGGAGAACCTAACGTGAAAACAGATTGCTATGAGCAAAATAGTGCGCGTACACCTCCTTGAATCCGGCCTGACGCACACCTAATTAGAATTAGAATCTTCTCAGTAAGATATAGATCTCCGAGAGTAGGAGCACCACACTATAAGGGCTACAGCTGACTTCAGTAAGCATATGCTCATAATTTATCTTCCTTCAACCATTTATTTCAACACCGTTTCACTTGATTTGACAGGACGATGTGGCCGTTCGACAGAAAGTCACTTTTCATCCTGGCGCTAGCAATTTTCGCTGGATGGTTTTTCTTCTGGCGTGATCGAATCAGTTTTGATCCAGCAATGCTGAAGAACAAAGTCGTTGTCATTTGTGGAGCAAGTAGTGGAATTGGTGAAGAAATGGCGTATCAATATGCTGCAATGGGTGCACGACTTGTTCTTGCTGCAAGGAGAGAAGAGAGACTGGAAAAAGTTAAAGCAAAGTGTAAAGAGTTAGGGAGTCCAGATGTACATTATGTTGTGTCGGATTTTGGAAAAGATGGAAGCACAAAAAACTTACACAAGGTAGGGTGTGTTTTGCTGAACTATCTTTGTATTGATTTAGTTGCACTTTGTAGTCATTCTACCAATGTATCTAGTGTACTTTAGAAGGATGTCATTTTCACAGCAGGATTTGTTGAATGCTAAGTCTCTCTGCACTTTCACTAGCTTAATTGATATCCTTTCTAGGTTTCTATACGGCTGTTTGTTCTGTAAGGTCCTAAGGATCACGAATGAAAACCATCTTGTTACTATATGATAAATCTTTATTTTCGTATGCAAACACAACGTTTCGGCACTCCCTGTTGCCATTTCAAGTGAGGTAACAGAGCTATTTTTTTCGTTTAAATACAAACTTACGAATTCATGCGTGAAATTATTTGAGCGTGGAATGTTCTGAAAACAATGAGATATTACGTTGCAAAGACAATGGGTAAATAATTGCGTGATAATGAAGGAAATGGTAAAATAACTAGTCTATTGGTAAAAGGGTAAAAGCATGATAAAGGTGAATTGTAAAAACTTAGTGTAGGGGTATACCTTAAGGGTAGTAAAATGATTAAAAGAAGTGAAAAAGGGGGTGTATTAAGTTGTTAAAATGTTATAAAATTACATGAAAGGTTCTTAAAATATTTTTAATGTGCGGATAAAACCTTCGTCCTTACGATTAATAGGTGGGCATCTTTCTTTGATTAAAATAGCTTCGGCGATTAAAAGTTGTTTTGCCTCCTCGGAACGAAATAAAAACTTTATGTTGTTTCTTACTTTATTTGGTGAATAATCATTTCCCGTGTGTTCTTTTGAGTGTTCTTTTATGGCGCCGTTGTAGAAATGCTGCTTGGCCCTTACCGATAACTCGTTCGTTGTGTATCCGATCTACTAATGGAGTGAGTCTGTTCTTCTTTGCGACAAACACCTTCGAAGTGATCTACCAATCTCCTCCAAAATCAAGCTTGGCACTTTATACATCGAGCACAGATTTACCTAGTGCTGATAGTGTGGATACTCTACATGTTCGTAAAGATATTTGTGTTTGATCATTTTTTTACCCCTCCAAATGCGGTATTAAAAGCGCAATCGTTTATGAAACGACGAAGGCGTGAACGACCAAGCACACCGTCACTTTTGAACCAACATTTCGTATGACATGAAACTCGACTTGGATATTTTAACCGTGTAAAGGCATTCATTTATTCAAGCATTTTAATGAAATTGATGATATACTCTTTTCTTAGATAAATTAGAACATAAAAGTTGGTAAATTTTAAACAAAATGCTAACGTAAACCTACCACTTGTTTAAGAAGTAATCTCTGGAGTAAATTTCAGTCTGGGGTGAATTTCGACCGCCATCCTTAGTGTGCAACATTTAAAACCTTTTGTCCTACAATTATCAAAATGTTTCTATGCAAAGATAAACATCTGGGACCCAATTATGTCATGTTTTTTTTAAATACTTCGGATAATAACCTCGGTTAAATGTTTACAATTTACTCGAGACACTTAACATGATGCCTTTGTTGTTCAACTAGCTCCTAACTGACTTGTAGGCTCCTTCTCGAAAACTCGTCTGTAACATTATTAAAGGTCCTGTTTATTGTTCACTTTGATGAAATAATAATAACTGATAATTTAACAGTCAACTAATGTTATCCATATCCCTTGATTTGTTATTAGATAGATTTATTAACGTTCTCATCGTAGTCTGAGTGGCTACTTCTGATTATAATCAAATTGCAGCCGATCCAGGCACGGAGCTAGGGGGGGCAAGGGGGGCATTGCCCCTCGAAAGCTGATTTCTTGCCCCAAATTGCCCCTCGTACAATTTCCTGACATCCCCAGAAAATCCTCAGATTTCTTGTCGTAATGAAATTTTCTTCAGAAATGTTGATTTTGGCAATGTTATAATGATTCATCCTTGCTTTATATTTCCAATTTGTCGGCCAAATGGCAGGTGGGTAATTTTCCGTTTGCAAAAAGGACATAAGGAGAAGAAAAAATTTGAGAATTATTTTCTTTGCCCCCCTCCCCCCCAGACCAATGGAACTGGCTCCGTGCTTGAGCCGATCCTGTCATAACAATACGCTCCAGATTCCCCAAAGATTCTCAAATCATTTCTTAAGTAACAATGATACCGATCCAGAAACGATTTTAAAATGCAATGACTTGTATGTAAGATATCACCAAATTTGCCTTCCTTTCTGCTCGCTTCATCACAACGCGACGTTTTGATAGCGAGCACGTGTCTGATGAAATTTAAAATGAGCGGGAAAAAGTAAAGCATTAATTTGCCTAACTACTTGCCTGGATTGGGAGAAGTTTGAATGAAAAACTTATTCGATGGAATGATTATTTTGCAATCAATCTGGATGTTTATTTACCAGTTATGACAGCTGCCATCTTCGTTTTCTGCAAGTGTATAATTACTTTTGGGAGGTAAGTGTAGATTTATAGGGAAGTTCTTATTGTCGCCAAATGAAACCAGTGGTCTTCTTTCTAGTTTGCCCGTCTCGCTACGCCTTGACAGTACATTCTACTAAGGACCTGCAGCTTTCAGTGTTACTCACAAAGCCTTAGAAAGCAGAGGAATAGAGTTTGTGGTAACCTAATAATAATTATAATGAACTGGTTTACATACAAGTGACGATTCTAAAGCATCAAAAGTAGTATGTATTTACAGGCGACACTTCATTCAAATTTAAAAACTGCTTTCACTCCTGGTTGCAGCAATTGTGGAACTTTAATTCCTGTCCCTCAGGGAATATGGCGATTGTAAAACTTTCCCGCATTAAACAGCTACCATTAATTGCTTTGAAAAGAAAGCTTACGTAATTAGCACTTTGTACGTCAGGGTTTTGCAATGAGCAAAACCATAAGAATTTATTTGTTCTGGTTCCAGTTTATTTACTGCTCAATCTTAGTATTGTTAAATTCTTATTTAAAATGTTTTCATGTAAAAGCTAATGTCGAATGGCTAATACATCGGTAATGAAACATTACACGAAGACTCGTTGTGACAAGGAGGACCGTTAAGGCCCGGTCACACCGCCAACGATACCGATACCGATAAAAAAAATCGTCGGCCCTTATTTACCAGATAGCTGTCACACTGCAAACGATACCGATCCGATATTCCCAATGATGTCGTTGGGGGTCCCAGCGATATCGTTGGCGAATCGCTCCTCGAGCGATTTTCACAACGATACCCCTACGATAAAACCCGCGTAGCCAATCAGCGCATAGAAAACAGCAGAGATGAGTTCAAAATGGAGGACAACAGACTCGAATAGTCGATCATCATGACTGATAAACGCTTAATCGTGACTATTCTCTTTCATTTTACCGGTTTCAAAATGCTTTCTATAAAGGGAGATGACGCTGCCTCCCAACCTGGTATCTAGCTTTTCCCACCTTGCCAAATTATGTTAGTTCATTTCTTTTCATTCCTATGTAATATTTTATTAAAGATGTGGGCCTACGTGGAAATACTCCATTTACCTCCTTATTATGCTTAGAAACATTGATCTGTTTGAAAAAGAAACACTGGATATGTTGATGTCATTGAATTATAGAAATTGCCATTACAGGTAGTTGATATTAAATTACACACCAAAGTAATTATCTGAGAATTGTCTTCCCAGTAATGTTTTGGCACCTTTAAATTTAACACATCGACGCGAGTAACTTTAATTAATCTAATGGACTGACACTTTGGAACTAAGTGCTAGAATAAGCCGGTTCATTTTCATCCCTAAAAAAGCGGTTGACTAGATTGAGATGATAATTACTTTGTTTTACACCACCAAGGGTTTTTTAACCTTTCCATTGCCACCCTTCTGTTGTAACAAATCACAATATTTTTAAACGATCAAAGGACTGAGGAGTGACTGATTTTTATAAAGCCTTTGTAAAATTTAAAAATTTATAAACGGAACCACGTTAATTCCACATGGTCCACGGACAGCTTTCAGTAAGAAATAGTTACAGATTTCGTAGCTTTATTGATTTCTTAAAAACTCAAATATTAGGTTCGGGGTCAATAAAATTTATAGATAGGAGAATATATACTCTGTTTTAATGTTTACTCGCAAAAGATTAGTGTCAAGTATAAAGTAACTGTTACAGGCGATGGACAGACTATGACTATTAAAGACAGAATACCACAATAATAAACCTCTGCTAGTTTAAGACGCGGCTAGTAGAATATAAGGGGAATAAATTGCCCCATTATTATTAAGTTGGTCAAACATTGAAAGTTATATCTTAATAACAAAAGATGATGTTCACTCATTTGTTTTTCCGATGAATAAAGGGATGAAATTTGGAGAGGCCAATAGCAGAGCTGTAATTTTTATTACAATTATCACAGCTTCCCACACCCAAGTACAATGTAAACAAACTCTTGCAAAAGAGAGCAGGGAGAAATCAGTAAAAAATATACCTAATCGCATAAACCAATTCAACACACGTTGAATAGGCAGGGTCCTTTGATGGAGGGAGTGGCGGCGAGGGGGGGTGGGGTGACGAGTTCCCCGAAAAAACTCTTTTCAAGACGACGTCAGTATTTCGTACGGGAGTTACAGAAATTATCTAAGTAACTCGAAACATACAGCTGTGAAACCATTTATTTTGAATTCATTTGAATATAAACAAATGTCTCTCAACCCTTTATTGTGCTTTGGCCAATTACTTCGAACTTCTTACTTCTAAATCGTTAAAGACAGCTATACTCAAGTCGCAACCTACAAAGATAAGTCTGAAGCTTTTATTGCTGTATCTAACCTCTTTTTATTAAATTCTTTGAACAACAATATTAGCTCGTTTTAAAATAAGCTTTTAATACTTGCTGACTATTTGTTGACCTGTTCTTTAAAAACAGATGAATCTTCATCTCTATGAAACGGATTAATATTTTTGATATGCCTTTCTTGTTACCGCCACAAAACACAAGCTGGTGGTTCTAAAGCTGAACGTATTCATAGTTATTAAATTGACACAGAAAAGATAAAACAGTACACCAGGAAAGTCTTTAAAATCTCTGCTAATCATAAATTCATCGTCATATTGTCATTTCTTAAACGCAGGTTATCTGAAGTACATGCTTGTCCATGAAATGACACTGTGCTGAAAGGAAGACAAATTTTTTATTTCTTTGAAGTCTAAACATTAAAAAATTCAATAAATAATAAGATAAATAAGATATTTTGGGTGTGCTTCAATAAATACGCACGACGGATAACTCGCGAGAAAACTCTGATAAGTAAACTATACTACAGGCAACGTTTTGTCATAACTGACCCCTCACACTTACAGTACAAGTTGCAGTTCGTGGTTTGCAGTTTATCTGTGCTGCAAATACCCGAGTTTAGCTTAGACTATTTACATTAGACTGAAGAAGTCTCTGAACAGACGAAACGTTACAAACACTTCAGTTTCTTTTGTGGTGCCGTCTTTTAAGTGCTTGCATTAGTACTGCAGGTGATGGTAGTAGCACTCCTCACCTGTGGAAGATAATCCACTTAAGGTTTTTGTTGCTTCGTGTAACATCCAGTGTTTACCTTCTAAAGAAACTTGCTTGACGCTAAAAATGTGACGTTCTTTGACAAATGCAGTGTAGCAGTCAGTAGTGCTGTGAAAAACTCTTATCGCACAAAGATGATAGATAATTCCTTTATTTGAATGGCGCTGTTGTGTGTGCAGCAAAAATAGTTCATTATTATTTTAACTTTAATCCTTAAGCGGCGTTTTACAAAGCAGGTTTCTTCAGCAGATATTGAATCTGCATATAATGGTATTCAGTTCTGAATCTGTTGATTTTTTCTACATCTCCACATCTCAAGCTATTTTTTACGTCAATATGCAATAAGTGTTATTTAAAAGGCTGCAAGCGTTCACAGTGACAGAGACGCGGGAAGAGGAGGGGACTTCAGTTCCTCCACTTGTTTGCCAAGTCATGTTTGTTCTGGCAAAGAAAAAATAAATTATTAAACATGAAACAAAACAGGAAAAGGAAGCCCCATAGTCATCGTTTAGGTATCAAAAGATGCAAAGATGGAACAGAATGCTAAGAAAAACTTTTCATTCTTTTACTTCCCAACTCTTGAATTTGTGGCGCCATCCCTGGTTCATCATCATGGCATTATAAGCTCAAATACTGAATATTCACCGAGATAATTTGATGTCAATATGTAACCCTTTACCTTTTCTATCGTCTTTGTTGGCCAGTATTGTGAAATTAATACCACATCTCTGTCTGACTTATAGACATCTGGTAAAGAATGCTGTTAGAGAATCATCGCTATTTGATATAGGTCAAGGATTTACACTGGTGTCTGATTGAAAGTGAAGGTTTATTCTAACTCAAAGTGTTGGTATCAGCTTGATAATTACAGTATGATCACGCAGGTAAGATCAGAATAACTTAGTGACATAGCGGTGTGGGCCCTAAGAGCTCACAAAGCGTCCCAAAAAGTTGACTATATTTAATACGTGTAGACAAATATTTTGTATCTAAGATATGAAAGAGCTGTTACCTTTGGTGCCATGATTCGAACAATAAGATACAACATGTTAAATTCCTTAAACCCTCGAAATGAATGAGCAAGAAAGAAACATACACAACGAAAATAGAATAAAACTTCACCTTAATTTCATTAAAAGGCATTCTTTTTAGCTAGATACTAGCAATACTTTCGACAAGGCGCAAAGAGCTCGTGGATGAATTTAAGTCTGTTACAGGGTGCAAGGTTACTGCATTCACCTTTAGCAGTTAAAATGCATCTCTTACTGGGTTAATGCTTGTGTTACAAGTATGTACCACTTAGCTGTAAATAAAGATTACTGGGACAGCAAGAGTATAGTTTTACCAATTACGACTGTAATATGAAACAGTCGATGATTTAATATTCATGAGCTAAGGAAAACATTTAAATTTCAAGAAAATTGCCTAACGGAGATTCAGGCATCCGTCTAACTGGTGGCTATTTAAGTTGTAATCAACTCAATGCAGTTTAGGTCTGGCAATTTACAAAGAAACAGCAATCATTAAAATTTAAGAACAGTTTCAGCGTCATCTCTACAGGCCTACTATAAATTCTTTGTTCAACAACCTTTGTAAAAGTTTGTTTTACCTAGTTACCCATTTTCTAGAATAAAATTTAACCTAGCAACCACAAAAATGTTAGTGGCTATTGAGAAACAAAAATATTTTACAGGTTTTCTATACTTAATGTACAAAGTATATGCATACAAGTATATACATTCTTTTGTCCTTGGAATGTGACTACATTTTCATGGCTATGTACATACACTGCTGCTTTTGACAGGTAGAAAAATACTTTATCGCCTCTACTTGACCTAAATCTTGCCAGTACTTGGAGAGCTTAAACCTTCATTCATATTCCAATAAAAACGTTTTCAGAGTGAACCATGTATACAACTATTGAAAGTTTTCTCTATCTGAAAATGTTAAATTAAATACTTTAAGAGTCTTGACTACTTTATAATTTCTTCGATTTTTCACAACCTACTATTAAAATCTGAGTGATCATGAGTCACTCAATAAACACCACTATGAAACTAACAGTCGCAACTTTTGCACCTACTTCGGTTAACTCGTTGAGTCATAAAACCTGTCTCCCGTTATCTTTATCTCTTAAACAAACACATTTGATGTAATTTCTACTATGCCTTTGGCGCTATATATCAGCTATAATCTAAATTCGTATTTTTCTATGGCAAATTGGAATGATAAATAATAGATTCGCGTCGTACACTATCTGTTTAAATATTGTACCTTAAGTGTCGTCTATCTACATACAAGGTTACATTTGTCTAGCAATTTTAAAATGGGTACTTAAACAAAGAATGTGATACATGGTAAACAAAGACTATATGATCAGGTGAAAGATTTATCTTCTACGCGATGGTCATTTTACTTTTCGTGCTCTTCTGTTTCTCTTCTTTGCTCTGATAAATCCACACATGACTTGTGTGTATGCTTTTCGAAAGTCCTTATTAAATCCTGCGTAGATGAAAACATTGATTACAGAATTCCAATAAGTTAGCCAACCAAGAGATAAATCCAAATACTCTTCGAGACACGTGTAAGGAATAGCGTTGCTTATCAGTAAAAATTGATTGATCAGAAATGGGCACCAACACAAGAAGAAGCAAAACGATAAAATGACGACAAGACGGAGTGTTTTAAACTCTTTACGTAAATGCGACCATCTTTTTACTGCCTTCTTTTGTCGATACCTCTGGGTAGAAGTAGACGATGACCTTCTGTTTACTAGCTGAATCCCTCCACTAATTGAAAAGTCTTCAACGTAAGCTGATGAACACTCCGAGGTGACTATGTGTTCATTATTACAAGAATTTGTGCTATCTTGGGATCGTCGTTCTGGAATTCTGATTTCAGGTCGTTTGTCATCTATCACAACTTTAGGCTTTACATTTATGACTCTGGATTTAGGGCTTAGGCAACACGGTGTGATGCTCCTCGTGATATCGCTTCTGTCAGCATCGTTATGGTTAAGAGATCCTGCAGAGCTTTTATAAACTGAGAGCAAATTACGATTTCTAGTCATTGTATCTGGAATTGATGTCGGTGTAAGTTCCAACGACTTATCTATTGAATTGTTGTTGTCCCCAAAAGCACAATCGTTTGATGTGGGTATGGCTAGCCTTTCGATTTGTAGGCTGCTTACATTTAATTCTTTATATGTTGTGCCTTGCTCACGATTGGCATTAGAAGGTTCTTGGTCTATAATCGCTGTTTCCTTCCCTTCTTCAATCATTTTTACGCTTATAACTATAGGACATTCATAATCATCTGCTTTCTTCTCCTCAGTGGTGGTACTGACAGAGCTAGAAGTTGTTCCTTCTCTAGTAATTTTTATCTTTTTAAATCGGCTCTGAATTTTCAATAAGTTCAGCCACTTATTTCTAGCTTTTCCTTGAGTACGCAGTTGAATAATACTTTCCTCCTCAACATCGGGAAAAATTTGTTGTGTGCGACCTCTTTCTTTGCTACTGGAAGATAAGGTGTCTTGAAATCCAGATAAATTGTACATTTTCCCCATGTTTCGTATCTGTAGTAAATGCCTCCTGGCAACTGCAGATATGTACAAGGCAGCAAGAAACGATATTGCCATTGGTACAATGATGTTGACGACCAAAAGAGCAACGTAAAATTGATTAGTAACCAGAAACAAAAATTGTCCTTCGGTCGGTGTCTCTTGAATAAGTGCAATGACAATAAAAGTCAGCATTGAATAAGACCAAATAACAGCAATGGAAAAGTAAATTCGCTCTGTCGTTATCCAGGACAGGTAGTTTAGAGCAAATCGCAATGCTATGAATCGTTCCAGATTAATAGCACAGAGACTACACACTGATGATGTGACTAGAGCAAAAAACAACGCGTTCCACAGTTTTGTTACAATCGGTGAATGAGGGTAGTTGGGGAAATTTATATAATATAATACATCTAAGGGTTGCAAACACAAAGTGCTGAAGATGTCTATAGCGGCAACACTAACTATCAATATATTGACGTTTGTTCTTAGGGACTTAGTTCTTACAATAGCTACAATTATGACAAAATTTCCAAGGGCACTTACAGGCATGAATGATACTACCAAGGAAACCATGGCTGGACGTATATAGTCGGTAATGGTCTCAGGACATAGTCTTTCAGATCCATTCATGTCTGCAAACTTTGTAATCAGTATAGAGTACAATCCCAGTCTTTGCTACTTATTAACATCTTCGTAAAGAAAATGCTTCTTCGAGCCTATTATGAAAGGTCTTGTCTCACAATATTCTTCTCACATCTTACAACCAGAGCAGTGTTGAGAAGATCAATGTTTAGCATCTCGTTGTTATGGCAAATTGAAACTTACTGTAGTGACAGCTATTCCACTTTATCCTAAATTAGTAATTTATCAAAGCATATGGATAATTATCTTGAAGCCCTTCGGTTGTGCTCTCTCTTTATTGACGTAACCATCTCAAATAAAAACATTATTTTCTTGAAAGCAGCAATTCGTCTACCGCTGTAGCAAATTTGGTACTCTTACCATAACCGTTTATAAGTACTGTTGCTTTTGTTCCCATCCACTTGTCAAGTATAGCGTACTCAAGCACTTTTCATTTTATATGTAATAGCACTATTGTCCGTCTTCTCTTTTTGCAAAGCCTATACTATCCCTTTATCCTTTGAAATAAATTTCACGTTTTCTTGCTGCCCTTCAATTCCCTGACAAAGTCTAAGGTGGACAAATACATAGAGATTTCCTACTAAAATTAGCTTGCTTCTGGCAATCATTATGAATAATTAATGCACCCCAAACAATAGACAGGTCCAGAAGATCTTGTATTATCTCTGTCATGACTTTCCGAACTTCAGAATTGTCAGCAACAATTATAAACTCTATACCTGTAAGATTTAAATGTGCCAACATTTTTATAGAATTTACTTTTGTTTGGTGTGGGAACGTTTATCAAAGGCGTGGGAATGGAAGTGGGGCTTTATTGATGAAAAGTGGTATAGCTTATCAAACAGAAAGCTGCTTAAGAAACAATATGTTGAGTAATTGAAACGGTATTTTGAAGGAGCCAATCAGAAATTGGACTGCCTGAATGGCTTGTGTTTTTGGACCAATCAGCGTCCATTAGAACAAGGTTAATTGAATAGGCCAGACTCTCTGAATTTTGCCCCAGATTTAAGAACTAGCAAAAACTAACTAAGATCTTAAGAACAAGTCAAGGACGAGAACGTTTTCCTCTAAAAGGTTTTACTACTAAGGTTCCTTCAAATATTGTGAGCAAATGTGGATAATTGTATTGTGAGCTGCCTTTGTTATTATAATCACGTAAAAACATAGAAGTACATTCCTATTTAATCTGATGTAGGAGGGGGGGCAAGGGGGAGTGACATGGACACCCTCTCAAAAATTTTATTAGCGCACCTATGTACATGAGTGATTGAGAATGCTCCTTGTTAGTTTGGTTTTATATTGCCTTCACAAAATATGATTAGTAAATTAATACACAAATAGATTTTGCTGCCAAGTTAAATTTGCTAATACAGTATTTCTAGTGAGAGACTCAACTCACCTAACATTTACTGTATCTAAATTGGAGAAAATAGATAATTAAAACGTATATTTTATAGGTTAAACATCTCTGCCTTGATCTCTTAGATAGTACCATCTTCTCCCCTTAGTGATAGGGGACTAAATCTCTTCTTTTACTCTAGAGCTGTGTAAGAAAATCGTAAAGTTTATAGTATACCTCCTTTTAATAGCAACAATTTTTGTAAGTAAATGCAATGTATAAATGGACTCTTTTTTTAACAGAGATTGCAAATGTATTGTTCCCAGTGACGTGTGTAAGACTTTTATAAGGGGGTGGCCATAACAGCTCAAAAAAATCCATTGTCCGCTCTAACAGCTTCACCAGCTTCCGATTTAATACGCATACTTGTTTACTCATTTTTCTAGCGCAGTTTATCAAACAAGGGTTAATTGCAGTTCTATTATTTCACGTTGCTCACTATTTTGAATATTCTTTTACGCGTAAACGTTCCTAGCAGGAGGGGTGTGCATGGTGACAAGGCACCCCTCGGTACGCCAATGATTATTACCTATCTACCGAAGGTCAAATTATGAAGATCATTAGATCAAATAAAGCCTCAGTGTTCCTTCTGCTACACGATTGTTGATATTGTAGGTAAATCACACGTTTCCTGTTGTCTCCTGCAAAATACAAAGCCTGTTGCTGATTAAGAAAATTTATTCTAAAAAATGCAACAAAGGAGCATAACTGTGATGAAACCGCTAGAGGAAAAAAGGCATTCCATAATTATAGATTTTGCAGATCTCGTTCCTTATGAGTTCGAGGACATACTTACAATTAGCGTATCTTAGTTTATCGGTAATCGATAAATATTTCAAATGCACTGGACGTTTTAAGTCCCCTGACATTGGTTTTCTATGTGAGCAAACAGACTTTTGGATGTTTAAAGTATTAGTCAGGTTTTTGTCAGTTATGTTGCTAAGCCTTCCTATCCAGAACTGTGGAAATGAATTACAAAGTTGCAGAGGGAAAGAGGGGGAATGCCCTCAGAGAGACTTAAACTTCAATTTTGCTTTCGTTCATTCTGCTTATTTTGCCCCACTAACACACTGTGTCATTGAAAACCGCGCTAATAATGATGAGACAGGATCGATTCTAATTATGTTGTATTCATCATCATCATCATCATCATCATCATCATCATCTTTGAACCGCAGTCCAGATGATGGAGTTCAACCGTTTACGCCAGATGACTCGGTCTCTCATAGCTACTTCCAGGTCTCGTCTGTCAACATTGGCATCCCTTGCAATGACATCTAGGTATGAAAACCTTTTAATTCTAGACGGAGTGACGGGGCTCGACAGCAGTAGCAAAGATATAATCTCATCCCCTGCTCGTATACAATGGCCTGTAAACCAAACACGTCTTGCTTTGACCACATATGACACAGATGGAAGGTCTTTCTTTGATTGGATGGGATTTCCGTGAGAGATTTTGGGCTCTCAAAAGAAAGCAGGTTTATGTAACACCCAGGCGTGCTTCCATTTTTAAGAAAGTATCCATGTCTTGAAACCATAAAGGAGAATGGGCTCTATTAGTGCTTTAGAAATTCTCAATTTGATGTCATTACCTAGATGAGATGTCCACATGTTACTCAAATCATTACATGCACACCAAGCCATCCTTGTTTTGGTATTGAAATCCATTAAGGAGGATGTGATAAAGGACCCCGGTATTTACAATCATCAACCTGTTTCAGCGGTCGTTGATTTATGGTTTTTATGACGTCATCTGAGTAGAAGAAAAGTATCTGTTCAAATTCTCGGTTCTTGTCTCAAGTCAACACAGTTAGAGGCTTGCTCAAGAGACTGTAAAAGAGACTTTGAATTTGCATTTGCGATGCTGTATTATCAGCTCCCTATGAGCACATTATAAAGTACGTGTAACCAGAGTAGCTCACCAGGTGGAGTTAGAGTTGGAGCTGAAATTCAGTTAAGAAGTCGTTACCAGTATTCGGCGTTTCATCCTTGAGCATTCCCTTCAATTATTGGGACCACTACAAATAACTACTTTTACTCTTCCATTCTCTAAATTCAAACGATTCCTAGCGAAATGCTTTTACACTCCTATTCCATTAGAACTGTTTACTTCTTTGATACGGTATATCACAGTCTTTCAAAGAATTGTGTTCATATTAAGCAATAGGAAAACTACAGTATGCCGGTATGTGTCATTCTCATTTTAGAGGTGATAAATGACTGAAACAATGCGGTAACTTAACACCGAGCCAACACATGCCCTATCCAGCTTCTTATGCAATTAAAAAGCTCGCTATATGAAACTCTATACTTTAAATTGTATACCAGACACAAACATTTAAAAAACAGGAAAGATTATCCAAATTGTCGATAAAGGTTAACGTGCTCGATTTATCCATCAGACATCATAATATCCTGTTGAAGGGAACAAGAGCTAAACGCAGACAAATTTAAGCTTTGCATTATAAACCCTTTTCAACTTCACATACACCATAATGGTTAGGAAGAGCATCTATGAAAAGCGAAATATTGAAGATAATAGATAATGAAACTAAAGGATTATGTAAAAATTGCCATGCGGAATAATAGTAAACGTTTACGATACCCTGATAGTGTCTGTATCTACTTCCTTACATTGTTTTCGGTATTGGAGTTTATGTAGAGACGAAAGTCCTAGGATAATTAAGTCACATATTAGGCTAAACATTGTTTACCAATATCCAGAAGCACACTGGTGGGGTATTCATTAATGTTACTCGAAATGTTTCAATTGCGTTAGGTCTAAATTGCCGCGAAATTCTCATTTCGTAGTGATATCTGCGTAAACGCAGTTGGTATAAATTCATGAAAGGACTTGACGAAATATTATGCCAATAGAAGACCATAAACTTTGCAAGAAGAAATTTATTTGATACGATACATGGCAAAAAACCCTTTAGCTCTTTGAATAAAGTGACTGAAGGTACAAGATCACAAGAGTTTGTAAATAGTTCTCACTGCTCATTTTTGGAAGAAGAAAAATCTAACTTAAGTTTGAGCTAAATGTTGACGTCCATATCAAAGAACAGTAAGTTAGGTACGGATTAATTAAAGCATAATTTAGAGATAACTTTGCCTTACGTTTCGAGCCTTGATTGCTGAATGGATAAGGCGTTGGTTTGGTAACCATGAGGTCATGGGTTCGAGCCCGGTCATCGCCCGTAAATTGCAAGCTATTGTGGCAACGTTCCACTCATTGAGAATTTTACATATACATGTATACATTTTATTTTCAGGTCTTCTTATTGTTTTAAGACTACAGTAGATATTTGCAAGGCAAAATTATATTTACAGAAGCTGAATCTGATGTGGAAAGTCTGAACAACGGGCTGTCTGATAATTAATTCGTAGGACGGCTATCAGGCACTCAAATACTTGATAAATTGATACTTACCTTCTCGACCTAATGACTTTCTTTCTTACTACCTACTGACAATATTTAATTTGAACGTCTAGGCTTCAGATAGGGCATCATAAAGAAATTTCAAAAAAGTGATCACATCAGATAGGGCATCATAAAGAAATTTCAAAAAAGTGATCACATCAAATAGGGCATCATAAAGAAATTTCAAAAAAGTGATCACATCAGATAGAGCATCATAAAGAAATTTCAAAAAAGTGGTCACATCAGATAGGGCATCATAAAGAAATTTCAAAAAAGTGATCACGTAGCTTCAAGTTAATGAAGTTTCTCTGTTATTGGGTACAGGCCATATGAATGAAAGGTGAATAGGCCACCGACAAGTTATTATAAGTAAAACGTCAAATGTGGAAACTTCGTTGACAACGTTTCGTCTAACAGACTTCTTCAGGTCACTACTAGCCAACTTTAGCCAATTTTCAGTAGTGACTTGAAGACGTTTGTTAGACGAAACGTTGTCAATGAAGTTTCCACATTTGGCATTATACTTATGGGTACAGGCCCGTGATCACGGGGACTATGGAAGAGTTTTGGACCCCAGAATTTTCCTTAGCCTACTCGTTGTCTTGTCAGGGTTTAAAATCTACAGGCTTTTCTTTCTTATAATGTCAGGCCCCCCAAGCTTAGAAAGGCCACCAAAAGTTCAAAATATTACCTCCAAAAATTTCTAACCCATGCTCAGGGGCTCATTGGGTACACAGCATAAAAGCAATGGAAATAGTAGCGTGGCCATAAATAGGACTAAGAAGGAGATGTCCCCCAACATCTCAGGAACATGGCCATTGCAATATGTCAGAATTTTTAGAACAATCATTGGCTAAATGCTCTTCTCTAGATTGGCAGTGAAAAGTGTAGACACTTTGCAGCTCAAAAATCTCATTAAAATGTTCAAACTGAAAATTTCGAGGAAAGCGTTAGCTTAATCATAACCTCTTTTATCTACATATACCCATGAAATAGAATATCATTGTGAATTTGAAATCATTCCCTTTCCTTAATTTAAGTTAAGTTTTATTAGTCAATTTAAAGTGATGACAGTACTTAACAGAATTTAATGTTTTAAAAGTCGGGTGTGGTTTATTAACAATCTATTTCTGCTCCCTAGCTTTAAATAACTGGCTATGCCCATCCATAGGGAATCATGTTCATTCATACAAAAGTCTATCTCTCCCTTCACGTTTGTATTACGTGTTCTAACTGGCAAAAATTCTCTAACAATGTCGGAGTGATTGTTTCACAGCTTCCTCGCCGCTTCATCAAGCTGTCATAGTAAGAGTGCCAATGAGGCAGTCGTGAACCCTGCGTGACGTAACAGTAGGTATAATCGTTGCTGTCTATGAGGTCAGCATAAGATCTAGGACACAAAATGGGACACTTAAGACTCAGTAGGGGGAACCTAGGAACAATTTCACTCTCTTTATTAAGTATTTTAGATTTGAAGTTTTAAAACAGCTTTCAGTTTTGACTCAATACCCCCATTTAGCTCCCTTTTACATTAGTTAACATAGTTTCTCTTAAAGACATATAAGAGGTAAGATATACAAAACCCAACATCTGATAATAATTTTAAAAAGACAGTCATTGTGACTATAACAAAGCAAGCTTCAACTCGAAGAAACAGGAGGAAGAAAGCTAGTCAGTCTAAAATCCTAAATGTGACTTTAGGTATGACGCTTGTTCCGCTTTCTTAAGAGCGGATTAATCACCGATTGAAATTGCTTACATGAGCTGATATAATGTGCAAATAGAGTGAATAGTCGCAATAGCAGATAGTAGAAACATATCATCATACCTTACAGATTATGCTTGGTGAACTAAGAGGTCAGTTTGTTTACATGTTGAGAAATAGTTGAAGACCCTCCACATTCAGGTCAGATAAGTAGGTCTAGCCAACTTAATTCGACGGGCTAGTTTAAAATCTATTATCAAGTTCATTTTAAGTATTATAGAGACCGTTTTGATATTTTACTCGATTGGGAGTAATAGTATCTCATCTTCCATACCGATCCAAACAAACTAGTTTATATTTTTCAGTCTTTACAGAGGGTTCAAAGATGTCGCTTTGAAAACTAGAGCCAGCGGCTTCAAAGCCAATAAAAACATAAAACATTTGGATGACAACAAACTATATCTGTATAACGCCCGCTGGCAAATTTACAAACAATAACAATTTTTTGATGTATCGCTGATGTGAACTTAACCAAGAAAATGTAAAATATACTCTAGAGTTTCATTTGGTGGAACCAATAGATCCTTATTGATTCTTATTGAATAGATCCTTAATAAATATCATCATTAAATACCAATTGCATAGACGTCTCCGTTTATAAACAAAAGTTACCATTCTAAGTATCCGAGAGAGAACAACAGTAGTTTGGTGCAAGGTAGTCTTCGTACCAATTACGGCAAGAAAATTCGATATTTGGGTGATGCAATTTTATAACATTATTTTAAAAATTCAATCAAATCAAAATCAAATATATTTTTGGCTAATAAAATTTTGTAGATTCTAGGAAAATCTTAATAATTCAGCCTACCAATAGGAATAGCAAAATCGTACTCTAACAAGATGTCAAAGCGCCGTTGACATGTCACATTTTTAAACACAATGCATTTTCAATAATAAACATTCACAATTTAAAACAATGTGACCAGTTATTTAACTTTAGGAACTCAACGATGTGTCTACGAATTGCCACTTGCCGTGGAACAATGATGAAACGAAGCTGTGAATCATTATACTTGCTTTTGTTGATCAGTAATGATTGGTGGATATTCGGTACTGTACTTTTATCAGGAAACTTATTTATTGATGGCCCTTCGACAGGGTAATTTTAAAACCGATGTTCTGTAAGACGAATATAACTGTATCTACACGCAAAGAAACTTTTTTCTTGTCTTTTAATCATTTTCAGGGAGAAAAAATTACATATGAACACAAGCAAAAGGGATTTTCTGGCGAACATAGAAGAAACGGTTCAGAGATACTTAGCTCTGGCCAACGTCTCCACGACAACACTTGAGCTGGCCGCCCCTTTGCGCCTACATCGAGGAGCTCGTCAACGATTCGAGAGACCATGGAGAAGATCCTGTTCGTTAAATGGACAATAAGAATGGATAAAGAAAGAGAATATTGGGTATCCGAGATAGCTGAAGTGAAGTAATCTTATCGAAGTGAAAATTGTTTACATGTTCGTTCAGTGGAAACACAACATTCTTGAAATTAGTAAAATATTCTGAGTTAAAGGGTTAACAATGTTGTTCATATATATATATATATATATATATATATATATACATATTTTAAAAATTTTAAAGGGTTATCAATGCATCTTTTGATAGAGATAGCGAAAGAGCTCTCTTTCCGTGCTTTCTTTGTACTCTTTGCCAGAGAAAAACACAGATGGAGCCCCTCAACCTCCCCTTGTGACATTGAGCCACGAAGACACTTGTCTAATCTTCCTCTAATGAAAATATCATGCTAATATCGTTGTGAAATAAGCAATGACACAGTGTAACAAATAGTTTATGACTAGAAATTTGGTCAACAACTTAGGGGCATATCCAGGAACTTGGCGAGGGAGGTCTGGCCATCTATTAGTAAGAACCCGTGTCATTGTGCTGTAGGCGAAACCAAGTGGGGCAGGCCTGTAGATAATATAAGAAATTCAGGCTATTCCGAATTTTATGGGGAGCTATTCTGAATTTTTGGAGGCGGTTATGGCAACCGCCGAATGAAAGCTTGTAGGACGACTGGTTAATTTTGAAAGGAGAAATTGGCTGCTGACAGTAAATTTATCGGGTTAAGTTCCCTATATCCCTCTGTAACGGGAGCTTATGTCAGCCTTCCCAGAAATTTGAAAAACTGCTGCCGGACGTATTTTTGACGCATTTTAGACTTTGCAACTCACTTGATTAATTTTAATGCTGAGGCTTTTATTCCTCAATAGAATTGGTTTTATTCCTTATATATGAATTGGTAAATGGTTAGTTGCTAAATCAAGGACCCCTGATGTCGCATGCGCTCTCCGATCCGTGCTTGTAACTTGCTGGCATTATAGTTTTATTAGATATTGTCATACAGGTCTGGACTGCGCGAGGTGTTATGAGAAGCGCTCATTTTTGCGTTGACCAGTCGGTCCAATATTGACGATGAAAGAAATAAGTTTTAAACACAAGATGTCTTCTTACTTGCCCTCGCTCATTTATCTTTTCTGATGATGTAACCATCTTCAACTTTGGTAACGTCAGGGCTTAACCGAGTGATAGCGGTAAGCCATCTACTCTTTGGTGCCTAATAGAAGGGGGGATAAACGGGAGGGTTGGAAAAATCTCAAAAACTTAATAAACCGGGGGGTTGGAAAATGACCAAATGTGTCAAGAGTCAATGTTTAGAATCAACTGCAACTTCGTATACGAAGAGTAATACAACACAAACATTAGTCACTTATTCGAAGTCATGGTAGTTTCCTACATGCCTTCCAAGATTTTAACAAAATGTTCTACTCATCCTCCGTTACTGCTAATATCTGTAATGTGCGTCTTCACACTTCTTCGAGCCTCGTAAAGGGCCACCTTCATCTTTTAACGCGTGGTTTTCATATTTTAATAAAGATGTTTTCTACTTGCCTGCCTAAGTACCTCCTCAAAAAATGTTATGGGTGGGAGATTACTTAAAAATTAATAGGCGGGGGGGGGTGAGGTGGAAAAAGAATATCCAG
>JAAAKM020006971.1:87185901-87204008 GCA_010016025.2 Alatinidae sp. Z8VKAUB7J3
GAAAGTAGTTAATATTTGCATTTTATACAATTTTCAGATAGTCATGATCGGTAGTATGGATCTTAACCAAAACCGGAACAAATCAAAAGCTGGAAAAATATTTAAATTGATGTTGAAAATGATAAAAATATAATCAATATAGTGTAGAAGTCTTTTAATTGCTTTTAAATGCAATTGAAGTGAAGAGAATGCCATTAAATACATATAAAAGCAATGATATACATATATATAATGTCAGCTTTTCTAATCTGTTGTTTCCTGTTAGTAAAACCCACCAAAAGATTCCTTTGTTTGGCCTTTTACATGTTCGTTGTGGTAAACAAACCTTAATTTAGAAAGCAATAACGTTTTGATCCATTGAAAGTACTTATAATTGTACTTGTTCCATTTCTTTCCATATTGATAATAATGGATCTGAAATCTACTAGATTTGAAAACGTGGCTACATCTTCGTCTGGTGCGAGGTGCACCCAAATTATGCCAATGTGACTTTAAAAGAATTCATATTAGAATTTATATTTATATTTGAAATTACAAAAAACCCAGCTTTCTACCATGTACTGGTCCGGAGATGCTTAGAAAAGTTTGCTTGGGTGGTGAATTTATGTGGTAAATGATGCCAATTTTTATTAATAAGAACATTGTGAAAAGTAACTACGCGGCCCCTCTATACGTATGGACGAGTAGCATTTACCTTGAAGGAATTGGAAACCACTTATTCCAGCTAGTATCTAAGAACAATGCTCAATATTTGTTTCTTTATTTCGCTGAATAGACAGACTTGACGTTTGTGAAAAACGCTACAAAACATCTGAGAGAAAAAAAAACACATACATAGTAACGCCCAATTAACAACAAAAAGTTAGTCAAAATAACAAAACTAAAAGTTCAGGACTCGAGTATTCAGAATTACGTATAAGAAACAAAAATACATTCTATGAACCTAACAACTAATAATATAAAAACACTTTAACTTCAATGAATTTTATCTCTACATAAATGGTACAGCACAACGGCTTTTATAATTCAACGTACTAACATTCTTATTGATTTCGCCCCGCAAATTCTGAGGACAATAGGATTACCTAATCATCCCTTTTTACGCCGGCCCTTAATTGCTTTAATTTTCGTGACGCGGCGTTAAAAGGGCCGGCGTAAAAAAGGGCTGGTGTTAAAAGGGCCAAAATTTTGCAATTTTGGACCTAAAGGCGGCTTTATTTTTCTAACCTTGTTTTTTGGAAGTACTGAAAAATTTTTAACGTCTTTGGAAAGAGATTGATAAATCGAGGTCTTGAATGCAGGGACACTTCTATCATATAGGATAAGAAGCAGTTCAGAAATTTTTGTTTGCATTTCCATTAGGAACGCACAAGCCTAGGAAAACGGTACTTAAAGAATAAAAAACTTTTCTTAACATGACCCAAAAACAGTGCAATTACCACCAACTTATTTTATGTACCGATTAAAAAGGTTCGAGTTAAAGCAGCGGCAACTGCATCAAAAAGTGAACAAAGGTAACATAAATGAGTTGCCTACTACCAGATCTCAATAAAGGTGTCTACAGGAATACTATTATTTGCTGTTACAAATAATTTCTTTCTTACCCAACCAAACGATATTTCCTTGCATCATTTTTGAAACCCATCGTTCTTCCTCTTGATTGCGAGGAAAGAAAAGAGTCGAACCAAGCCTTGATAAAAGGAAAGATAGAACAAATCTATTTAGGATACCCAAAGCAATAGTTACTTTCTTTATAAATATTTGAGAGGAAAGCCTTTTCAAAATCAATGTAATTGCTGAATTAACGTTTAATATTCGTAAAATAGAAGTCCTACATGCATTCAGATATTGTGCCAGTTTTTTTTCGTTTTCATTTTCCTAAAATTTGTATTCATTAGTATTACAGAATGCACATGTATGTAAAGAAAAAGGGAAAATAAAATAACAAATGCACTAGAAATATGATAGTAAAAAACAAGGCAAATGCCACTCGCCAGGACAAGTAAACGAGTAAACAAATAACAAGATAAAACCACGACAATATAACAACACAGATATATGAAATAATGACAAAATAGGTGTTTGCATAGCACTAGACAGTGTACTTAAGGTTGATAAAATGTCAAAATCAATTTTCATCTTTTTAAGGTTTTATACCTAACAACTACAAGCAAATTTATTAAATTTCATTTTGAGGTGAAAAAGACTTCTTATCTTTTAATCTTCGGGGGAATGTAATAAATGTAGTAGTTGACTGTATAGTAATTTTGTTAGGTAAGTTTCATTTTTAAGGCTTTGAAAATAGCAAAATTTAATTAACTGAAAACGAAGGATTCGGCATGTTCTTTTAGTCAAGAAAATGGAAATTTTCATGTCATTTAATAGGATTTTAATGCATTAAAGTTATCTTGTATTTCTAATACGACCAAAGATGATAATGTTGTAGCCGTTCACAATGCATATCTATTAAGAGACCACCTATAAATATGATAGTATTTTTGCAATAAGCACGATAAAAGAAAATTATCTTCAAAGCAAAAGTCTAATTACTGACTACCTTAACTGTCATTGACCACAGCTTTGCTTTGCTGAGTTGCCACTTTAGTTGAAAGTTTTAAGCTGTTGCCGAGAAATGTTGAAGTAGCAAAAACACACGAATGGATGTATTCATAGATAGTAGAGTTTATCATGTCTTGAGTCGCTGTCCTTTTACGAGCAGTCTTTCTGCTAGTATGATAATCTTGCAATGTCAGTTGTTAAAGTTTTGAAACGGAAATACCAATAAATAAGTAACAGTCACTACCATCTTTTATTTCTCCTCTCTAAAAGCTGCTAGTAAACTATTTAATCAATCTGATTAACATGGCTGCTTCAATTATGATTGGTAAGGAAAAAACACGAGAAACGTCCATAAGATAATAAGTCTCACCCAGCCGAAAAAGTAGATCTGGGATTTCAGGTACGTCTACGTATGACGTTAGTCAGATTGGATCGTCATTCAGTACCACTTTCAGAAGATCAACAATTACAAACTCCTCTTATTATCCTTTCTGACCGTTCATACTTCCAACATGCAACACGAAAAAATAGATAAAAACACACAAATAAATATCAAAAATAATATCTGAAAACAAATACATGGATAAATAAATCAAGCAATGCTTCATTATCGTTAAAGATTAGAAATGTATGAAAACCCTATCAGTAAAGAAGGTTGTAGTAAGATGAATAGCGAGTGCGGAAAAGAAATTTATGAGGGAAAACAGAAATATTTTCTTACTTTGTCAAACAAATTTTTGCTGCCTTTCTCCACGTTCTTCTTTTATGAGGAAATACCTTGTAACAATGTCTCCTGAATCCTTCCCAACCTGAGTAAGTAAAAATATGTACTGTTTATAATAAAAATCATTGTTATAATTTAAAAACAGATTTATTCAAGGAAATCACGCAGCCATTGTTACGTACTCTACTTGCAGAAGTAAGGGTTTCATAATCTGTCTAGCCGGATTCATATCTTGCTTTGATTAATGCAGTATTTCCGTGCTCTTTACCTTTTAAACATCGCAACGAAACCTATAAATAATACAGGCATCTCAGACGTTAAAGTTTCAAGGCAACTATTATACGTATTTCTGACATTACATGCAGCCACTTCCTATTAGATGTGTTTGTAGAGATAGCAGAGAAAACACTATGAGAATACCGTATCTTATCTGTCTCGCTGACAGTCGAAGAATAACTACTGATACGGATAATAACACTAGGATTATCCGTTTAGAGTTTACTATGGTACGGGAAAATACAGTTGCTTACTATTAGATTTATCCGTTTAGAGTGTACTACTTTTCGGTCTCTAATACACCGGCCGGGGGAGGGGGAGTTTAATAATATTTGGAATTTTTCCACCACCAACCCGAAAGTTATTGGACCACCCCTTACTAATTTTGAGAAATCAGCTTTGATGGTGTTAAACGAAACAGTTTTCAGATTTATTTAATGATGATTTTTAAGTGATGTAAAGATTTCCGAGGCTAAAATGTGCGTTATGTTCATATTTTTTCTGGTTTACTTTCATTTTACTATTCCAAATATTTCCAAGAAGCTGATTCCCACCACCATTTATTCCAACCACCTTGTTTATTAATTTTTGAAATTATATCCATATCTTTATTTGTTCTCCCTCCCCCCGATTATTTGTGACCGAAGAGTAACCTGATCAGGGAGTACACATGTACAGATTTAACTTAATTAGCCATTTGTTACGGTAACTACAGTAACATCCAACAATTCCATAGAGCATTCAATACGAGGCATTATTTATTTAGTCCTATCCTCACCTCTCTGGCATCGTACTTTCCTTTTCCTATTTCCGTTTCTTCTCTAAAATGTAAGAGATTTAATTAAAATATAATATATTTAAATACTATTTGCATATTCGTACCCTGTCACAACGTCTTTTCTGTATTTGAACTTAGCAAGGTTCAAAATCACATTTGAAAAGTCTCTGCTTATTTGCATATATTACAGTGTTTTGTGTGCTGTTCTTTAAGAATTTTCTCATTTGAATAGACGCTAAAAAAAGTATGCTGGCATTGGGATTCGAACACATGACCCAAACTTGACCATCTTTTATATCCTAGTTACCAACAATTTTATTAAATTTTGTTTCTAGACAATTCGACATACTCCAAATAGAAAACTCGAAAACTTCGTAAATTAATAATTGTAGAGAGCATTAACGTAAGTTGCTTGGAGCAATAATTCACATGGAATACTTTTACCTTATGTCAGTATCTAAATTTTATGGGGCTCAACACTTTCTTGATTTACAAAACGTGATGCTAAGATTTTAAATTCGGACTAAAATGGCCATGATGATGTGCTATAGGTCTAAAATTTCAAATAGCTATATCTTTAAAATTCCAAGATTAATGATACTGCTAACGTTTTAATACCTGATTGTAAGGATCGTAAGGATGATATACCCTCCAGAGCTAAAGGATAGTTCCTCAAAATTTCTTGCCACTACGAGGCTGGATACTCAACAATTCCTTAAATGTAGCTAATCAAATATATAGGCAATATATAGTCTCAATCTGGCACTAAATAGCTCCCAATTGTACAAGAAGCTAGATTTTTCATAGGATAAACACAAAATAGTTGAAATCTTATACGATGTTGTGACTAAAGACAATAACAGAGATAAGGATTGCAGTAAGACATAAACCTCAACCGGGTGATCGAGAAGGCGATTCGCGGCTCGGCCCCGGCCCAGATCAACGTGCCGCGCGACTTCTGGACCCAGGTGATCGACATCGAGCTGCCCCAGATCGTGCGCATCGAGCGCCCCGCGGGCGGCGCCGGCGCCATCGCCGAGGCGGCCAAGCTGCTGTCCGAGGCCCGGTTCCCGGTGATCCTCTCGGGCGCCGGCGTGGTGATCGGCGATGCCATTCCGGAGTGCCAGGCCCTGGCCGAGCGCCTGGATGCGCCGGTCTGCAGCGGCTATCAGCACAATGACAGCTTCCCCGGAAGCCATCCGCTGGCGGCGGGTCCGCTGGGCTACAACGGTTCCAAGGCGGGCATGGAGCTGATCGCCAAGGCCGACGTGGTGCTGGCCCTGGGCACCCGGCTCAATCCCTTCTCGACCCTGCCGGGATACGGCATCGACTACTGGCCCAAGGACGCCAGCATCATCCAGGTGGACATGAACTCCGACCGGATCGGCCTGACCAAGAAGGTGACCGTCGGCATCTGCGGCGACGCCAAGCTGGTGGCGCAGCAGATCCTCGATCAGCTGGCACCGACCGCCGGCGACGCCGGCCGGGCCGAGCGCAAGGCCACGATCCATCAGACCAAGTCGGCCTGGCTGCAAGCGCTCAGCTCCATGGACCACGAGGACGACGACCCGGGCACCGTCTGGAACGAGGAGTCCCGCGCGCGGGACCCAGAGCGCATGTCGCCGCGCCAGGCCTGGCGGGCGATCCAGGCCGGCCTGCCCAAGGAGGCGATCATCTCTTCGGACATCGGCAACAATTGCGCGATCGGCAACGCCTACCCGACCTTCGAGAAGCCCCGCAAGTACCTGGCCCCGGGCCTCTTCGGCCCTTGCGGCTACGGCTTCCCGTCGATCATCGGCGCCAAGATCGGCTGCCCGGAGGTGCCCGTGGTGGGCTTCGCCGGCGACGGCGCCTTCGGCATCTCCATGAACGAGATGACCTCGGTGGGGCGCGAGGAGTGGCCGGCGATCACCATGGTGATCTTCCGCAACTACCAATGGGGCGCGGAAAAGCGCAACACGACGCTGTGGTACGACAACAACTTCGTGGGCACCGAGCTGGACCCCAACCTGAGCTACGCCAAGGTGGCCGAGGGTTGCGGCCTGAAGGGGGTCACGGTCAACACCCAGGCCGAGCTGACCGAGGCCCTGCAGACCGCCTGCACGGCCCAGGACGAGGGCGTCACCACCTTCATCGAGGTGATCCTCAACCAGGAGCTGGGCGAGCCCTTCCGCCGCGACGCCATGAAGAAGCCGGTCCAGGTCGCCGGCATCGATCCGGCCGACATGAGGCCGCAGGCGGGGGCGTGAGCCAAGAGGAGCGGGTCACAAGTTTGGTGACCGCTTCGAACGAAGAGGGATTCTAAGCGCGCGCCCTCCTCGTCATTCGCCGGCTGGACCGGCGAATCCATGGCCCGGCCGGCTAGGCAACCGCTACAGGAGCTTCGCTCGATCCCTTTGGGATCCCGCCGGTCGAGCCGGCGGGTGGCCTGGGGTGGGTTGGAGCTTTCTGGAACATGGGGCCCGTTGAGTTCATCTCGCGGGCCCTTTGGCATTGGCCTTCCGGCTCTCGACCAGCGCTATACAAGATAGAGCGGCTGTCTGCCGATTGACTAGCTCCCGGCCAGGAACAACAGTGGTCGTCCAGGCGGTCACTCTCCGACCGCCGCGACGTCACCGCAGGCAGAGCCGGGATCGAGACCCATGGAACTGAAGTGGCTGGAAGATTTTCTCAGCCTGGCGAACACCCACAACTTCCGCCGCTCGGCGGAGCAGCGCAACATCTCGCAGCCCGCCTTCAGCCGGCGAATTCATGCCCTGGAGTCGTGGCTCGGCACCTCGCTGATCGACCGCAGTACCTATCCGACCACCTTGACCGAGAACGGCCGTGCCTTTCGGGAGACGGCCGAGCAGGCCCTGATCCTATTCCAGAAGGCGCGTGACGATGTGCGCGCGCAACGCCGGCGCACCCATGCGCAGATCAGCTTCTCGGCGCTCCACACCATCGCCCTCACCTTCTTCCCAAAGTGGATGACCGCCTGGCGGGGGCTGCTCGGCCCCCTGGCCACCAGCATCTACCCGGGCAACTTTCACGACTGCGTCCAGTCCCTGGTCGACGGCAACAGCGACTTCCTGCTGTGCTACTCGCACGAGACCATCCCGGTGCTGCTGGACCCGCAGATCTATCCCTCGATCAAGCTGGCGGAGGAGACCTTCCTCCCGGTCTCCGGAACGGATTCCCGCCGGCGCGCGCTCTACCGCTTCGATGCCAAGAAGCGTAAGGACATCCCGTGGCTGACCTACAGCTCCGAAAGCTACCTCTGGCGTTTGGAGGAACATATCCTCGCGGCCGAGAAACCGGCCCTGCCCCTGGCCGCCATCTGCGAGAACCCCATGGGCGAATCCCTGAAGCTCATGGCCCTCGAAGGCCATGGCATTTGCTGGCTGGCGGAGAGCTCGGTTCTGGAGGAGCTGTCCGACAAGCGGTTGGTGCCCTTCGGCCCCCGGCGGCTCCAGCTCAAGCTCGATATCCGCATGTACCGCTCGATCCAAAACACCCGGACGGAGCTGATGCAGTTCTGGTCCTGCGCGGAATCGCTGTCCAGCTTTACCGAACGCCTCAACAGATAGCGTCCTCAACATGATGCGTTTTTTGCATCACTCATAACAACTACGCAATAGACAGAGAGACAGCGCCTAGTACCATTTCCCGGCAAAGTAAGCCTCGGAGACGGACACCCTATTTGCGATTAGTCCCGAGATGGCAAGCCAGTTTAGGCTGTGCCAAAATCATGACCGCGGGGCGGGCTCGGAACCATCGACGGGCGTCGTCCGACAGCGGGTTCCCGATTGGCGGTGGAAAACGATCGATCCGGAACCCGTGAAGATCGAACCCGCGACAAAAACGGAGGCAGTTATGGCAAACGAAGCAGCAGAGGAGAGCGCGCGCAAATCCGGGCCGCTCTCGTTCTGGACCAATCTCAAGCTTTGGCAGAAAATCCTGGTGGCCCTGGCGCTCGGGGTCGTGGTTGGCGCCATCTGGGGGCCGGGCGCCGAAGCGATCAAGCCGATCGGAACGGTCTTCATCAGCCTGATCAAGATGCTGATCGTGCCCCTGGTCTTCTCCTCCTTGGTGGTCGGGGTCTGTTCCATGGAGGACACCAAGAAGATGGGGCGGATCGGCCTGAAGTCCTTCGTCGTCTACCTGGCGACGACCGCGATCGCGATCACCCTTGGCCTGGTCATCGGCACCGTGCTCCAGCCCGGCGCGGGGATCGACATGACCGCCGCCGGCGAGTTCACCGCCAATGAAGCGCCCTCCTTCATCGATACGCTGGTGGCGATCGTGCCGAAGAACCCGGTGGGGGCCATGTCGAGCGGCAACATCCTGCAGATCATCGTCTTTGCGATCCTTCTGGGCATCGCCATCAACCTGGCGGGAGAGAAAGCGGCACCGGTCAAGGCGGTCTTCGAGTCCTTCTCGGAGATCATGTACAAGCTGACCCACATGGTCATGGCGATGGCGCCCTACGGCGTCTTCGCCCTGATGGCCTGGGTCGCCGGCAAGTACGGCCTGGACCTCCTGCTGCCGCTCGCCAAGGTGATCCTCGGGGTCTATCTGGCCTGTATCCTGCACGTGCTGCTGACCCTGACGGGCGGAGGCATCATGCTGCTGGGGCGGCTCAACCCGGTGCGCTATCTGCGCGGCATCATCGACGCTCAGGCGGTCGCCTTCACCACCACCAGCAGCTCGGGCACCCTGCCGGTCTCGATCAGCTGCGCCCGGGAGAACCTGGGCGTCTCCAAGGGCATGTCGAGCTTCGTCCTGCCCCTGGGCGCGACCATCAACATGGACGGCACGGCGATCTATCAAGGCGTGGCAGCCCTGTTCATCGCCCAGGCCTTCGGTATCGATCTGGGAACCGGCGACTACGTCACGATCATTCTGACCTCGACCCTGGCCTCGATCGGCGCAGCCGGCGTGCCCGGGGCCGGCCTGATCATGCTGTCGCTGGTGCTGACCTCGGTCGGACTGCCGCTGGAAGGCCTGGCGATCATCGCCGGCATCGACCGGATCCTCGACATGGCGCGCACAACGGTCAACGTGACCGGCGACCTGATGGTCTCGGTCCTGATCAGCAAGAGCGAAGGCGAGCTAGACGAGGAGACCTACAACAAGGTGGCCGTCGTGTAGCGTGGCGGGGAGTTCCCTCCTCACCCCGACCCTCTCCCCTCGGGAGAGGCTAGGGTGAGGGGGAACTCTCTCGCCAAAGAGAGCGGCCTTCGCTAACCGAAGCTATAGCGGGCGATGTGGGAAGAACTGACCGAACTGATGCTCGGCCTGGCGGGCGCGGGTGCCGTCCTGGTGGCGCTCTATGTCTTCATCATGAACGCCCAACGCGATCACGGCCCAGCCCAACCCAAGGAGTCGCGATCACCGGGCCACGACGCGCTGAGCCACGGCGATGAGCCCCGTCGTACCGCGCCGACGCCGGCCGCCGGCGCCACGCCCCGCGTCGTCTCGCTCCATGTCTGTTCGGAAGCCGGAGCGTCCATGCGCCGGGTCGATCGAGTCCAGGCCGTCGCCGGCCGCGGCCTCGAGGGTGACCGCTATTCCCTGAACAAGGGCCACTGGTCCGAAATCGACGACTGCGAGGTGACCCTGATCGCCCAGGAAGACCTGGACCAGATCACTCGCGAGACTGGAATCCAGTTCCAGGACGGACGCCACCGCCGCAACATCGTGACTCGGGACCTCGACCTCTCAGGCCTGATCGGCCGGCGCTTTCGGATCGGTGATGCCTTTTTCGGCGGCGCCCGGCCGCGGCCGCCCTGTCTCTACTTGCAAAAGCTCACCCAACCGGGCATGGCACGGGCTCTGGTTGGTCGTGGTGGGATCGGCGCCCATTGCTTCAAGGGCGGGCCGATTCGCGACGGCGATAGCATCACGACCCTGGATCTTTCGCTGCGCGCGGTCCTGCGCCGGCGTTGGCCTTTCTGGAGGACCGCCAATGAGCCAAACGACAAGTCGCGCTGACGTAGCGGAGCGCTCCCTCGACCCGGAGGACTGGGCAGCGTTTCGCAGCCTCGCCCACCGCATGCTGGACCGGGCGCTGGACCATGTCGCGGGCGCGAGCGAGCGGCCGGTCTGGACGGCCATGCCCGAGGCCGCCAAGCAGGCCCTGGCCGAAGCCCCGCCCATCGAGCCCCAAGGGACCGACAAGGTCTGTGAGGACTTCACCGAGCTGGTGCTGCCCTATGCGACGGGCAACACCCATCCGCGCTTCTTCGGCTGGGTGCACGGCACCGGCACGCCGGGCGGTGTGATCGCCGAGATGCTGGCAGCGGCCATGAACGCCAACCTGGGCGGCCGCGATCACGGCGCGATCTACGTGGAGCGTCAGGTGATCGAGTGGTGCCGGCAGCTCTTCAGCTTCCCGGAGACCGCCAGCGGCCTGGTGGTCAGCGGCACCTCCATGGCGACCTTCATCGCGCTCACCGTTGCCCGCTATGCCAAGGCCGACTACGACGTGCGCCATCTGGGCGTCCAGCCTGGCAAAAGCCGGCTGGTGGGCTATACCTCGGCGGAGGCGCACAGCTGCATCGCCCGGACTTTCGACTACATGGGGATCGGCCAGGACGCGCTGCGGCTGGTGCCGGTGGACAATCATTATCGCATGGACATTCCGGCCCTGCGCGACGCCATCGCGCGCGACATGGCCGCCGGCAACCGGCCTTTCTGCGTGGTGGGCGCGGCGGCCACGGTCAACACGGCGGCCATGGACGACCTGGAGGCCATCGCGGACATCTGCCAGGAGCACGGCCTCTGGTTCCACGTTGACGGCGCCTTCGGGGCGGTTGCGGCCTTGAGCGAAAGCCTGCGGCCGCGCCTCAAGGGCATCGAGCGCGCCGATTCCATCGCCTTCGATTTTCACAAGTGGATGCACGTCCAGTACGACGCCGGTTTCGTCCTGCTGCGCGACGAGGAGCTGCACCGCCAGGCCTTCACCCTGCGCCGGGAGTACCTGACCGACCTGCCGCGCGGCCTGGCCGGCGGCAACCCCTGGTTCTGCGAGTACGGGCCCGAGCTGTCGCGCGGCTTCCGCGCGCTCAAGGTCTGGTTCGCCCTCAAGGAGCACGGTATCAGGCGCATCGCCGAGAAGGTCGAGGACAACTGCCGCCAGGCCGCCTACCTGGCGGAGCGGGTCGAGGCCCATCCCGAGCTGGCGCTCTCGGCGCCGCTCTCCCTGAACATCGTCTGCTTCCGCTACGTGGGCCGGTCGCCGGCGGCCGGCGATCTGGACCGCCTCAACACGGAGATCGTTATGGACCTGCAGGAGCGCGGCGTGGCCGCGCCCTCGACGACGACGCTGCGCGGCGAGGTCGCCATCAGGGTCAACATCACCAATCACCGGAGCCGGCTGGAGGACCTGGATGTGCTGATCGAGGCCGTGGTTGCCGCGGGGCGCGCCAAGAGCACAGGCGCCGTATCTTAGCGTGAGGAACCCGGCCCGCGCGTCGCGCCGGCGACCGCTCCACTTTCGATCAGGTGCTGCAGTGTGAGCACGAGGCGACGGTCGGAAACGCCGGCCTGGTCTTGCGACTTCACGCGACTGATGATCTCGTGCGCGCTCCCGGGACCGCTGCCGAGCGCGCTCAACAGGCGGGCTTGAAGCCCGAAGGCCGGCTTGGCCGGTCTTGGCGCCAGGGCGAGCCGGGTCATGGGATCGAGGGTTATCCGATGCTGCCGGCGGCGCCAGAAACGCGCGGACGGCCAGCGGCGCTCGGCCTCATAATGCTGGTCTCTGAGATCGAGGTAGTGCTGGTAGCCGCTCGCGATGTCGCGGGCATAGCGCGCCAGGCCCCGCCGGTCGTCGGCCAGGGCGTCGGCAGTGGCATAGGCGGCGCGAACACCCTCGGTCATGGCCTTGAAGATGCCTTGACCGGCGAGGGGGTCGAGCGTGACGGCGGCATCCCCGACCGCGACCCAGCGGTCGCCACGGACCAGGGTGAGGCAGCCGCTTGCAGCAGCGAGCACCCGTGGCGGGGCCTCGAGGGCCGCCGCAGCGAAGCGGCTCCGCATGGAGACAGCACCATCCAACGCAGAATGGAAGCGCGCGCCACGGCTAAGGGCGAGCTCTCTTGCCAGGTCACCGTCGGTCATGAAAACCGCAAGGGCGACTTACAGAATCTTCGAAAACATCAGAATATTGAATTGGTCTCAAATCCGAAACGTTTAAAATTTCTTGCCACTAAACCTGAGGATATGATGTTGAGTTCCAGGGGAGAGAGAACAAAGAGAACAAACGTTTGTAGATATCAAATTCCAAATTTTCAAGTTAGCGTTCGTTGGTAGGCTGAGAATAAGCCCTATTCTGCAAAAAGTTTAGATATTAGCTGGTAGTCTGGCTGTTATATTTTGCCATCTGCGAAGAAACTTTTCAGGAGAAACTTTTATCACTTAAAAATTTTATTATGATATTCTGCTTTTTTAACTCACAGAACCCGGACCATATAGAATTTATTTTTTGCTGTTCATAAATCTTCCCTGTTACCTTTTTCCTGTCCTGCGGCGACGATTCTGAGACTTGTTTTGACGTCAGCACTGAATCAGTGTATACATTTTTTGAAGTCGAGTTCTTAAATAGAATGCGAGATGTTACATCTTCAGAAAATCACAGGGTCGTTCGTGATGTAACTTGACAGGATAGATAAAGGTCACTTATACTGGTTAGTTTTAAGCCAAGGAATTTTTTGGGAAGCTGAAGATGAGTAATATTACTGGACGGGTTCATTCTTAGCCACTTCCGGATGTAATATGAGACCAGATTGTCACTCAATGCCTTTATAGTAAAAATAACAATAATAATAAATAATAACAATAATAGTAAAAATAACAATCATAGTAACAATAATAAAAATAGTAATGGTACAAAGCAGCATCAAATTTACGTTGACTCGTCATTTCTGTAAATAAATATAAGTAAAGAAAATACATGGAACCATAAATAAGAACACAAGACTAAACGCTAGGTGTGCATAACTTACGGCCCGTCTCTTTATGTTGACAGCCAGAATAGCACTAAGTGAGTTTTTGTTGCTGTTAGAAGGGCAGAGAAAACCCGGGTCCGAAATATCCTGGCATAACAGTTAATTCAAAGCTGTGTGTCTAACTGACCTGTCTGACTGTCCTGCTCCAGTTCATTAAAAACTGAACAATGTACTGCCCATATATCAAGTGTCTGCAAAGAATCCATCCGCAATGTTTAATACGCATCCCCAGGGTGGGAGGGGCCGAAATGGAACTATCTCCCGCAAGAAACTGTGGTCACAGTTGCGCTTTAACAGGTGAAAAGTGAGAGCAAGGAACCATATGTCAACAACCAAGTACTGCGGCTTAGAAATTTTGTTATTGTGCACGAGCCAAGGCTTCCGCAGCAAATTTTCTATCGCCAACACATGGTTGGTGAACGTCCTCAAAAAAAACCGAAGAATTAGTCCAAAGTTGGTATGAAAGTGAACGAGTGTTGTAAATATAGAGTCTGGTAATGAATTGAATCCGTGTCACTCGAAAATGCGAGAATTGCAAACCTTGGTGTTACAATTAAGAGAACTTTGAAGTCTAATCGTGTGCGTGCGTTACTGCCAAAAGAACATTAAGAAAAGTATATGAGCAGCACCGACATATCATAAAAGCGTGAATTGATTTTGACTTAGTACCTCAGCAATTGCAGAAAAGCATATGACTAATACTCTACATCAGCAACGGCAAGATTTATACAGTTTGATCGAAAATTTGGGAGGTTTACAGACGAGTCGGCTGACATCTGGGGATTCTACAAAAGGTATGGAAATGACCACGCCAGAAAATATGGCATGTATGTACAGCAGCACGTATGGTTGCATACATAGATGCAGGTGTTGCTGCACGTATGGATGTATCAACGCAACCGTGCATATGTACACAAGCACTTAAAAATGTAAGAAGGCTCATCTCTTCTTTACTTCTTCATTTAATTATTTCGAAACGTATTTGCTTATTTGGTAATCTTATTATATTTATATATGTTTATACAAGTACAATACTTATTTGCTTCTCTAACTCAGCCATTGTTTTTGAATAACACTTCTATGTTCAGCGGCATAAAGAGAGTCTTACTTGTAAATATCACACCGTTCTGCGTAACTTAGAAAAACACAAAACCATAATAGATGGGAACAAATAAAGAGTTGTTGTCTTCAGGATAAGCTGTTGGCGGCCTCGGTGTTCTACATCTCCATTTTTAAACAACCATGGCGGTATGGAAGACACAAAACAATTTGCTGTACCCTTTTGTGTTTGCCAGTATTTTCTGATCAAATCCATGAAGCCATGAAAGTAAACTGCAAAGACTTAAATACAAAGCAAGGCAACTAACCGTGACGTAGAATCATAATGGCCAGTTATTACTTTTTAACAACAGTAAAAAAAAAGAAGAAAACTAGTTTTTTTATTTGAGTACTTCCCAGCAAGTAGATGGTAAAAGACGCAGAAGCATGCGGCATCATCCTGTCTTCGCTTAAGGATACGACTGCGTCATTCAAATCTCCAATATTGCGTCTACTGTTCTAATTTGTTGGAACCTGGAATTGAAATCAGTATGTCATACCCGAGGGTTCTCTGTATCTGGCAAGTTAGGGCATACCTCCAGGGGGTGCATACTCGGGGCTATTTATTTGGATGGGTTTTCAGTTGCAATTCAGTAGTATTCGTATACATCGACTGTTCAACAGGAAAAGCTAAGTCCAATAAATTCCTGAACGTAAGCACTGGGCTTGTACTCGTTAGTAAGCAAGTTTGTGTGGGCTTACACTCAGGGGAGGAGTTGGACTCGGAGTCAGTTTCGTGTCTGTAATTGTTATGAAAAACACAATATGACTATATGATTGTCAACATTTTGATGTCCTTAGGTATGATCATCAAAATATTGTGCTAGGGACCAGAGGCTTCACATTATAAACAGAGTATCCTGTCGATCTCTAGAAAATAAGCTTGAGAATGGTTGAAATATGGAACTTGATATTGTCAACTTTGAAAGAAAAGGGTTGTTACGAGGGTCAAATGAAACCAATATGTCACATAGATATCAAAAAAGTAAAGTCAAAGTTTAAAAATGACAAACGACTTCACTAATAACTAATAAAAAACAATGAAGGGGTTTGTAACAACAATGACGTGATAAGCAGACCTCTTTTCCTTTCCTTTTCCTTTTTTTCCTGAATCCTCGAATGGCATGGCACTGGTGACGTAATTCTGTTGGTAATCGTATATAGATCCGTCGTTCCCAATTAATTGGGACACCAGCGTCCATATCTCTTCGAAGCCGTTTGGAAACCATCAGGCGATGATGATCTGTGTCTGCCTTGACCTGAATGAAATGAAACAAGTCGTAATTCAACAACAATCCCTTTTCTCTTTATAATGATATAGCCAAAACGAATTTTTAAGCAATCTGACAACATTTTATCGAGAAAAGAAGGATAAGGTTCAGGCTCAACTTTGTGAAACGAAGTTCAAAAAAATATTATTAACGTTGACTTTCACGGGTTATTTTTACACAAATTGAAATTCAAGATAAATCAAGGAATCCGATTGGACAGAAATATCAAATTAACATTTTAGGGGACGCTGCTTCAACGAAAATTTATTGAATTAAAATATACGGAAGGTGCATGGAATGCAGTAACACCTAACAAAGACGTGTATCGTACAAACTGATGTTCACTGATGTTAGTCACGAGTACGAAATCAAAGGAAAAGCTTCTCCCTTTCAAAATCTTGCTAGCAACGCCACTCTTAAATACTAAAGAGAGTTTACCTTGTAATCCGGAAATCTTGCAATATCTCGCAAACAGATTTTCGCTGGGCAGTCGAATTTTTTGGACATGACTGCTCGCCGTTTTTTCACTGGCGAAACGCCAATATCTTCTGTGCTTGTGCTTTGAAATTCTGTGTTTTCTAGTCCCGTCTCAGTCAAAGAAAGTTCCTGTCAAAGAAACAAAACATAAATAAGTGCACCTGAAAAAACTCACAGTGAAAACAATATTTGTAATGCAACATTCTAAAAACGGTAGATTTGGCAAAAACTAAAGTATTTTGAGCATTTTCAATAGCATAAGCACACTTCGGGGCTCAATCAATAGGCGTACGGACATACGATCGTACCAATGAATGAAACGATCGTACACTGAAAACCAAACCTGGAATACGAGAAAAAACCTTAAAACTTAGCAAAATCCGCACTTTGAAACTGCTCAAGCCGCAGAGCGTACAACACCTTGCAGGGCCAGAAATAAATCTGCTGAGCCCTGCGCTTTATGAGTGACGTACACCCATCGTTTAAATACGCTTACGTATGAATAGTTTCGGACCTATAATATCGGTCAGAAGATTTACAGAAATCAATACCTTAATCAGTTTTTATGATTTCCTTCCAAATTTCAGTCACATTCGCAGCCATAAAATTTGTTTTGGAGTGGACAAAAATTCTTGGGCAAGAACTGTCTCTCAATCGTCAAAATTGTTTACACTTAATAATAGAGTTATATCATAAGTTCCTGAATAACTCCAATGAATAACTTGTCAGATGAAACGTAGCGCGTCAGAGTTCAGATGAAAATAATCTACTTCTAGATAAGGTTCTAGTTATTCTTCACTTCATATGAGATATGTACACGAGTATTTATAGAAAGTACAGAATCAGTAGAGTAGTTAAAATTACAATAGCTAAGTTGGTAATAAGTTCCGTTTCAGCAGCATTTGAGCTGACAAGCGTATCACTGGAGCAATAGGCATAGCATGACGCTCTAATACCAAGCTGACAGGCTGATACAAATTTCTCAATACATAAGAAATAGTACTACTATTTTCAGGTCATCGTTATGAGAATATACCTAGTTATTTTTATTAACTTACAATATAACAGTATCACCTAAGTTGTGAAAATGCATCAATTCTATTTGGCGTGACGGAAGGTAAATCAACAGCAGATTCAATATTTATCACTGAGCAGACTTGCAGAAGTCCACTTAAAGGACCATCGACCATAAAACAGGATGTGAAGAAGGCTTTGCCTGTATACCCAGAGAGGTAACAATGTGGCTCTCAAGGGGAAAAGGTGTGTCCAATAGGTTTGTATAACTTGTGATGGCATGACCACGATGTCTCAATACTATGACATGCTCTGCCTATTTTCTTTACATGATCTTATGCTGATAGCAGAATTGTAGTAAGGAGAGGAAAGGTTTTGTATGCTTAAAAGTGACAAGATAATGGCAAGAGCTTGAAAGACGACATAAAGAGTCCAAGAAGTCCAAGAAATTCCACGTGGAATATGAGGGAGAGAAATCAGAGTCAATTCAATATCATGTGTTTCTTGCAAGTAATGGGATAATGAACAATGCCCCCGCCTGGAAATTTCAATGCCAGCCATGTGTACAAAGAGCAAATGGAGAAGGCAGCAAAGAATTTACAGCAAAGTATCCATATACACATATTACATTTATTTTTATGCTGCTAGAAATACATCAGGGATTTTGTGATCTTTACTATAATTCAACTTCTCTTTAGAAGACGTATTTGGAGCAAATGGTGTCCACTTAATTGGTTCCAATTCACTGGTTTAATTTTGCCTTCCTAACCCATGCTGCAGCTACTGTCTGCTACTACTATTACTGATGGAAAATACTACGCTCTATTGAGTTGGCTATTGCATCTGAGGCCCTCAAGTACTGGTGGTAATAACTGAAACTGGAAATAATCAAAAAAGCGACTAGAAATACTTGTAAGTGG
>JAAAKM020006971.1:87208731-87230059 GCA_010016025.2 Alatinidae sp. Z8VKAUB7J3
TATGCTGAAGAATAAAATACCAATATGCTGAAGAATAAAATACCAATATGCTGAAGAATAAAATACCAATATGCTGAAGAATAAAATACCAATATGCTGACGCAATAGGCTCATAGATTGACACGTTGAACAATCTTTTGTCCATATTATCCTAAACATGATACGCTTGTCCGTATGGTGCGGTTTTTAAAAGGTTAGACACTAAATTTGAAGGAAGGAGTATCATCCAGATTACTTACTTTTTAGTTGCAATCCGTGGATATTTACAGTGTTTGGATCATCGAGAACAGAAAATATAATTTGCGGATCTTAAACTGCCCCTTTCTATAACCACTGCACTACATCCCTATAAGGAATTAAGTCTCTAAGGGAAGCGGTCAAATGTTCTCACGTTTATGAACTATGAATGCACTTCCATGTGGTCGTCGTTGATTACTTTATTATGTATATAGATTTAAGGTACCATACTTGATCTTTATGGTAAAACCAAATCACTCTGTCTTGAAACAGCAGCCATTTACACACCTCTGTCTCTGCGGCACTAAATAAAGGACAAGTTACACAAAAAGTACCTTGTCCTTTTGTTTGTTGTCTTGCAACCATGACTACTCCATTTGGACAGTTCATGTTGAACTGGTTATTCCTGGGTATTGAAAAACGAAATAACTTAAGTGTGATAGCTCTTTTGTTGAACTATTTCAACATTTAAAAAGTGAGTTAATTACAAAAGGTGTTACTGTACAAGCAGCATAACATTCAATAATGCATCCCAACATCTAGGTTGCAATAGTTTAGCCATGTGTCCCCAATGGATGAGGCTTGCTTCCCAAGAAGGGTTCTAATGAAGACTTCCAAGAGCACTGGAAATCTGTTAGAAATGCACCAACGACAAATGTCAAAATCAGGTAATGGTGGATGGTCGTCTACATATTGGGATAATATCACTAACATAACACCGAATCATGACTGCGGAGACGGTTTCGTCATAATGCAACAAAGGCTGCTACATTTGAATCAGCAATTGGTCTACTCTACTCAGACATAACAGCATTAAGCCAACTTTAGTCATGACATCACGTGAATTTACTACAAATTTCGACAGCAAAATTGCACTACATATTTTTGCTTATAGCTTTAACAAGCATCAGAATAATAAACTATTTAATGTCTCTATTCTATTTTTACATTCCTAGTTTTCTCTTTACAATCTGTAAATGAAAATGATCCAATAATTAAACAGCCGCAGTTTTCAACAATGATACATTTTAATTCAAAGCAGTGCTTACTTTTCAAATATGTCTTGTGTTGACTCTACGACATCTGAATATAGTAAAATCTTTCCTATTTCTTTTGTGTTCATGTTGGTAGAATACTGCTGAAAGTCAAATGATGCGGTATTGCTTGTAATGAAGATCGGCAAATTTTCTTTTGTTGTCTTGCCACCATTCACTTCCTCCTCTTCTGTAAAAGTAACTGTAAGAGGGGTCCCCTTGATGGAGTTCCCTTCCATGATATTCTTGAAACTGCTTAGAAACCTTTGTATATCCTGCCATGAAACAGTAATAAATGGAGTTTATACAAAATAAACAATACGAAACAATAAGAAACAATACGTTATATCTCTTTTTTGCGTTACAAGGCGCTAAACAATGTATCTGTCATGTGAATGTCCACTGCAGAATCCTCTTCCTCAAGTTGATCTTTTTACGTTTGTCAAAATGCGCTGATTGGGAGAAAGCAGGCATTCTTTTGTCACTTTTATCTATAGACGTATTTGATGCTCTTCTACATCACCTATCGGAAATGGATGTAGCGGATTTTAACGCTATTTCAAATATCTTTGGTTAAAGATCACTTTTCGGATCGTTTTGATGCTGTTCAAGCTAGGTCAAGTCCCGTGGATTTTGCGAGATACCTACTGGCTATATTGATGAACTATCTACTTTTATCAAAAAGCTCTTACTCACAAAATTTATTACTGGACTCCCATCAGATGCTACTCACAAAGGACTTTGATGCGGAAACATGCTACTCTTAATGACACTGTTTCATTAGCGAATGTTATTCCTTTTACGCCTACCACTCAGTGTTCACTGTTCAGCCCCACCCATCTTCTACTACTCTAAGACCTGGAAATTCCAAACTTGCTATCAATACGGACTTACTACTCATCAGGCTAATGATCCTGTTTCAAAGCAAAGGCTGCAGTTTGTCGCATCTGTGTGCACAGATGCATCTCTGCCTTTTTTTCTGGATTATCACAAAACATTTTATACAAATTTCGCGATGGCACAAAGAAAACTCATACCTGTTCTGCTCCCAGCATCACAGCATGTGTAAGTGCACTTTGTTTCTTTTGTTCAAAGTCTGATTTATCTTTGCAACCAAGACTGAAATGTTTTAAAATGCTGCAAATTAAGGACAATGAATACTTGTCTCTCCTGCTCTGGTCTGCTTTATATAATGATAAGATGTTAAGTCTTGAATTAAGAAGATTCCCATCACATTCACTCCATATAACTGGATTTTTGTTCAACTTCTCTTGTCCCAATAAAACCTTGTCATCCAGTTGCAAGATGGATAGGTCAACATCAGGACATTCAGTAGGCACGTTATCATTCGCTGTAGTAGGTAAATAGGTTTAAAATATTACTTTTAAGCTGATGCTATGGGAATCGACACAATACAAACATTTCATCACTACAGGAATCTAAAGGCCATGAATACAAGGCCATTCCAAATTGCAGATGATGTGCGTGTTGAGGGGGGGAGGGTATTATCTTATAGGCAACAGAAAGCACTCCAAGGAACAAAACTTGAATAGGCCAGTGAATTGATGAGAAGACACATAAAAAAATTAATTACCCACACACTACCTCCTCATCCACTAACATGTGTTGATCCTATTTTTATACACTTTTGCAAATTTTCCTTACTTACTCCTGAATTGTACCATAGATAATTGCTGCACTATTTCACAAAGTATCAAGTAATCAACAAAATTAGAAAGTCCTGCAACATTATCCAATAAAATATTTACGTTAAACAGTAAATGGACTCAGAGAAATAATATATAAGAACTACCTTGTATTTTCCAGTTGTACAATACTGCATTAAAAGACACTGAGTTGTTATGAAATGATAGTATAACATCTGAATTGTAGTTCTCTTCTTTAAATGATGGACATACCCAAAGAGGCCTGAAGGAGAGAACTTTGCCACCAGCTCTAGCAAATGATTTAATTTTTGAAATATCATGATCAGAAAGGCAAGATTCACCATGCACAATGAGGAATGGGCAGTTGTCCAACCAAGGTACAGATTTGATTTTCCTTGTAGCTAGGGGGTAGACTGTGTAAGCATCTTCTTGAAGGACAGATGTTAATATTTCCTTGTACTGGCTGAAAGTATTCTCTTCATCTGTTACAACCAACACATTCGGTGGCTTCATATTCACCTTTCTGTTCCCAGATGTGATAGAGTGGTGATAATCTGGGGATAAAGGAAAACAGCAAGTGCTCTATAATAAAATAAGGCACATACGTAGTACACAACCTGGAGAAATACCAGTGCTACATCAAACTGGTATAGGGTTAGTGTAGCGGCAAAGTCAAATTTGACAAAAATATATAAGTTTCCCTGTGGTCCAAAGGACTCTTCCGAGGCCAGAAATTTTGCTTCTCAATTATTGACAAGAATTGTGGCTAATACAATTTATGGTCACATCAGGTCAATTAACAAATCTGAAGAAACTTCTCACTGATCTTGATGTAGCAATTGCATCCACCAGCAATTTCTTTTCACTGACAAAAGGATTGCCAAATTTCACAGTTTTTACAGAGTTCACATTCTTCCTTTAGCAAATTAATTTCTTATCACAAACAGGTTCATGAAATAATATTTTAAAAAATTAAGATTCCAGTATTACTTCTTCTTGTAGTTCAACAATCAACATGCTTCCATAATTGCATACACTCAATTTTAACCTGCCAAAAATTAAGCATATTAACTTGTACACGGCATCTTCAACAAATTTTGTACTTATTTAACCATGGTAATAATTGTCACAGTTTGTTGGTATGCATTGTCAACAAGACTTTACAGACAGCAACATCTCTTGCTTGATTGCGTTTTACTACAGTACACCAACAACTACAGTACACCAACAATATCCCCATTACAGATCATTGATGTTTCTTCCTTAAAGTTACAGGCAACTCTGTGAATTGCGTCCAGCCATCGGACTGGATTGAAATGCCCTTATTAACAAGCTGGCCGTAATATGAAGATTTTGAATTCTCATCTCAACTCTTATTCCATCAAAGAAGACATGCATGCCTGCAGCCTGACTCTGGACATGGCTGGGAACAGGGATGTCTGGCGGGAGAAGATAAGAGCCACCATGCGACAGTCCAACCCCCTATAAGGGGAACCAAGGGCTTAAAACAGCATGATGATGATGATGATGACTGAATTTTTTACAGTATCCGGATCTTAATTTTGCCAACTAAAACCAGTCTCACTTCTCTACTTGACAAATATTTCATACTGTTGAACCTATCGAGGGCTTTGATTTCCCCTCGATCTTAACGCCATTGGTTGGTTGGGTTCTAGTACGTGAGACATATAAAGCCAAGACAGACATGTAACTTCCTTGACTTAAGAAAGAACTCTGCGGACCACAGCGTGAACACACATTCTTCTGCCTCACCTGCTAATCGTACTAGCAACATGTACACCAAAACAGGCACGTTTTTATCTAAATTGGTCATCTTGGTAAAATATCTAACTTACAAATGAACGTCTAACAATTTCTTTAATTTTTCTTCAAGTGTCTTAAACGATGTAGCGGGGATCACGAATGGTAACAACTTTTCCGGTCATCTTTAAAAAGTTACGTGATCGCTTGGACACAGTTAACAAACAATCGTCTAAAAAGAAGTTAATATGATCTGAACATGCTAGCCAAAACATCAGAGATGGCTGGCAACATCAGTTCACCTTTTTACGTCCAAGACAAGCGCTTTCAAGTGCAGTGAAATCAAATCTACGATTGTATGTTACGAAATACAACTTCGTCGTAACCTTTCAAATGTGTCTTCAGTGAAAACGAAAACTGTTGGTAACCTGAGGCCGCGGTTAGTATTTCTCATTGCGACGGTGTTAAATTGCTAAGCTTTGTATAGTCGACTGCTCTTTTATGCCATCAAGGTTAAAACACAACAATACATAGGGGGAATTTCGCCTTTATAGTGACAAAAAAAAGAGAAAAGGCTAGTCAAGCGTGTGTATTTGCTGACTAACACAGACTGGTTGAGGGGAACGAAAGCGATCGACCGAGAAGAAATCAAAACAACTGACAACACGCTTTTCAAAAAAGAGCAAGAAGCACATTGCACTCTGTTTGATTTCCACTGCTAAGTAAAACAGAAACAATGAAGAAACATCTGGGGCTTGGTTCACAACTAGCCGTTACTAACTTCAGTGGAAAGCTTGGAACAAAACCGCTCTTTGCTTTTTCTCCTTCCTGACAAAAACGCACATATTTCACACGCCAATACAGCACTTGGCAACGAGTTTACTTCCTTGACTTTTGATGTTTGTTGATACGTGGCGATCGGAGCTTTTCTCTTGGCCATTAGAAACTCAGGACAGAAATAAAAAAGATGCCAGTGTTCAAACATGAGGCAAAAAGCGCTGATTTTCGGGTTTGATACTCGATACGATGGCGCCAATTTTGCTCAACTCACCATGGAGTGACGGCAAGCAATGCACAATTACATGTGACAGCTGAAAAGGACAGCAAATCAACACCATGTAGGAAATGAGTCAGGCAACACCGGCTTTTGAAAACGACCACAGAAAAGATGATGGTGTTACCAAAACCCGCCTCAAAATAACGAGAAGATGAATTAAATTGTTTTTGCAACTTCAGGCACCCACATGTTCGATAAGCCGCGAGTTACGCAGAATGCGGGGTTACTTTTTGTGAAAGTGATCCAGAAAAAGGTCAGAAACTGCAAATTACAAGCCAATGAAACATAAAACAATCACGTTAAGCAGGAGAAATATTTTGGCCTACTTTATCACCCTTCTAATAGCTTATTTCGAATTTTCTGAGCAGAAGTAACGTTTTTGGGATACCACACTAAAATACTTCCCTTACTAGAGCAATATTCCTTCAAATCTCTAAATATTGATCACAAGAAAACTTGTGTTCCTAGCAATGTGTAATATGTATTTAATGAACGATTCATCCTTAACATGGCTATTGATGTTCATTTAATATTTAGAAAACAGGTACATATTTGAAGGATATTATGAACCCCCTGTTGATAGTTGTCTGGCAGACAATATCAAATAGGTAGCTAGGGTGGATATTTAAATTCACCGGTCTGAAATAGCAGTGTATCACCTTCCCAGACTTCCCAGACCTGGTTCCACACAGCTTAGATTGGCCGATAAATAAAAAGTTACAGATCAAAATCATATGAACTGAAATTAAGACAACGATTGGAGTAAAAAGATTACTTCTAGCGAGAAAAAAATGATGGCGTCGTTTCAGTGCCCCCTATTCCTCACAGATAATCAACAATTATATCAAGGAAAAAGACAGCAAAAATTGCCATGGATGTGCTATTATTTATAGAATTACTACTGACGTTTATAGCTCGGTATAAGAGCTAATGTGAAATGGATGACAGCAATTTTATCAAGGGCATTCAATGTTTTCACGTCTGATCCATCCCTGCTGTCACTTTGTGCCCAAGAATTAGGGCTTGAGGGTAACTTTTGTATTGTGTTCAAGGTTTGATCCACATGAGTGGCTAATTCTCTCTTTATATGACACAGGCAAGAGATGAAACGAAGTGAAAAATTCAGACACGGTGAGCAGACAAGCAGTTACCGACACTCGACTAAAAAATCGGCAAGAAAAGCGGAAGGTTGATTTCCGGATCTCGGAATTGTGCAATCGTTTCAGAAGTAAATACGCGATCTTGTACCTTCTGAATAATAGTCATCTGCTTCGCCTTAAAATATACTAACCGCCAGAAACATCATCTATCACCTAATACATGATTGAGAACACGATCGAGTATTTTGCGGTGCTTGAAAAAAATATATATTAGACGACTTTTTGTCGCTGCTTCCAAATTTCGAGACGGTTCTCGACAGCACGTGCCTTGTTGTAAAACAGATAAACATGAATGCATCTTCACGATTGTAGAAAACGATCTACTGAAGGCCTCAGGGCACATAATCATGGTGGAATACACATCAAACAAACGAGGATCAATTCGCACTGACATAAACCCATCGTTCTATAAGCTTATCTTTTTCATCTGCTCTTTTCGGATTGATGATCAAAAGTGAGCAGTCAATGTGGCAGTCTTTGTTGATTGTAGCGATCGTCGCTGTTTCACTATGCTAGTCATTTGAACAAATCCATGGCAACTCATCAGGAAACTCGAATAACGCGTCAAGCTCCGTTAATAACACGAAATTAAACACTAGGCCAGCATTTGAATTTCCATGAGTTCACATGAAAAATAAAAACATTGCCCAACGTCAGGCGGAACACGACATTTTCTAGCCGACCATGATCAAAACAAACCTGTCCTAAATGATGACTGCAATTCAAATCCCCTTAATGGCTGTCCTCGTAATACCACAAATAATTCGAATTTACAGAAATATTTGAATGCTTGAGGATTTCACATGAGTCGAATACCAAAAATTTCAGAAATTCATGACAGGGTTGAATGCCTATCTTGATATAAAAAGACGAAAGTCGATCTGATGGCTGATTGAAAGGACATTACTACAAGCAATTAACACAATCATAGATTCTATTCTGGCCAAGACAACAAGCAAAAGTCACTACACAAATGAGAGTTTAAAAAGAAGCAGTTGAGTGCGTCTTACCATACATTTTGCCTTCATCGGAGAGGATAATTTTCCGCCGTCCACAAGGTGGATAAATTGCCAGAGCTTCTTGAAAACTTTGCTCTATATCTGGGCTCCAGACACCTTCAGCATCGTTAGCCATTTGGCTGGGATCCGTGGAATGTACATCATCCGAATTAGGAGTGTGTGGAGAGAGGGAATTCTCTGCCATTTTCGGAAAGTAGCGTTCCCTAAACCGAACACAAAATACATATTTCCTTCAGACGATACTGAAATTACAAGCCTAATTGTGAGCTGCCAAACGATGCTATCAAAAGAGCATTGTAATCCAAAAGGCAGGTTACGAGAATTCCGGAAGTTTAGCACCAGGAGAACTATGAGAAAAATGTCGAGAAAAATGTGAACCATGTTTGGCGACATAATGAAAATCTCTGCTCGAGATTCCAATGGAAAGACGACCTTGCCATAATGAAGCAGTCGCCTGAATTTCTCGACCAAGCTTAACCAGGTGTGACTTACCGTAACAGCTTCCACGCACAGTGGAAATTAGCACAGCAGATGCTAAGATCGAATCTGGCTCCTTTACTGTTTCGAGGCACAAATTAGCAGGGGTTCAAGCCTAGCCTGCTCCAAATTCAAGTCAAGAATTCAAACTATGACAAAACTATGCCAGGCGCGCCCACACTGGAGCCGAATTTCAAAGGGAGATTTGGAGATGATGATGGGTCACCGCGTGAACAAGAGGAACGAAAGGAGACTGGAAGCTAATGATGACCTCATAGATCCAGAGCAACAGGAAAATGGAACCGCTCTAAGTCGTATGTTCTTGTTTTGAATTTTCTTTGAAACCCCCACCATAAAATTGCCCCTATTAATACGTTAAACTAACTCAGCCACACCCGATAGGGCCTATAATTCTTTAGCTACCCACCCTATGCAAGGTTTTCAACGTTATACGTTCTGATTAAATAATGGACATCTACATTTATTTATTCATTGAGGGACATGAAGAGCCAATGTAATTTGGAAAGCTCCAGTATATCGTTATCATCATTATTATCATTATTATTATTATTATTATTATTTTGTTTGTTTGTTTGTTTGTTTGTTTTTGTTTTTCTTTCGTTTAGTTTATTTTATTACTTGTCTATATTGTTGTTGTTGTTGTTGATATTGTTATCATTTGGGGGTTTCTTCGCTCCCCTTCTCTTTTATTTGTATCATTTTATCTATTTACTTACTTATTTATTTATTTATTATTCATTTTTCTTCTTTTTTCAATTATTGTTATTTTACTGTTTGTTGCCATGATTATTTATTACTCTGTTTTTCTACTTAATACATCATAGTTCATTGTATATTAGTTAACGTGTATGTATCCACACAAAGAATCTTATTGTCCACACTAAATTTGCCGGGACAAAACAATGAGAATGTTATTAGTTTAGAAATTGTAACGTTGAGTTGTACACTTTCAGTATAAGAAATAAATGGCATTGACGTTTTAAAAAAATTATTATTATTATCATTATTATCGTGTGTCACAATATTGTGCCAGGTTGTTGCAATGGACCTTTATTACACAAAAACCCAAAACGAGGCCGGACTCGCAAAGTGCTCGTCGGGTCAGACGATTTGCTGTAAACTTTAACAGCAAGATAATGTTCTCTTCTTTGTCTGGCAGCGATGTTGGAATCTGGAGTAAAAATTTATTGATTATTCCTGATATTTCCTTGGCCTTTGTGAAAAATTTTCCAGAAGCTAATAAACTTCCAAGGAAACTTAATAGTAAAAAATGGAATTTCTTTCTGTCAGGTTACATCGAATGGGATCAGCTTTGAGAAGGGTCAACATCAAACACTTGCATATATATATTCGAATTATAGAATTATAGGCATGTATCATTACAATTAAATGTTGAAAGACAACGTTCTTTCTTTCCTTCTGCTGCAAATCTTTTTACTTTTGTGGCAAATAAGCTAGTCATAACGAGCATATACTAACATAGCGAATTCTTAACAAAAATTATCTCAGGACTGAACTATTGTACCTGAGGAATACTTATGGCCACGTCAACTTAGAGGCACCGTGTTATCGTTCAATGGGAAAACGTGACGGCTCACACAGTGTACAGGTAGGTGGAATGTTATTACTCGTTTACAAAGAACATAAAGCCTTAAATATGTATTGAGAGGCAGGAATGTTCTGACAGTATGTACACAATGAAGTGCATTTCTTACAAATAAGTGTTGATAAGTAGTACCCTTTGCAAACATATAGGTACATTTGTAATATCGATTATCAACAGCGACAGACAGTTTAATAATGTAGCACACAACTCATATAACTAGATGTGAAATGGGTGCTAGGAGGAGAGGGGGGAGGGATAAAACTGGCCTATTTTTATAGTGTTTGTTTTTGTTGCTGTTTTTTTCTTTAAAGAGATTTTAAATGATGTGATGAAGCTGTATCTATAAATATGAATATTAGGCTGTATAGTCCTCAACATTAAATAGCTACATCAGCGACCCACAACTTTCCGATTCGTTTTGTTATCAATGGACTCGATATTTATATCATTTTGTCATAACAAAGATTTTCTATTTTTTGTTACAGGTATCCTTAACTACCTCGAATGGCCAAGTTGCTATTAAGTCTGAGATTTGTAGTTGCAAGGCCGGCAAAGGTGTCTGGAGTCATACTGTAGCCTCGCTGTCTACGGTTGTTCACTTCAAGCAGTGTGCTTTCTCCTTTGTGCCATCCGTTTGATCTAGAACATCATTACCACAACAGTGGCACATTCCTTGTCGAGGTAAAGGATCCATTTAGTCATATCAATATATAATAAGTGACAAAGGTCACATTGTCAGACCTCTTCCAAAAATTACAGCAGTTTTACTCAACAGCTTTATGACCCACTGAAACTGAGGCATGTAACTATTTAGCTGTAACAACATAGCATTCTAAACACTATGAACAACTAACTCTACCCCAAGTAATGTGTCTGACTGGGCATCATTACGAAAGCACAGGCTGACATCCAGCACCTATTTTAGACGGGTACTTATAAGGCGGAAAGACTACGAAAACCTCAGTCGCTCTATTTTACAGTCGAAGGCAATATGTACGGCAATGATGAAGTATGGCCTTGCTCACGAGAACGACGCAGCCAGGGAATATGTAAAATACACTAAGTCTAATGTTTATAGATTTGGCTTAATCATCAACCCATCAGTCCCTTGTCTAGCAACATCGCCTGATCGAATTGTCTTCCAGATAAATCAGCAGGTTTATTAGAAATAAAGTGCCCCAAAGTGTCAACATTTGCTAATGCTAAATACCTTCAAATGCAAATGGCACATTTGCCTTGAAAATTAATAGCCAGTACTATTCACAAGTTATGGGACAGATGGGGTTGTCTGGATTCTCATGGTGTGATTTCATGGTATGGTGCGAAAACGATTTCCACTTGGAAAGAATCCACTTTGATCTCAATTACTTCTACAGAATGAAAGAGAAACTAGATATTTTTTTCTTTGAGTTTCACTTACCAAATATTGTTTAGGCAATCCAAAATGATGCCTAGGACATTGTTAACATACACCTTTCAATAAGCATGATGACTGAGATAACTTATGTAATCTCATGATGTAATCTGATGTAGGCCTAAAACAATAAATTGAAGGGGACTTTACATTACTGATAACTAGAAATGTTGTACTGCCTCTCATAACTTCCTCAACAAAGACATAATTAATATGTATCTAGAGGAAAGGACCAACAGCATTTTCGTGTAAAGAAATTGTTTGTGGTACAAAAAAAATATATTGCACGAAATAACGCAAAAGTTGTGCACTGAAAAGCTTTTTCGTCTGACACTTCTCAGAGTACCAACGTCATGAATGACCGAAATGGAAAGTGTGAAAGAGTATACCCAACTGTATTTTGAAGGAGCCAATCAGAAAATGGACTGCCTGAATGGCTAGTGTTTTGGACCAATCAGCGTCCATTACAACAAAATTAATTGAGTAGGCCTATCAAGAAAATGAATTCTTTTTGTCTGCATAGCTAAGGTTTTCTTGCTGTTATGTGGATTGACTCCAGAAGGACCAAATTCAAAATACAGTATACTCTTTCACACATTCCATTTCGGTCATTCTAACGTTAGTACTCTGAGGAGTGTCGGACAAAAAAGCTTTTCAGTACAATATGTTTGCGCTATTTCGTGTAAAGAAATACGGCACCGAGTTCAATTGCAAAAGGATTCAGTGAGGTGTGTGGAAATATGGGAAGCTTCAAAATCATTGTTAAACCTCTTTGTCGAAAAATGGACTTCCTTTGAATTTTCGTAGCTAAAGCCAAGTTAGGATGTTTCGGGATGTTTCGTGGATCTAAAACCAGAAAGTTATTTCTTCGATCCCGCTGTCCGGCACCATGGTACGACCTTCAGTAAATTACTTTGCCTTATATCACGCAAGCTAAGTCTTGGATTATTATTCCTTATTTCTTTTGGAATATTGGGAGAAGCATATTGCCATTTCTTGGATTTTGACGGCACTAACGAAAATCGCCGTCAAACGTACTCACAATTGAAATCTGCAAAATTACAAGGTACAAAATGTGAATATCGCTAACACAACTTCATGCCGCGTCTCCCGCTAGTTCAAGATATTTGTTGGGCGCAGCAACACACGATCCAAGAGTCAGCAGATCAAATTCTCCATCTAATCTCCACGATATCCAACTTCAACATACAATCATTGCATCTCCTTGCGTCTGACTTTACAATTGAATACATTCTACTTAAACTACTACCAACAGGAATAACTAAAAATATTAACCAATCAAATTTAAGTAATAAAATATCAAATGGCGTTAATATGCCCTTTCGGCAAGTCCATACTATGAATTACGAAACCAAACCCTACCTAAACGTTTCGTGTCCATTTAACATGGAAACGAGGCTGTGCGTAAATCAGCACTGATTCTCCTCAAAACGTGAGGTATACGCACGTACACGAAACTAAACAATTCTCTACAAGTGAATAAACTCTACCACGACAAATACCGAGGAAAACCCCAACAATCGCGTTTAGTAACGGATTCATCTTGCCACACGTTTTCTCCATACACTGATCACAGCAATCGCATAGAGTGAAGTCAGGAAGCTCTTACGATTAATTTATAGGAAGCGAGAAGACCAACAGACGTCGTAGAAACAGACTGGGCAATTGGACAGGATTTGACTAAAAACTATCAAGAGGATTCGTTTAGAGTTTTATCCAAAGCCCTAACTCCTTTTCATCTTGCCGCTTTAGAGGCTGCATTTATCAAAACAAAGAAGCCGGTACTCTGTCTACAAAAATAACTTGTTTACAATTTACGCCTTTTTCCATGTCACGAGTGACATAAAAGGTGCACTCTCGTTACTGTTATTTTGTATGACGTGTTTAGGTCTTCACGTTTCCTATAAATTCATCGTAAAAGCCTCTCACTTCACTCCATACGATTGCTGTGATCAGTGTATGGCGAAAACGTTTAGCAAGATGAATCCGTTACGCAACGCAGTAAGCAAATATAAATAATTTTGAGCTTCAGTCTTTTCAAATAACTAAAATCACCGTCCATGACTCAATCATGATCCTAATGACTGACAAGATTTCCACTCCAGAATCTAGGTTAATTCAGCTTAAGTTTGCTTTCAGACAATAGCTTTAAAGCCATTGTTTGCGTTAACTAATGTTACAAAATTCTTGCAACTTCGCGATAGTATCCTAGGTGATGAATAATGCCCCACTGCAGGTGTAACCCAGATCACCTCTTAGCACCCTTTTTTACAAGTGAAAATACTAATGATCACAAGCCGCGGCAGTCTCTCCATTAAAAAGACCCCCTGATGAGTAGTGGATCCAATTTTGAAGCCATAAACAATAAAATCATCACACGGGTGAACTAATTAGTAAAGGGTAGCAAGCGTGTTCAAGGGTGGCCCTAGCGGTTTCGTAGGACAGATCACGAAAGGAAAGCATTAAAATCGATAAGCTTAAGTTATTTCTTAGTCATTGGCATACTATAGAACAGGCTAAGATTATTGCGTCATGTACATTTAGCAGCAGTTTAAAAAAATGTCGAGACAGACAAACAACGGATTACATTTCAGCAAGGCGTTTCGAATGCGGAAGCTGCCGACGCAAACGTCCGCAGACGGAAAAAATGCCCACGTTCTCCATTCTGTCTGTATTATGAACAAAGGCGTCCATGTACTACAGTCGTGATCGAAAATTGAAGAAAGCTGGACAACAAAGTTACATCAAGGGGCAGAAAGGTTGGCGTACGACAGCCCCTTCCATTCCTTGTATTACTGGGTATTTACAGTCATGGAACTCTTGTATGTCGCTTCCCGAAATCACTTTCTTGAAAATTATCAGAAGGGGAAATGCCGTGCAGATGGGCGATTCCCAAAAATATTTGACAAAAGTTATAGTTTAGCGTTACACATTAAAGACATAACAGGTCATAGAATGTTACTGGCAATGGAGAGGTGACTGTTTCATCGGAAAGGAAATGTCAGTAGTAAAAGGGACACTGTCCTCTCCTGAAAGCCTGCTCATACCTGTTTCCAACGCCATACCTGCGCTTTTCTTTAGATTGGCACTCTCGGAATATCGAACATAACGACTTGTCAAAAAAGTAAACTCATACAGTCAAAAGAAGCACTGGTTGGTAGCCGACAGAATATTCACAGTAAATAATACCCTCAACAGGAACAGTTTTGGCTTTTTCACAAAATAGTCATAGCTGCAGAAAAATGGTATTGTTGTGTCAAAATCAGGGGAATGATTGCAGTAACGCGTAACTTCACTGTTTAAAAATAGGCATCCTTGGGTAGGGTTTTGTCCTAACATTAGCGCATATATCAGAAACAATTCGATTGTGAGCAATGTCAAGTACCACCTTTTTAAGTTTGGCTCCTTAGAGTATTATCTTCTAAATTCTTCGCTTACCACTCCAAAGATTCACAACAAAGAAAGTGAACCAATTCACTACACGTATACTCTTTCTATACTCCTTTTCTACATTTACTGCTTCCACTGCCAAGGGGAATAAAAAATAATAACAACTGCTTCTTTATATAACATGTTAAAAGAATGGACACAGCGCACGAGCGAATCTGTAGAAATTAGAAAACAATACCCTAAAATATTCTGATGAAAGCGCCAGCTAATGTAAAACATTTTAATGATAACCGCACGAAACTGATAGATTTAAATTTTAAAGGGCAATGGATGTCAAGTACCAGCAAAGAGGTCTGAAACTGTTATAAAAACCAAAATCGCTGATGAAACTTACAAGCGCAAGTGCGTAGCTATCAATGTTGATTCTTTAGATTAAGGGAAGTCGAGCTTCTATCCATAAAAGGAGACAAGTTGACTATCTTTTCCGAAATCTATTACTGAGTCATCATCAGCTCTTACTCTGGCTCAGTTCAAGCCGCTCTCATAACACATTTCATAAATATCTAAATACAATGAAACAGGAATAAACTAAATTTATCTACATATCAGAAACTTACATAAGTAGAATTTTGAAGGTTTTCGTAACAAATGAACTACGTAAAACATGCTAATTAGAAAAATTTGTAACCACTGTACTGGGATTTCCGCCTTATTGACTTGACTTGATATTTATGTATCAAAAGCAAATGCATCAAAGTTGGTTAGTACTACTAACTTAGTAGTATAAAATTTGAATATTGCGTTGAGTAACGGATTCATTTTGCTAAACGTTTTCGCCATACACTGATCACAGCAATCGTATGGAGTAAAGTGAAAACGCTTTTAAGATGAATTTATAGGAAACGAGAAGACTAAAACACGTCGTACAAAATAACAATCACGACAGCGACACCTTTTCTTTTCTTTTCTTTTTTTCCCCCACGGTGCAACCGCGTGTTGTTTATTCCACCCGAAAGCTGCTGCTTGTTGCCTCAAAGGACGAACTAGCAGTTGCACATAATATTTATTAGTCTATAAATTCATGTGTCGCTGTACGAGCAAATTTATAGGTCGTACGTCGCAGAGGTTACAAGAGGGAATTGCGAAACATGTGCCAGCCTTCACTAGTAGATGCAGTAAAGTTTCCAAAATTTTATCGATTTGCGTAAACAAAGTCAAGTCAAGTCAGGATCGTAAAACAGACGCGGTAATAGGACAGCATTTACTTGAAAACCCATCCTGGCCTGACAACTATCAAGCGGATTCGTTTAGGGTATTAGTCAAAGCCCGATCTCCTTTTCATCTTGCCGCTTTAGAAGCCGTATTTATCAACACAAAGAAGCCCGTACTCTGTCGACAAAAAGAATTTGTTTACAATAATTTACGTCTTTTTTAAATAACACCAGTGACAGAAAAGGTGTCGCTCTCGTGACTGTTATTTACTAATACGTGTTTTAATCTTCTCGTTTACTATAAATTCATCGTAAAAGCTTTCTCACTTCACTCCATACGATTGCTGTTATCAGTGTATGGCGAAAACGTTTAGCAAAATTAATGTTACTCAACGCAATATTCAAATACATAAAGTCTTACTCATGCTAATGATGTCGATAGACCACTTACCGTTACGTCTTGAACACTTCCACTTAAACGGTAGAGAAACCCTCTCTATTACCAACATAAGGAACATTCTAACAATCACCAATGCTACGTTGAAATTGATGGTGTACTTTCGTTGTAGTAAATTAGAAAATCTCCTAACGAAACAGCAGAACAGACAGGGTTGCGCTGTGTACCAATTTGTATTCTAATCTCCGTATACAACTGCAAAGCAAAACATTAGCTACGCAATGAACTCAATCGATACGCATACAAAGTATCGCAAGGCAAAAAGAGCCATTAAAACCCACTGAAAAGCACATACCCATAGAGATTTCGTCATTGCTGCCCACTTCAAAGTTTTTGTCCGCTAATGCCACCATGGGTTTACAAATAGCAGAAACACTGCTTAAATAGAGAGACAATGCAACAATTAAGAGAAAGGATGAAAACCTGACCTGGATTTTGAGAATTTTTTAACTTGTGCTTTAAAATCTTGAAAAGTTGGTTTGTGGTACAAAATTTGAGTATTACGTTGAGTAACGGATTCATTTTCTAAACGTTTTCGCCATACACTGATAACAGCTATCGTATGGAATCTTAAATAGAGAGACGACGCAACAGTTAGGAGAAAGGATAAAGACCTTACCTGGATTTTGAGAATTTTTTAACTTACACTTTGAGATCTATTGAACTTAAAATTTAGAATAGTTTCTAGTTTCTAAACCTTTTAAGCTGTATCTTTTAACTACAATAACTACCTTTTTGTTCAAGTTTCTTATACCATGAGGATGATGTGATAATACATCGAAAGCTTGGTTACCAAATATACCTTTAGATTGTTTCCTTACTTAATTTTAATGTATTTTACATGAACTCAGGGATTCACAAAAACTTTGTCAGTTTTATGTTACTTAGTTTCTATAGATCCACTCGTGCGTTATGCATATCATGCGCTTGTAATTGTTTTACGTCACTTGATACTAACAACAGTGAATACCGAAATGTAAAGTAAAGGAACAATACATCGCTATGCAGCGAACCGGTTCTGGTTTATGGTTTTGCGAAATCGTCAGTGATAAGCAAACATTTGGAAAAATAATACAGTCGATATCCCAAATAAAAAAAGTTGAATACCTTCATTATAGGTAATTCTGCCTTTGGAATTGTCAGCGCCCTAATTATAAAATACATACCAATGGTGGCGGTGCCGAGGAAAGGGAGCTGGAGAGGCTTCAGACTTTCCACTTTTCTGACATTTAATATTTTTCTCCAGCGAAGATAACAAAGAAAGCATTACAACAAAAAATAAAATAGGAAAAGAAGAGTCTCACGCCATCATTTTATTATCAAAAGATGCAAAGTTTACACTGTAGGTTGAAGAGAATAAGAAACTTTTCATTATCTCCCAGCCCTCTTTTGATTTGGTGATGCCGACCCTGGATCAAAATTTGCAATATAATAGGATTTCTGCAGTTAAGAAAGCTGTTTGCAAACTAAATTTTCAGTTGTAAAAACACGTACACTGTATTTGCCCTCCATAAATGTGTACTTTAACATTGCCAGTTTTGACACAATGTTGCGTCTCGCAGGGCAGCACTTACTGTAGCGGTACAAAGAAAACAGACGATTCTAACTAGCACTTAAATCTATATACGAGATTTCTGCCTGCGACATAAATTCCTAAAATAAAATTCAACTCAAAAACTCCCGGGAAAACTCTTTTACAACACATGTCTTACTTAAGTACAACTATCAGCAGGAAGTGGCCTGCTAATGAGCTGTGACGTATAGGACACTACACACAATTGTTCCCCTGGTAAATTGCAATCTCTTAATGCAGCCCCTGGTAAATTGCTAAACGCCCCCTCGAAAGCGATCTAATATTCCTCTTGGTGGGCATGGGAAGGCTTCGGAAGAATTACTTCATACAAAAATTACAGCCCCGCTTCATTCATTGCTTGAATGTATGTTAACGTTTTATGTCTAGGATATAGATTTGACTAGGTTATAGGAACCATCTAGGGCAGGGTTGGGTGGCGCCCCCTATGGTTTCCATTTGCCACTCCCATGTTATTGGAAAAATCACGTCTATATGCGCATTTGAGTTTGTCAGCTCCTTGTGCCACAAATTGGCGCGAAATCAACTTGGATGTTTTGGCGCGAAAATACATTGTTAGTTGAGTGTACGCTGAAAATCAGTTCTTGCAAGAAATCATGGAGCCGAGTACCAATGGAATCTATCAGATATCTGGAAAATCACGATCTTTCGAGGATAGTGAGCCAATCTGTAATGGAAACACAAACCTTTCTAAACAGAAAATAATTAAAAGGGAAGACTATATCCAGTGGCCTGACTATTTTATGTCAATTGCATTTCTGTCAGCGCAGAGAAGCAAGGATCCTTCCTCACAAGTTGGTGCTTGTCAACTCCAACATGAAATCCAATAAATTCATTAAAACGCAAATGCTTGACAATCAAGCTGCACCAAAAAGAAGAATAATAATCCTTGATTCTAATCTTAAACGTTTTCTGTTCTTGTACGGTCACATGGGGACTAGATTTTGCTCCTGTGATGTTAATTGTGACACGAATTTAAGTTTACTTTTTAATATTCCTTTTCCAAAGCTTAGATACACGCCCATTGCCAGTTAACTTGGTACGGAAAGATAGGACTTGAATTAGACGCTTGAGAGTAGATTTAAAAGAAATAGACAGCATTGTCACTGATTTTTAACTACGAGGTTGGTCTAATATGAAACATGTAAAACCATTAACAGCTAATTTTCTACTAGACCAGTCTGATCTATGAGGAATTGCAGTCTTATAGATGCTGGGGAAATGCAGGTAAAAAATCAATAGGAAAGTAAGAAGTGTCGATGCCAAGAGTCACGATACTATGACTACGTGAACATGCATTCAATATTAGGTTATCAACAATACATGAGTTGAAATATATCGGAGGAAACACTGTGGATTCAGTTTTCAAGAAAAAGGCCTCGGAATTTTTTAAACTTTAGTACCACGAAACCTATCTAACTTCTGTGGTCCGTGTAAAGTATACGAAGGGAGCACAACTTGTTTACTCTTCATCGGGACAACATTGACTTTCCAAGGGAATTTCTTAAAGTGAAAAATAGCTTCTTTCTCACGATGAAACTTGTATTTTGGGTTACAGCAACAAAGTACAAACCATTCAGAACTGAAACCCCGTACTAAAGAGGAAGACATTCAAGGGAGTTACACAGGTACTAATTAACCTCACTACAGCAAAGAATCTCTTAGCTATTGCACTTTCCTCTCTAAAATATGACGATCAAATGTCCATAACTGTCTGTTTGATTAATATTGTACTTGCGCCAGATATCAGAAGATCATACTACTCAGAGGGGATTAACCATTGGACGAATGAGGGAGATGCGAGTTGTAAATATATATGTTGCTGTTGTTTAACTCACACGTTCATTTACCTTTACGTCTATCATGGAAGTGTCTGTATTTTCTGGTAGGACCACTGAGTGCCCCCATCTTAGAGTCACACTAAGCAATCAGTAAATAGTCTTCGACGTTTTCCTTTAGTACTCGCGTAGCGGCTTGTCTGTTACCAGGCATATGCGTTTCGTTCAGTTGCTGAGCAATAGAATGAATTAGCCAATGCCTTGTAACTAGAGCATAGTTACTGGACTTAATGTGTTAACGCGAGTTTGGTGAGCAAAAGAGGGCATTTCAAAAGTCTCACTACTAGAAACAGCAACTGCGAACGGTTGTGATGTCTTGATGAATTGTACTTTAGGTATCTGTCTGGTGTAGGCAATGATGACTATGTTTTCTCACACTTCTACCTTACCAGAAAACCGTGTCATTTAGTGTTTGTCGTTACTGTCTCTTCCTGTTTAATAAGTATTGTCGTCCTCTACTCCCTTTGCGCTTTCCCTTTCCACTACGCGTCAAACATTCGAGGTCCTGCTTCCTGAGATGACCAACAAGCTCAAGTTGTCTCGCTTTGATGGTTTCTTTAAATGTTTTATGATCCCATTCATCCGTAAAACTGGCTCATTTGACTTTCTTCCACTCGATGAGATTTTAAGGTCTTCTGAGGGTTTATTTCAGTTGCCTCCACACAATTATAATATCCTTTGAGATGTTCCAATATTCGCAATTATAAAGGAGATTGGATGGGCCAGATCTATCTGTCTGGTACACGTTCTTTGATGCTGACGCTAACGTTTTTATGAACACATGGAAAAAGTTAGAAATTATTTCTGATGAGGATCATTTTAACTTTTTTTATTCACTTACTTAGTAATTATGACCAAAAGATTTTTAAAATATTAATTGTTGTATAACAGACAATAGCCAGAACAGTCTTTACTTAGTAATAAAGATCACCTTGATAATGAATATCTAACCGGTTACCATATTTCTACTTTACTGAAATTACAGATTTTCGCAGTTCTTTACTTCATCTGATTTACAATCTATTGCTTGATTTTGTTGATTTACTTCGTAAAATTATTTAAACTTAATATACTCATCCTAAAGCCTACTGATATTATATTTACCACCTTTGGGACATCTCTTACAAATGTCTTCTACTCGCAGGTATGATTTTGCATGCAAGCAGTCTGTGCTGGCTATTGTAAATACGATGCACTCATTATACAATAAAGGGCATCTTCTTCAATGCATTTGCCGACATGTATGTAAGTTATTGTTATGGCAACATAGTGACATCTCCTCCTTTCTCTTCAGAATGCTAGGCCTTTTCGCAAATCTTTAATGCTCAAATGGAGCTTCACCACCATTCACAAACGAATACAGACAG
>JAAAKM020006971.1:87246979-87260580 GCA_010016025.2 Alatinidae sp. Z8VKAUB7J3
ATGGATTGTACATGCCAATCATCAGTAAAGCAAGGCCGATACTTATAATCCTGAGAGACAATTTCTTTGCAGATAAAGTATTATTTAATGTGTTTTTCAACAATGGATTTTCTCCTTCAATACTGCTAGCTGGACCAGCTCTTTGTATAGAAAGATCATAATTACCTACTTCCTACAAATGTTTCAAACAACTACATACCTGAGCATTTGAATTCCTAAAGGAAGATATGAAAAGAGTGAACTATGAAACAAATGCTTCACATAATACGAAAAAAGGAAGCCACAAGAAAAGTATCAGCATATACCTACCATCCAAAGTGCTTTTAAAATATAGAACACTCAACATGGGGTCAATGTTATAAATATGGATGTAGCCCAAATTGTCTGATTGTGCAAAACACATTGGACGAAAAGATTCTGCTGAGTGAGTCATATGCTGTCTCCTCTTTTCATAAATTTGTTCACAGAATGGCAAAATTCATTTAAGTCATTGAACACCTGCCCTTGCACCTCTTACAATATAGTGATATAACTTAAAAGCTTTTATTCATTAAATTGTTTATGACAAAAGATGTTTAATACCCTACACCAATCAGATGGAGTCTCATGAAGGTATCTACCTGCACCCTTTCATTGGTGTCTGATAAAAGCGCTAGCCATGCTTGTAACTTCTCCCATCAGCTTTATCCAGATGCTGTCATGATTCCCCGAGTAAAGATGTTTTTCTGCAGGCATAACATCTTTTCTTCAGCTTCACAACCCTGTCACTCTCTTTCCTATCTTCATGAATTCAGTACTTTCAAGTCAAACACTAACTCAGTTCTATCAACTTTCTTCCCCTTTTTTCTTTACAGTCCATCACATAAAGTTGGCTTATGACTTATCTGGGGCTTACAAATTAAATACATACTTTCCACTTTTTTGCCACTGATGTACTGAAGGTTGAATGTCTATCACTGACACAAAATGGGTTTTCTCCAATCCCAACTCAAGAGACCATAAATGAAAGTAATGTAGCTCAAGGGCAGTACAAGGAATAGCTTTGCAATATTAATTGCCACCTTTTAATATCTACCAGTGATAAATTTCACATGTAATAGCTGACTGTATACCACTTCATTGTAGCATTACGTATATACTGACCAAAACAGGTGATGCAAAATCATATTTCCCCTCCATTCACTATTCTAGCCAAATAGCATACTTGTTATAGCTTCTCATTTAGGGCATTCTGGGTAACTTATGAATGGTTTTTGACTGTTGAATTAACTTGAGGGATAATTTACATACTTTGTCAGTTAAGTGTCTCTGGATAAGGTAACACAGAAAATGAAACAGATTTGGCCAGTTGCAAAGTGTAACTTTATGCGCATGTGTATCATAAAGAGCAAATAAATACCATTATTAATGTTGGAAAAAGTCACCATTGTTACAAGGTTATTTAAATAGATTTAATAAACCCTTACTTTGAAATTTGCAGTGCTCCAACAATTCCAGATGGATCTGCCTTTCCCCACATATCTGATAAGTATTTAGGTACCTGATCAAGAATAAATGGTAGTAAAGTCCAAATTAAACCTAATCTTCTGTTCATTATTACTCTCACTACAGGCATCATGAATTCACATGGCAAATGAGCATTGTTACCAAGCAAGAAGCCCTGGTAATTGGCCAATCACAATTTCTTTAATAAAATATAAAATACATCAACCTTATTTTACATCATAACACTTTAAATAACAGATATATAATTTTGCTTTTTAAAAAGAAAGTTCTTGCATCAACTTTAGAAATGGCTTACTTTCTTTTGCCATCCCCACTCCCCTCCCAACTGCACTCACACTGACGTTAAAATAATCAATTTTTAAAAATCTTGACTAAACTCATGATATTTAACATTTTTTCTGTTGAAGTTGTTCTGTAAATTGTTTGATTAAGTTAACATGTCCTGATGAAGATCAGGTCTTTTGTGAATCCAGGGAGATGTTATAACTTGGGAGATGTAATAAGTTTACTAAGGATTTCATTGACACTCTTAACTAAAATCTTATTTTTCTTGATATCATTCATCTTAAAGTTATAGTAGCTGCCTAAATTATAGAAATGAGAATCTAGTTGAATGGGTCTACTATTATTATACTGTTTAGTTGAATGGGATCTAGTATTAGTTTACTGTCAATGGGAAAGTTTAGGTAAAACCTGTTTCAATAATGTGCTTGTCTTAACCATACCAAAAAAAATGACCAATTATCAATTCTTACAGATATTCTACTCCACAGCAACCTTCTCCCTCAAAAGTGCTTTAGTTTTGGACAAACCTTGGCGTGACTCATGTGCTACATCAATAGCTCTTTGCTGGAGAGGGGCTGGTATAACAATTTGAGTTTATATATATTTCTCAAAATAATGTTATCAGGACCAATTGTCAGCTCTGCCTTAACATTTCGAAATGATCATACTATGTCACTTTCCCAACAAATGGTGCATATTGCTGCACGAACTGCTCTCTAAGTCTGATCATCTGCTGTAGCATGACTAATGTCATCTACTGTCATAGACCCAAGTACAGCATTGCCAACCCCTAAAAAAACTGATGCACTTTCTTGAATTTAAATCTTTCGAACGTTAGATTTCGGCGGGGCGTAAAATGACGATCCAGCTTTGAAATGATGCCGCCGAATGTGTCGCTGTCGTCACGAAGGGTTGTGCAAATGTCTTTGACTTCGCGCCCTGCTGTATGAAGTAACAAGGCTTTCCGTTGGTCGGCGTTGGTAATGCCACTGGCTATTATAAAGAGTGTAAAGTCCTCTTTCCATGCTTCCCACTTCTGCTTAAGAATTGTTGTGTTGTGTGCGAGTGAACTGGAAATGGTTCAATTACAGATATGTTGTTTAAGGCTTTGGCCATCGTCGCCAATTTATGTTGTATAGTGGCCGCTGCGTTCACTAAGAACTCTTTCAATAATCACTACAAGCTGATCATTCCTTTAACTTGATATTCAGCAAAGTGAAGTAATTTCATAATGTTCAAGATATTTATTACAAATCCATTATGCATAAATTATCATAAATTATACAAACAATAGAATTGCAGATACAACAGTGTGAAGCAAATGTCTTCATAAAATTCGGCATCTGTATGGTTGATGAGTGTGATATCTTATGTAAAGACCCCATTTTAAAATGCTGTTACCAACACATTTTAAGAACCTAACTTCACACTACAGTAGAAACAAATTGGCATTTTAACTTAAGCAAGGCCGAAATCTTGCCCGTTTTCTGTACAATCTTGCCACATGTCTATGTTCTTGTCGCTAGACGATAGAATAACCTAGGGAGGATATCCCCTTCGCCTACACGGATAAGGAACGTACTCCTGTAAATTGCAGTGTAGAGAAAAGTTTTATAACACTACGTATTTCTACACTGGAAGTTACACGAGTAATTTACCGAGTTAGAAGGGTAAGGTTTCAATAGTTTTAAAACATTGGCCCCAGGACTTGAAAGGCGTGCTTCAGATTCGCCTGCACATAAACAATAACACAATGATTGTCTTCAATGATTTTCAACACTCTGTCAGTCTTTTTCTACTTGAACACATCAAATGAGAAATGCCCTTTGATTCTCAGGTAATTCTAGTTCTTCTTTCTGCTTTTTAAGGTAGGAGACAATTATTTGTTGGAGATGCTCGACAGCCTTTTCTTCGTTACACCAGTGGTTTTTGCTATTGTTATGTTAAAACCATCTGAAAACTCAAGATTTTGTGGGTGACATCGGTTCATCATTCCTTCGTAGATTATCTGCATTGGTAAAAACAATCAAGATTTTGTGACTGAAAATGTCCCAGTAATTTGTTTTTTCTTTCCTTTACCTACAAGTGGCACCGATTTTGACCCTTTTCCTACGTGTGATTTGCACTAGACACATACGATAGAGGTCGCTTTCCTTGTTACGATCTCCTTACGTCCTTTTCCATTCCAAAAAGAACATTTCGTCCTTATTGACGGTTGAGCGATAAGTATCCCCCATTTTCAACGAGAGTTGATCGATCAGGGGCCTTGATAATGCCTTTCGCAATGCTGGTAAAGACTGCAGTACTAAACGGAGCTCCTCGAAGTCGCAGACATTTTACTAAATTGATCGTTATCTTCATGATGTCTTCAGGAAGGAGAAAAAGTCGTCCTTGCTTTTTCAATTTCGGGGGCTTTAATGCGACTTTCTTGAAATCACTCGCCAATTGTTTTGTCAAACCGGGATATTTGTGTTGAACGTCTCGTACAGTTATAGCAACGGTATACTTATTTGCATACATACCAAGTTTGATCTTTTCCTCAAGAGTCCACATATGGCATTTCCCATGTTTCCCCCTTCTTCCTCCAAAGATTTCAGATTTTTACTGACTTACTTCTCTCTTTCGTGAAGTGATAATTTTTACATCATTATTAGTAGCAGAAGTGTCACCATAAACTTCGCTTGATTTTTCCGGCACCTTTTGAAAGTACGTAAAGATATTATTTGCCATCTTGATATTTTCTACCCCACGTAATCATCATCAGAGCTAGCTTTTCTTCTTTTTTTTTCTCTGTCCTCTATGGCTGCAAGTAGATCTTCTGTACTGATGCCAGTGCCGGCTACCAATTGGTCGATGTAGGTCTTCTGTGGTCTTCCACGTGATCTTCTTCCGTGGGTGGGATCCCACAGGAGTACCTCGGAAGCTATCTCGTTTTTGTTGCGCCATGAGTGGCCAGCAAGGCGCATCCTCTGTTGCCTGATTGTTATTGTGATGGGTGGAATATTACCATGTACCTTTGATCGTGAGGTGTTCGGACCATGATTTGCATAGTGCAGCTCTTAGCATCCTGGTATATGCTCCATCAATTCTACGTTCCAAGGATGATGTCAAAGTCCAAGATGTTGCACCATATACAAGGACTGTTTCCACTGTGGCTCTGAAAAAAATTCGTTTCAGTTAGTCGGATTGATCAGATCTCCAAATGTTGTTTATGTTATTCATTCCATTTAGTGCAGCCCAGGCAGCCCAATCGATGTATAAATGTAACTATCAAGATATTTGAAAGCTTTGACATGTTTTATTTCATTGCCGTTTAGATTCTTCATACCATTTGAGATATCCTGGTTTATACATAAGTATTCTGTTTTCCGTGCATTAACGTACGGCCCAATCACCTTAGCATGGTGTTCAAAATTGTGAAGCATTTTAGTCGCATTGTCAAAGTAATCGGCTATCACTGCAATATCGTCAGCAAAGTCGGCATCAGTGATTTTCTTTGCTGGATAGCGTCTGCTCTTTCTTTTGGTTAAAGGGAAATCTTGTATGCATCTGATGGTCAGGATTTGTCCTGTTGGGGATCAGTTCAGCCTGAGTCCGTTTTGATTTCTCCTCAAAATGGGATCAACTTTTGGTCTTATTCGGTTCAATAGCATAAGGTTGTAAATTTTGGAAGCTGTCGCTCTTAGTGTGATCCCTCTGTAGTTCTTTGCAATGCTAAGATCACCTTTGTAGGGGAAAGGTAGAAGGCATCCCTCAGTGCATCTGTTAATAGGCTCCTGATTGTATACCTTATTGCACATTTGTAGGGGGATGTGGTGAAAATCAGGCAGCTTTCAGACTTCAGCTGTAATTTCGTCTAGGCCGCATGCTTTGCCGTGTTTTATATTTTTAAGGGCTGTTTTAAGCTCATCTATTGTGAAATCTCCCTTTTTAATCTCAAGCTCTCCGGCGATGATTGGCGTAATTGGCTCGTCTATGACCTTTGGAGGTTTGCCGAGAAGGTCTTCCAAATGACTTTTCCGTAGTTGTAACCTTTCGTCTTGATTCAAAGCTTTGAGTTTAGCAGAGTTGCTTGATTTTCTCCCAGTGATTTCATTTACTGTTTTCCAGGCTTCTGCTGACCTTTTATTGGAAGCTGAGTTCCTGATGTGCGATATCTTTTCTTTCAGATCGTTTTCTTTCTCGGTATCGTAAGCTTCTTTGAGGGCAGCTTTAGCTTCATGGAAGAGTTGAACATTTTCAGGTTTGACTGTCAAGAGAAGGCAGATTTGATTTCCTTGGGAGATGAACTTCATAATTCCTCTGGATTATACTGCAAGAATGACTCAAACAGGACATATAAGCATTGACTTAAGCAGGTATCTTGTCTCCCAGAAGAGAAACTGAGCCAGATAATAAGTAGCAAAACTTCGACCCCATGGCAGTAGCACTATTTAGGAATTGAATAATCTCCCCTGTAACAAAGTTCCAATACTGGTCACATCCTACAAGTATGTCAATATTATATGACCCGCTGTTAAGAATTTCTGGATCAGCTATAACCTAGTCAAGCACTCATGATTAGAGAGAGGGAACTGTGCAACTCACCTGTAAAGGGGCACAAATTTATCAACACTTAGAACTTTTAATGAAATCTTGGGATCACCACCCAAGAGCTGAAGAAAAATTTGGGAAACATCACACAAATGGGGCACACCCCTATTGTTGCCAAATATGCAAATATTTATCGAATCCTGCCGTAATGGCCTCAAGCCCAATTTCTGCCATAAGTTATGCGTAATGAAGGACCTTTGTGCAGCTGTATTAAACGTAATTCTGACTCTGGGTCCCCTAGACACTCCACTCTCTGATGAAACGGTTGGCAGTGAGTGCAGTCTGTAGCGTGACATGGTTGGTTTTACTTGCCTGTTTGTTCCCAGTTTGAAGGGTTCACATATTGATCATGCGAAAAAACATGTTGCTAGCAGCGACGACCATTTGCACGTGGGATGATTGGATGGGAGGAGGGTTACAACCTGACACGAATGGTTCCCCTGTGGAAAATGTAGCTTCATATTCCATGGGTGTGGTGGGCATGCTTTGTGAGGTGACGCGAAGGTTATGGTTGGGGTGAGATACTGTTGATGATGATGTAACCTGTTAAGATGAAGCAAGGTGGCCTGTGGATGATTTGCGACAAATGTTAGTGTGATGTTTTTTATGACAAGTGGAGAATGTGATCCGTTACATGCTAGTAGAGACAACATGATCCCTAGATAAACAGTTAAAAGAAAGCTAATGTTGCCTTAAAGTGCTGGCAAAGTATTAACGTCACTGCACTTAGAGGAGACATGATTCTCACTATAATATACAACTACCTTTTCTTTACAAGGAGCAGAGTGAGTTCTGTGTGAAGAATTGGCTAAACGTGCTAAGGCCGTAGAAGGCGAAAATGAAGGCTTCAAATTGCCATGATTGGTGTTTAATGTACTAGTTGTAAAACCCTCAGAATACAGTTAGAAACAGCCTTGGAATTAAAATCATCGTCACTGACGTGGCGATCTACTTGCACACACAAATTTTGAGGAAGATTTTCTAAAATGATATGTAATAAAAATACACCGCACTGTGCAGGTAATACACCAATACTTTCTACTGCAAGAACGCAAGCACATTAACTTGTCATAAAGTAAATGTACCGAAGTAACATCGTCACTTTTAGCAATTGCCGGTAGCTTCATAAAGGGTGCCATATGGGCACTTATAATGACTTGTTCTCTCCCAAACCTTTGCTTAGAATGTCTATAGCATTGACATAGTTTTATGAGGTGAGGCTAAGACCTGAGATAGCCTCTTTGCGGGCCCTGTTAGACGAGGGCGCAAATACTGAAAACAATATTGGTTAACTCAGGGATGTCATGAACGTAACCTTAAAAATGTCGCAGAAAGTGTTCCTTAAAGTCAAATCACCATTAATAGACTCGATGGTCAATTTCGGTAATTTAAAACGACAACCGTGCCCGCCACAGATGGATAATACCAACGACGGTGACAACGACGATGACTGCAAACTGGTATCGAGGCCAGCTGCAGTGCTGGAACTGGGTAAATTTCTATGTAATATGGAAGTTTGTCCCAATTAGTGGCCTTTTACCTCGTCGGGTTGGTCGATGTTTTCTTCCAATCTGTCCTTTGGAAACTCCTTTAAAGTCGCCTTGTTAAGGAGCTCCAGACGCTCAAGTTTATTATCAAGAATGTTGATTGATTGTCGGCGCTTTTCACATCTGTATGATCGACAGTCCTCAATCTCTTTGTTACCACTGCTCGCCACGCTCCACAAAGGCTGATTAATTCTTCTAAAGTAGAGTTTGAAATATTTCCTCCCAACGTAGCCATGTTGAAGATAACACCCTACCTGCAGCGTCACTTGTTACGACGGCCGACTCGAACTTTACAATTGGAGACTACAACTCAGTCTCCGAATGAAAAAGAACTCAAAGAGATGCGTTTGAGACTCATATTCACGGCATATCTATACGATTCCAGCAAACGAAGCAGAAGACACATTATATAAACTAATTATCATTACTACCTAATTGCAATAATTACTACTCACGATATTTCTAATTACATAGTGTAACGTGTTGTAATGCTGATTTACTGCTCACAATGCATAACTAGTGACACAACTGACTATGAATCCTAACATGGGCCCTTTTGGTTCTTTACTTACATGAGAAGAGGGCTAGAATGCCCTTACTTTGCTGCACTTTTACGGCCACATTACTTTGACGTCCTATAACTTTGTATTCACTGGTGCTATTACAATCATTTGTGGCTGGATTATAGTTTGGCTCTTTTAGTGTAGACTTTTAATGTAGTGTCATGGACATCATACATGGCTATTAAATATTGCACAATATTGCAAATTTTTAAAAAGTTTCTTAAAAGCCCTTAAAACATTTTTGCAGTAAATTTTTATTTTAAAAAGTTCGTGGTATCTTTATTGAATTTTTTATGTATTCATAGTAATCAGGGAAGACTTTATCTTTTACTTTGTACAAATTATTTTTCAAAATTCATGCAACTACTGAAACGATTTGTCACAATCAGTTCAGGGTTTTGTTCTTTATTTTGAGAATTATAAATTTAAAATAGTCACAAAACATGCAAAATATAATTCATAACTTGCGAATTAAAAAGTTTTGACTAAAAATGTGATTTTCTCATAATTATCCCCAATATATTGCCCTTTTAAGCTTCTCCAACGAATTGCACCTTACTGGAAAACATTTATCATTTTTTGAGAAAAATAAAAATATTTTTCATTGATCTCTGATCATATTTGAGAATAGTAAGTAGTTTGTACACAATCAAGAAGGGATACCTGAGCTTCAACATATAATGACTATGTTTTTTAAAATCAAGTGACAAAACAGAAAGGCCAAATTCTAAGATGATACAACAAATTGCCAATGTCGTGAAATCTCACATGTTTTGAAGAAAACAAATTCGTCTTAAGAATAATCCCTAGCAAAATTTAGGAAAAGTCACAAAATTTTATAATCTTCATTAAGTCGTTAAAAAGTTACAAATCGTAGTGTGTTGCTGCACGCTTAGTAGACACCCCCTACTCTCCCTCCCCCCGTGTAAGATCAGAAGGTGGGGTTAAATTCGAGCTTGTTACGTTTAGCCATTATTCTTCGATCATGCGGTCAGTTCCCCAAAGTTCCATGTAAGAATCACGAATGTTAACATATCATGATTACAGTATGTTCTCTTTAAAATGGTATCATTTAAAAATTTTTACAAAACTACTATCTTAACGTTCATCGCCAATTTAACAGTCTTAACCTAAGTTCATCGACCACCATAACATTTTTTTCTCATTTGTTTGCTTGTATCTCAAAATGGGTTTTCAATGCATAACTTAGGTTCGTATTTAAAGGTATTGAAAAATAACTGCCATTTTAGGACAGGTACTGCCTCACAAATCCATGAATGATTATCTAGATTCAAAGCTACGTGACTTGAATTCCCTCTGTTATCCGAGAACGCTCTCTGCTCCGCCGGGTAGCTTCCATGAATTCCTATGTAATTCTGGCAAATATTATTCTCAGTTTTCATCTTTGGTGAATTATTGTTCTTACTAATCATGCCAGCCCATAATTCTTCTGTAGATATAATAGTGGGAGAAGGATAATCTTTTAAGTGACAATAAATGTTTAAATCTGGGTTAGAAGAACGGAGAAAATCATAGGTAGACTTTAGCACCAAATCATGCCTGAAGACGAGAGAAGTTTCTCTTGAAACGCAGCTCGCAAAAAGACAGTGACTCAAGACATGACAAACTCTACCATCTGTGGTAGTTACTGAGCTGAGAAGTGTTAGAATATTTAAAAGTAAATCATGCCTCCAATTATATTTGCCATGACGAGGATGTGTAGCGAAGCTAGAAACGCCACGATGAAGAGCTTGATGCTCAGGACCAGCAAAACACTGACTGTCTGTAGTTTGTTTCCACGATATGATTATTATTATTTTGATCTTTGTCTTATATTTTCACATATATCTATATACATATCATGTTGTAATGTTGTAATGTATTATTACTGTTTTCACCCGGCAATAAATTGAAATGAGGACAGGAATATGTTAGGAAATACAAACTTAACTACAGAACTCTAATATTGATATTTAACTAGATAACCAAGCAAAACGCATGATAACCATGAAACAAAAACAACGCCAGTGACAACAACAACAACAATATCAATAAAATCATCTAGTCTTTATCAGTTACAAGTTAAAAATAGGAAAAGTAAGAAAAAGGAAACTACAAATGAAAACAAATGCAAATATCAAACAAAAACAAATTCGAATATTGCCTTAAGTTACGGATTCATTTTGCTAAATGTTTTCGCCATATACTGATTACAGCAATCGTATGGAGTGAAATGAGAAAGCAGTTACGATGAATTTATAGGAAACGAGTTTCACTCCATACGATTGCTGTGATCAGTGTATGGCGAAAGCGTTTGGCAAAATGAATCCGTTACTTAACGCAATTTTCAAATTTTGTACCACAAACCAAAAAGAAATTCACAAGAAAAGTTACAAAATCTATTGCAGTTGTAATATGTCCCAGTTCTATTTTAATTCCCATAATAAATTTTGCAGATCATATGAGGTAAACTAGCCACTTGATATAAAAGTACATGTCTGAAGCTTAGGCCTATGATTACCCGGTAATGTTTTCGTGCATTGATTGCATACGGGAGCAGCAAACTCGAATTTCCAAATTACTCTTGTAGCTGTGCTTGAGCTGGAAATGCCATTGGTAATATGATCTCCTTGCAGTATTTCAATGCTCCTAGTATCATGCGCTAGCAGACAACTATTTTAATTAATATTCAAAACCATCCCTTCGATTCCCCCGTCCAACTCTGCAAGCCACATCCATGTAGCGCTTTGATAGACATGTGCCTGAGACAGTTATGTAATGGTCGCTTTGTTTATGGAATTAAATTTATTGTTCTATGGTCAACCGTATCCTCTCTTTGGCGAAACTGTTGTCCAGTTTCACTTCAATTACGTAACATGTATAGCCATTGGTCACCGTAATCCATGTGGTAGGTGAAACGTTACAAAACGTTACATAAGACCGCTAGTCCCTTAACTTGTTATATTCTTATAGATTTCTGTTAATTTCCATCATAATGTCAAAAAATCAAAGCAAGAAGACGGTAAGTATCAACCTCTGTCAATTTTACTTTCTGTTCTGAACCTAATCAACATGCTTGTTTTTAACCGAGTATTTTCAAATGTAGCTGAAAAGACATTGTTTATGTCAACCTTATCCAGTGTCCTTCCTCCTTTCTATCGAGTGGATACTCGGGCAGCAATCATCTGATATGAGAAACATCTCCATATGAGAAAACCACATCTATTTTGCCTTTATTTACTCTAAATAACACATCGGTGCAACGAACCGTCGATATAAAGAACTGGTTTGGATTAGCCGTTTGTCATTTGTAGAGACCGCTAAAGTTACATCTCTCTGTTGATCGTTCAAGTTCAATTTTATTTCTATCTGCCGCGCTCATTGTTAATGATAGCCAATTGTAAGTAAATATCTTGAGCTTGTATCAGCTAATGGAAACGTTTGTGATAGATGGAAGTTTAGCCCGCTTTACAATTCAGCCTGTTTAGGATTTCAGGAACGCCAGGGTTTTTAATCATAATTCTCTCTTTATGTGAATCACCAAGCTAAACATTGTCTAAAATTACAAATGTTCAAAGGATTAAACTCCCTTTTATTGCATAAATTCTCATTTTTCATACTTGATATCATACATTTGTAGATCATATTGATTAAGCTCAGAATAAGAAGAAGAAATTTGTACAAGAATACGCTCTTATAATATCTGGGAACAATTAAGGTGACGGCTAACAGTTAGTATCATCTTCATTGCCGCGAATCACGAGGCTGAAAAGTTTTGTGATTCTTGTCAAAAACCGGTGAAATAAATACGTCAAATGGAAGGCAACAATAAAATTTTATATCGGCTCAAAAATTTAAAGGCATAATTCTACCATAAACAATGGGAATTAAAATTGGAAGCGTTTCCCAAGCCTGAAAAGCGGTGGCCATTTTGAATGAGACAAACAAAGAAAACCAGTGTACGAACAGATAATCGTTGGATTTCATTAAGGGGGAGCAAGTGATAATGCTATGGATGGCTTTGCAGATGGAACATTGGAGTAAATTAGTAGTCTTCTTAACTTACATGGCGGTAAGAAAATTTAACTTACCAATGATTGAAACTACAACTTCACAGTTGCAATTTGAAGTCAATGTATCTAACGTCCAATACACCTGACGAAGCTCTATAAATGAAGAAACGTTTTTTTAATAAGATTTTATTACTGTGGATTTTCTTTGAATCAACTTAAAGACACTTTCAACGTTTCTCGAAGCGTGCTTCCAACTTTCATGAGAAATATTCGCTGTTGAATACTTAGGGTACTATAGCATCATCGAGAGGAGATGATTTAAAATTATCAGACGTGAAGAGATTTTAGAGAAGTAAAAAATATGCCTCTGGCGATATTTTGTTGGACAGATAGATGTGCCGGTGGAATATTCCTTCCTTGGTCAAGTCTCAAGGATCAGAGAGGCTGATCTCCGAAACGCCAAGATCTGGATACCGATTTCCACTGGTAGACGATTGGGAGCTTATGTGGAGACTAGAGTAAAGGAGTCTGTTTGCATTGCATCTTACCTAGCAAAGGTAGTAGGGCACACGATGCGACTGCAACGGTCTTGGATTTGAGTGCCGGTCGTGACACATTTTTCAGTTCTGGAGTAGGCCCATATTCTCAAGTCTTCTTGAACCAGCGTGTTCTGCTGCAAAGAAAAATGGACAAGGACAATTATATTATTGCAAGAACAACTTGGAAAAGCATTGTTTTGTTTTACACATCTATGCCTACGTTTACACAGTTAAGCTTTTCATCGCGTGTCATCCTCCAATCACGTCACTCTATCTTGGTCACGTATTGGCAACGAGGACTTAAGTCCCTTTCCTGATGGACACAAGATCGTAACAACAGAAGCAGAATCAGTCGGTCTACCTAAGTGAGCAGTCGTCAGCTTCAGTATTTCTCCACTAGTGTAGTACATTGCGCCGAGCAAGGCAAACGCTAATTAGACAGGCAATCCGGTCTCTATTTCTTCACTATTCCCTCAAGACAGGGAATCTGTATTACCGGTATAACACAACAATAAGAAGACTAACAATTCCTACTACCAGTGAATAAGTATGATG
>JAAAKM020006971.1:87260680-87277091 GCA_010016025.2 Alatinidae sp. Z8VKAUB7J3
AACCCTCTCTCTTCCACTAATTATCTAGGCGAGAGCAAAATAGTGCATTGAAAAATCTTGTACTGAGTGTGGACTGGCGCAGTAGCCTCGTACTAGCATTTGCTGCGACGACGCACTCGAACTTTATGAATGGAGGCTACAACTCAGTCTCAGAAAGAATGAGAACTCAGAGAGATGAGCTTCAAACTACTACTCAAGATGCACATACGACTCAAGCAAATTCAACACAAGACTTAGAATAAAACTCGCACTAACTACAAAGCCAATGTTAGTTATATATTACAAAAGGAACTACTCACGGAATTCCTCATTACGCAATGCAGTGTATACTGATTAACTGGTGACACGAAACTGTAAAGTAGGGTCGGTGTATGATAGCTAATTGTGAATCCCAAAACAGCATCGTTGATGGGACAATGGCTTTTCATAGCTATGCCGTGTTGCACTGACTCCTAATTAAATTTTCAACTAGCCCCCCCCCCTCTTTAAATTGTTTTACCCTTTATACGTTAGTGCCTGAGACACTTATTCTCAATCGCAAAGAAATTCACAAGGGGAGGGGGAAGATTCGAAATTTTTCGAGGAAATTTAATCAGGGGAGGAAACGGAGAGAAGGATCAAGATGCATACTTATAAGATTGTATAACCTAAGCATAATTGGCATTTGGATACATTTCGGTTATTCTTCTGCATTTCCAAGGATGCCATATCCGTCTGCTTGTAAGGACATTATTATGTAGCTTGGTGATGAGGTTGGTAAGGGAGGTTCCTGCTTTTGCTGAACAGGCACAAGAAAACCACGTAGGAATTCTGCTGCAAACCTTTACCAAGGGTGGTGTTGGATCACAGAGGAACCATTGACTGAAGAAGACCAATGTAAGTCTCTTTGGAATAGGAATGGTACCCTTTTACTTATCAGTAATGAAGAGGGCAATTGCACCGTTTATCTGGATCAACTCTACTTTTAAGTGATACACTCAAACTTAAGAAGACTTGCTTAAGACTGTTTGTGAAAGAAAGAAAAACCCTTCCTGTTTTCAGTACTCTCAGTCCCTCCAACACGAGAAGGGCTGCTCCTCATAAGCATATGACAGCACGCATTTCCTACGTTTTGATCTTGCTGAAGCTCAACAGGAGCCTTTTAATCACTAGGGTACCCACTTGAAAACTGCTGTACTTTATACGTTTATCAGCATTACAGTATCTCCTGGATAAATATACCTAAGGCCTAGAAAATTTTCAACTTACTTAAAGCCTAGAAAGTTTTACTTTCAACAGTTTCTGCCTGTACGACCAGTATCATCTTTAAAGCATGTGGAACTAAAAAATATGCACTACCATCCGCTCTAGGCTTCTGGGATTGTCCCAAATGTGACACCGCTGTCCTTTACACAATCCTTCTTCGTTGGTGAAAACTTTTCCACCTTTTCCTGCCTGATGAAAGTCTGAAATCTTTCTTCGCGTTTGTAAGGTTGTCAACTAAATCATTAAAATAAGCTCTAGGAAGCATAAAAATGTATAGCTTAAGAACGCATTAGATTTATATTTATAAGATAAGTTGATTAGAGTTGCAAAATTTAAATATTGCGCTGTGTAACGGATTCATTTTACTAAGCGTTTTCGCCATACACTGATCACAGCAATCGTATGGAGTGAATTAAAAAACTTTTAGAGAAGAATTTGTAGGTATTGAGAGGAACGAAACACGCCGTAGAAAGTAACATTCATGTTAGCGACACGAAACAAAAGGGAAGGAAACGAACTTATCCCTTAGCCACCCTTTTTGGATTTAGTGATGCCTCTCCCCTCGAATCAAGATTAAAGATGTGAGGAGGTGGTTTCTGGAAGAAGAAAGTGAAGCCAATGTACTTCTTAGTGGAGATCAAATAATTTGGAAAGTGGATTCAAAAGAGAAAACAGACAAAGCTAATGTCCAGAATGACTCGACACAACGAAAGGCGATGAATGATTATAGAAAGAGCGGAAAGCATTGTGAAGAATTTCATAGGAAGGTAATTATAGGTAAGCATCGCCGTATTGATTTACATACCATGTTTAATTGTCATACAAAAGAAGTTCAATTAAGCCGTGTTGCCAAATGTAGGCTTCATACGTCATGCACTTGCGTGATGACAAGTAAGTTTTGCATTCTAAAGTTCGAAGAAGTCGACTTTAGTCTCTAATCCGGATATATTAAACTGTATTAATCAATAACGACCCTTTACAATTCCTGACGATTTTGTTACAATGAATGAGGTAAGTACCATCGTCGATAATAGAGAAACTTAAGATGCTTTCAATTTTCTTGTTCTTTGCGGTATTACATCCTTCTCTTTCTCCCCACATGATGCGTAACGCTAATACGACTTCCAAATACGGAACATTAAATCGCTCAGGTTTAAAGTTCTTTAAACATCTGACCAGTATGCCAGCGTTTCATTTCTGTGATGACTAGCTTGCTGTTTTATTTCCTAAATGTTATTTGATCTTATTGATCTTTAGGTCTCTTTATCTCTAAGTCTTCAACTTTTTTTCTCATGTATTTACCCCCAATCTTTTTGTTTTACTCGTATTCTCCTCTCCTCTTTTCAGGTTTCTCTTTTTCGTCTCTACGAGAAACCTGCAACCTAAGTCGAAGTCAGAGTACAAGATCCCTCTCTCTGCTTCTAATTCTACTTTTCTCTTCATCCTTTTCCTTACCTGATTCCTCTTCATTATGCATCCCTCATCCGATATCATCTCAGAAACCCTTTCCGAATGCTACCAAATGCGGAAAAAACTCGTTGAAATATCTTTTCGGATCCAAATTTCTTCTAGTTCGGTTCTCTTTATTATCCTAACCCAGATAATAACTACGAGGCATATTTGAGGTCCAGGTACCACAGCATGTATTATAAAGCGGACAAACAATGATACATTCACACACGGCGTGAAAAAGGAATCAGTCCTTTGAATTTTGTTTGTGGCACAAAGCATTTAGTCTACCACGGTGAGCTCAAGATTTTATTATTTTCAACGGCAATAGGTGGGAAGAAATAAGCAAGGGCATACCGCCCCCGACCTGTCCAGGGACGGATACAGGAATTTTGTCAAATGCGCCTTGCCCATTGTCTTTAAATATGTCAGCCCCAAACAGTATTTCTCTTCTCTCTGAAACATTTGAAAACCTACACATTCCAAGATAGAATTTCCGGCATTTGACAACACATTTGTCGTTCATCGTGAAACAAGTACTGTTAAAAAATATTGGTAGCCAAAGTATAGAAGAGGGAAGGATTAACCTCTTAGATCGTTTCATAGATCCGCGACTGCTCTTGTTGCTGTTGCCCCTGAAAGATGACATAGCTGCCCTACGAAGTTGTAAATCGTCTTAGTGATGCTGTGCCCAGTGAAACAATACTCCCAATAAAACTACCATTTCGATCTGCTGTTGTATGACTTGTTGGTAAGAGAACTGTTTATATGAGACTTAGTGATACAGGTGCTTAAATTTTGAAAAAAAATGCTAAGTGGACGAGGGAGTAATTTAGTGAGTAAGTGAAATACGTGACTGAGTGTGGGAGGGAAAAGGTGAGAGAGTAAGTGCGTGCATGAGTGTGTGAGATGAGTGGGTGCCTGAGTGAGACTAGTGAGTGTGATAAGTGAGTAAGTGAGTACGTGCGCAACCGAGTGAATGAGTGCGGGAGGGCGGAGTGAGTGAGTCAGTTAGCAAACCAGGAAATGAGTGAATGTGTCAGAGATCGAGAGGGTGAGAGAATGAATGTGTGAGAAATTACTTAACCACGTCAAGGAGTTAGTGTGTGCGGGATTGACTTTTGTTAATGAAAGAGTAAATTGGGACTTGGTAAGGTCCCCTTTGTATGAGTGAGTGCACAACCGAGGGAGTAAGGTAGTGTATGAGGGATGGGGGGAGTGGGTTGAGTGAGTAAGTTAGCAAACCAGCAAATGAACGAATAAGCCAGTGAGTAGGAGAGTTAGAAAGCAAGAGATAAAGGAGTAGGAGTTGCTACATTAACGAACGAGTGTTTTATCAAGATTAGAAACGATTTAAACTCGAATGCATTTTTAGTGTAAGTACAAAAAGTCAATAAAGATGGGTGGGGGTTAACGAGTTCATAAGTGAGCGAACAATTGTTGAGTTGATGACTGTATATTTGAGCAAGGTAGTTGGGAGATAGCAAGTTAGTGCGTGAGTGAATAAATGATTGAGCAAGATAGCGAATTGGAGAGTATGCAAGGAGGTAAATCATTGAGTCACTTAATGTGTACACAAGTGAAAGATAGTGTGTGTTGGGGAGTTAGTGAATTTATTAAGGAATGAGTAAACGATTAGCTTAGTGCGTCAATGTCCAAGCGAGTAACTCAGTGTATGAACGTTTGGATTAGTTAGTGATTGTTTGAGTGAGTGAGTGAGTGAGTGAGTGAGTGAGTGAGTGAGGGATTGTGTGGGTCAGTGTATGAGTGAGTGTATGAGTGAGTTAGTGAGTGAATGAGTGAGTAAGTGCGTGTGTGAATGTATGAGTGAGTGAGCGAGTGAGTGATTGTTTGACTTAGTGAGTGTTTTTGAGTGAGTGATATTGGGAGTGAGTGAGTGAGTGAGCTAGTAAGTGATTGTGTGACTGAGTTAGTGTGTTTGTGAGTGGTTGTATGAGTGTTTGTGAGTGGTTGTATGTGTGTGCGTGTGTGAGTGTGTGACTGTGTGAAATAGGTAATAAATGAACAAGTGAGTAAGTAGTGCAAGCAAAGGTGCATGTGATCATACCGCGCTGGGGAACTTCTCTCCTTAAATTAGTAACAGTTTCATCATTCTGCCGTGACACCTTTGTGACTCTGCAACTGATGTTGAACAATTTGTGGTCGTCCTCAGCTACCATGTTAATAAAAAGGTGAATAGTCCTCAGAGTGAGAAACATCACAATGAAAACTGCAGTACTAATAGCCTTTGGTCCTTTATCAGACTTTCTTTAGATCAACTGCTAATAGACTGCTGGGATTAGATAAAAGTTAAGGTTCCAGTACTCAAGGTATAAAACTTCTCTGTCAATAGAAAATGAATTTGACAAAAACCGCGTCGCTCACACGCATGTTGCTTATAACGACGTGTAACGATCCTCTGCTATCCGTTAAATTGGCCGCAAAAAAGTTCTAGTATATATCCAAACATAGCTTCAAATGCTCCTCTCGTCACTGTTAAATTTGTTGATTTGGAGACTGGTATCAATGCAACTACAGAGCTTTGCCATCAGTGTGTGGTTTCATTTATAGACCGTCAATGGATGAGATTTTACGTCGAGCAACAAACGAACGAAAAGCAAATTTTTGGTTAGTTTTAGATATCGGATACGGATTAGATTCGATAACAATTTTCAAATGTAGGCCTACTTAAATTTGACGGGTCGAATCGGGTTCAAGGTGGGTGTCGATTGCGATCGGAAACACTAACCCTCGTCAAACATTCAAGCACGTGCCACTTAAATGGCCTTACAGCTGTTACAGAATACCGGGTAGTACTGTGTTGGCAGGGGCATCGTTCATGATAAATTTAAGATAATTCAAATATGTCGAACACTAAAGTAACTGCTCCATTTTCTATCGAATCGTTAAAAGCTAAATCCATCTTACTGCTACGTCTTGATTTTAAAAATCATTAAAGAATTGTTACATGACGTATCATGAGCACCTATTTACGATGGGTGCAATAAAACGGAAGGATGGCAGATTACGCCATCTTGTCCGCTTATGTGGAATGAAGGCAGTCAAGCTTGTTGCTATGGTCATCTATTGGTATCTATCAAATAACGTATTCCACTTAAAGTTTTATCAATCGTACAGCATGTGACCCGGGAAGTAGCATGGAAACCATTTGAAGGCATCACCGTTATCGAGAACCTCAGAAAGATATTTCATTAGGGCTCCTTGCTAAATGTCATCACTTTGGCGTATGCAGGGCGCCCCCAAAACACTGAAATTAGAAGGCAGTCCAAATTTTCATTGGCACTTTCCCAAATCCTGCCAAATGTATACCCCCCTCCCCCCCCCACGCGCTCTAACGATCTGTACTATAAAAAGCATCCGACGAAAAAGGAGATAAAAATTTTTTGATGAAAAGGTAGCTGCTGCAGCGACTTGTAGATAACCAGTGCGATAACGTTAGAACTGCCATATTTTTGGTTTGCATAGGCTATCACTAACAAGTGTTTACTTGTGTGGTATAGGGGCCTCAAGATCTAATCCACAGCATGAAGGTGGAAAAATTGTGGTTGGACTAAAACCCAGATCCTTTCCAATGAACCTTTAACTCGAACCCAGACTCTCACCCACAGTGGATTCTTTATCAACTGGTTTACGGCAACTTGATGACAAAAGTTTCTTATTACTCTAGTCATCACATCATCTATTAATTATCTGGTGTCAAAACATGGATACCACATGCAAACTTAGGGACAAACATTTTTCATAGTCTAGACTGTTCAAGTACTTTCACTATCTCACTCCCAAGTTGAAAAATGCTTCCCAGGTCAAATTACAAACCTCACTGAACTGGAGGCATACCGTTGAATTGGACCAAGTTGGATATAGGTGTTGACCAGGGGTGGCTTGTAAGACATTGTAGTACTCTTAGGTGCCTAATAGACGTCCCCCTTCCTGCTAATTAAATTTCAAAAATTTTCCACCCAGGACATTCTCATTCAAATTTTTAAGTAATCTCCCACCCATGACAATTTTATGACGAGGTACTTTGGCGGGCAAGTAGAAAATGTCTTTATTAAAATATAAAACCACACATTAAAAAGATGAAGGTGGCGTTTTATGAGGCTCGAAGAAGTGTGAAGACACACATTACAGATGTTAGCAATAACACTTTTATTGAGCAGGAGGACGAGGATAACCTTTTTAAAACCTTGAAAGGCTATCATGACTTTGAATAACTATTGTTTGTGTTGTATTAATCTACGTTTAGGAAGTTGCAGTTGATTCTAAATATTGATTCTTGACTTCACTTTTAGGCCAGGGCCATGGTCTATTACATTTTTGGTCATTTTCCAACCCCACGTTTATTAAGCTTTTGGGATTAACAGCGAAATAAGAGGTCACTGCTGCTCAGCTTGAAGCAACATGCTAAAAAAACGTGGGTAGTGGGTTTGAGTACATGAGCCTTACCCTAATATTGCATTTGATCATTATGCCATCTGTTCTGGGACTATGAATTTGCTCTTCTTCTTTAAAATAATTTAAACTTTTTTGGGTTGTTCACAAACCTGTTGCTATTTAGTTGATGAGCTACAGTTCATTATATGGACTTCTGTATGGGTTAAAATTGTTATGTATGACACTTGATCTTGGTAGACAAATGATAAATTTGTGGCATCTACTTGTAGATTTGTCTGAACAAAAAGTACACTTGTTGCCACTGTTACAAATAATCATGGGGACTAAACAGTACATTAAAAAGCTTATCATAAGTCTCTCAATTCTGGACTAAATTGAGAGTGTTGAGAAAATGGTGGAGCATTCGTCAAATTTCAATACCTGCTTTTTTTTATACTCATAGAAGTTTCTTTCATATATGTTAACTAAAATGCAAAATGGCAGTGAGTCAGAGATGATACACGCACCCTCATAGTAAAATAGGTTTAATTGCACAAAGATTGTAAAATTTTAAGTTCAGTGATGTATGACTTAATCAATTTCCATCAATTGCTTGTCATAAGTTCCTTGTAGTGCTTATCCTCAATAGCAGTGCCAGAGCGATGGGGTCATGTAAATCCACCTGATTTGGAAATTAAATCTTCAATTTGTTGAAATTTGGTAAGCAGATTGGAGAGTTGTGTAGTGGTGATAGTTCTGTGCTTTAAAGTACTCTGCAGCCTTTCAACTGTGGTGTCACTGGATTAGGATTGTTAATGAAACATTTGAAGCTCTATCCCACCTTCCAACACACACTTTTTAGGGCTTCTGCCATCCCTGCTGATGCTATATTAGAGGTTAGGGCCAACGGTCATGCAGTTATGACACAGACAGATATGTACTTCATTGACATTCAACAACATACCCTATTAATCTTAAATAAAAAAAAGGGGGGGGGTATAAATTAACAAGATTTCTCTGCCATAAATCTATGGATCCTAAACCAATGATGCCATATGTCATTTTAAAAGTATTACCATAAATGAGAATAAGAGCAGTACCAGATTAAACAATGAAAGTATTGGAGTGAATAGGTACAGACTGGCTTTTGGACTATATACATCAAGTCAACTTTCAAACTTATTCATTAAACTCATGCTTTTGGACAACTGCTAACCATACAACATATTTCTGAAATACAGACAAAGAATTCACTCAATTGAACAGATATCTATCATTTTTCTGATTGTAGAATGCCATTTTGATATGTTTACTTTTATTAGATGACACATTTCATTGATAAGTGGGTGGGGTAACAGATTTTATTAAAGACAAGTCAAAGAGACAAGAAAAACAGCATCTCAAATAGAATGCATACCTAGAATCAAAGCCATAGCCTTGCCATAAGTTAAGGGAGTTTCTGAATGCATCCAGCAAGTCTGACCCACAAGGAGGCTGATTAAACAATCACCACTACTACAAGTATTTTCATTCTATAGCTACAGCAGGTTGTTTGGGCATTATAATATTCTAGTCAGCCCCCTTGTTTGTCCCCAAATGGCCATCAGTTTGAAAAAGCACTTCAAATATCCACATCATTAACACCTTTTCAAGGCATCTCTGTTACACTACTCATACTGCACTGCTTGACATAAATCACATACTGGCATACATTGAAAAGCATAAGTTCTGAATAAATCCATGTCCCCAAAAAGTCAGCCATCTTCAAAAAATGTTTATTAATTTTGAATGTTGGTTATGTGGGAGTACTACCTTTAGAATAACTGCTGTGAAAACAATCTTAACAGTGCTACATCCTAACAGTGTTACGTTATTGGCCAATTATAAATGAAGAGTAATTTGATTTACCAAAAGAATAATGTTAACCAATGTTAAGGAGAACCTATGTGTCAATTTTGGGTGTTGTAGGATCTATGAAACCACAGTAACATGTTTTATGTCTTCTATTAATATGCCAGCATCTTATGGAACAAAGAAGGGCATATAACCTACGTTGCAAAGTTTTGGAAACATATAACAAAATTGTCAGTAAAAACAATTTGGGACTGTTATCATGCTTAAGTAGGCATATGTATTTTCACACTAACCAATAATGACGGCAGCTGCTCCAGCTAACACCCCTACACTTCAAAAACTTAAGCATATTCAGTTACTTTTACAAACTGAAGGTCTTCTGATGCCTTGAGAACAAACTGCAAAGAAGAAAATGTAAGAACTACTCAAAATATCACTGTAAAAACAAGAAATATTCACGACAGATGGGACGGTTACATGACGATTCAAAATCTGATAAGCTTAGAACAATTTCATGTTTTCTAAGGTTCCTAATACGGCAAATCATGCCGTATTATGCTAGCAGTGCAAACTGGTCTTCACAGCGACAGTCAATGATTCAAAATACTTCATTCTTGACATCAAACCCACGTTTCCAACACGTCCGTCAACTCCATAATAACACGACTCGATTTCCATCATCATCTTCAACAATTCGTCACAATCGGTGCATATAACATATAAACAACAGTCTACAATATTCATTTGATACGATTTTAATTATTCGTCGTTTTCGTAGTCCTTTGGGTTCTTCCTAGAAAGGCGATGGTTTTCATTTTTTGCCCACGAATAAACCATTGCGAGGACAACAAACGGCGGTGCGATGTAAAAGATTTGGCTTCGAAATCGCCGGTAAGTGTTTGCAAGTCCTTTCGAGAAGAATCCAGCGAAGGCTTTCTGTTCAAATGGCGACAAAGAGTATGAAATTATGTTCTTCGCCTTGATCAAGTTTCCAAACTGCTTGCCCATGGTGACTGAAGTAGAAACAGAGCAAAATCAATGCGATTGCCTCGATTAGTGTCGTAGCTGGTGAAGAACAAGATGGCGGTTACTTATGTAAGTTTGCCTCCTTTCCCCATTTCCTCGTTTTCATAACGAAGCCCCATAATGGTACTTTCGATCACAAAATTAATAGTCTTGACAGACCCACGTATTACGTAATTTCGGTAATTTTAAGTATTTTTTACAATCACGTACCATGTACACAATACAATTCATAGCATAAGTACATGTATCTGGCGCTACTGCAGTTTCGTACCCCCCCCCCCTCCAAAATCATCGATAATGTACTCGTATTTAAATAAAATTTATAAGATACGTAGTTTATTCTATCGGTAATTTAATGAAGCCTAATTTGTAGTTGTCACGTACGTTTAACTGAAGATACAGAGGTTTATAAGTACCGTTGTTGCACTTACCGATTCAAACACGAGCGCGACCGATTCCATGTTTATCCTCCAAATATGATAGAACTGTTCACCCTGACGATTTTGATGACAAGTGTACAGACGGGGGTTCAGTTTTACACTTTGTACGGCTCATTCTCAATACATACTTGGTCAATAAAGCCGCCTCTTAAATCTTTTAAACCCCAGTCCGTGTGCTTGTCATCAACCCTCGTCAGGGTGAACAGTACTATCACATTTGGTGGATAAACAATTTATTCAACATGGAATCGGTCGCGCTCGTGTTTGAATCGGTAAGTGCAACAACGGTACTTATAACCTCTGTATCTTGAGTTAAACGTACGTGATAACTACGAATTAGGCTTCATTAAATTACCGATAGAATAAACTACATATCTTACAAATTTTATTTAAATACGAATACAATAAGTCTTTCGGAAGGAAGGAAAATTTGTTGGAAGTACGAGCTGAAGCAGGCTTAACTTGTGATAGGAAACGTCTCAGATGATCCACGTAGTTGCTTGGGTCCAGTAAATCTGTGTTGGAACTTGGAGCAACAAATTCATAGGGGAGACGAAGGAGGGCTCCGTACACAAGCTCGGCCGGACAATAACCAAGATCGGACTTGACTGTTGAGCGAATTGCCAGCAAGACAAGCAGGAGAGAGTCAGTCCAGTGAGAAGGATCAGGTTGAGATTCGAGGGAACATTTAAGTTAACGATCGAAGCGTTCTACAAGACTATTAGAGATAGGATGATATGAGTTAGTGCGAATGCGTTTAGTGCGAAGCAATGAGGTGAGCGAGCGGAAAAGAGCAGATTCGAACTGAGAGCCTCGGTCAGTGGTGATGGTGGATGGAATGCCAAAAGATGATATCCAGTGTGTGACAAAAGTACGGGCGACACTTTCAGCAGAAATATCTGAAATAGGGATTGCAGCAGGACAGCGAGTGAAACGATCAATGCATCCGAGAAGATAGTAATAGCCGTTAGATGAGGTCCAACAATGCCGATATGGATGTGATCAAAGGGAGTGTTGAATGTACCAAGAGGAGTGACAGTATGGCGAGTGACTTTAGATTTCTGACAGGAAAGGCATGATTGTGTCCGTGGGCGAATGCCTTTATGTATAGATGACCAGATGAAACATTGAGTAATGAGTTTCTGAGTGGCATGAATGCCTGGATGTGAATGTAAACTATCAAAGATTTGGCGGCGAAAAGATAATGGTACATATGGACATGGATTACCTGTGGAAACGTCGCAAAGGATAGTGGGTGGTGAAGATGGAATAGAAAATTTGTAAAGCTGAAGAGAAGATGTCTGTTTGAGATGAGTGAGTTTAGAATTATCTTCTTGAGCGGCTGCCAGTTGTTCAAAACTGACAGGAGAAGATGTCTTGAGAGAATTGAGTTCGATGCGAGAAAGAGCGTCAGCTACAGAATTGTCCTTTTCGTGTACATGGCGGATGTCTGTAGTGAACTGAAAGATGAAATCGAGATGGCGAATTTCACGTGGAGAGTAGCGATTGGAGGCTAAGGAAGGAGCATAGACGAATGGCTTGTGGTCAGTGAGAACAAAGAACGAGTGAGCTTCACATGCCTTTGAAAATCAAGCCCAAATATCTCACGTGCAGTTTGGTTTCGTAGAGAACAAAGGAACAAGGAATGCAATTTTCACTCTGACTTCAATTATGGAAAGATCCATTGAAACACAGAAAAATCTTTTCCTACGCTTCATTAATTACTTCAAGGCATTTGACAGGGTTCAACAGAGACAGCTGTTTAGCATCCTTTCATCCTTCGAAACGATCTGAGAATTTTTCGCCATCTTTACTGGGAACAAGAAGCTGCCATCAGAACTGAAAACGAATATAGTGATTTCCGTCCCATTTGCCAAGAGGTTAGATAAAGATGCTTTTGTTTACCAGACCTCTTCAATTTCTACAACAAATACACACTGAGGAATATTAATGACATAGAAGGAATAAAATTTGGCTGTCAGAGCATCAACAATCTGCGATGCGCTAATGACACCGTTCAGTTGGCAGACTTAGAGAAGAAACAATAAAACATCATTAACTTCATTGCACAAAAAAGCAAAGAGGTGAGTTTGGACCTCAACATCAACAAAACAGAATGCGTGACAGTATCTAAGAAAGATCCGCCAATATGTCATCTCACAATAATAGGCATACCAATACAAGAGGTCCAAAGTTTTCAATATCTAGTATTCACAATCACCTCCAGTAGTAAGTCCAAAGATGAGATCATGAAAAGAATGGCACTTGCGAAAGAATCTCTCTCAAAACTTCGACTCATACTCAACAACAGAAACTCGATTGGACACTTAAACCTACGTATTGTCAGTCCTAACATATGGCTGCAAATGTTGGACCATCACCGAAGAAATTGGAAAAAACTGGAAGTGTCAGATATGCGGCTCCTGAGACGATTGCTTAGAATTTCATAAACGAAACACAGATCAAATGAGGAAGTCCTTGCCTTTGCAAACACACAGAGGACGCTAATGAAAAGAATCAGCAAAGAGCAGATGCAACTCATTGGTCACATTATGAGACACCATCCATTGGAAAGGTTGTCTTTGTTAGGAAATATCCAAGGTAAAAGAACACGGGGAAGACAAAGAATAACATGTCTGCAGTCCCTTAACGCGTGGGCAACCAATAGCAACTTAAGCTGCTGTGAACTCCTTCATACCTACTCCTTCATGCTATCAGGGATCTTTGACGTATGGATTGGTGACTCCAGATCGAGACAATAGGTTGAAGTTCTATGATGCTATGAAAGATTAGTGTAGAGACGTATGATCACCAATACCTATATCAGGCCAGGTACTTAAAAGAAGAAACTGTACCACTAGAAAGCGGTTATTTTTCCGTATTGGGGGACCGCAGGCCCCTAGTTTCCCGACTAATACTCCTATGTCGACCATAACATTATTTTACTATTCAGCACTTTCAACATTACGGATATTTAGAGATAACACGGTCGTGACTACTCCATATAGATATGGTATCCCTACATGGTAAACATATCAAATATACTAATATTAAAATACTAAATACTTAGATACTGAATAATATTTTAAAACTCGGAAAGAATATAACCCCTTTTGAGGTACGAAATCCCCCCCCCCCCCCCCAAAAAAAATAAAACAACTACATCTCCATCAACATTTAACAATTGCACCATGATATAGACTCAATAGAGAGTATAAGCGTGCTCACCAGATTTAAACAAAAATATGAGCACTGTGGGAGAAACATGAGGCAATATCTATTTGTCCTCTTGTTTGGTTTTGACATTTTGACGTAAGAAGACCAATACAACATGCTATTAGCTGTCCCACTAGTTGTGACTTGGACATCCATCAGTACCCCTTTCTTCAAATTTACCTCTATTAAATTTCAAATAACCCCTTAGGGGTTCCTGTAACCCCGGCTGAGGAACAATGCACTAAATGACCAACGTGCTAGGCAGTGTATTCATGGTAATGTAGATGGTAGATATTTGAGGTGGTAAACTCTCTGTGGTAGTATATAGTGAGAGAAGAGCATTCTTGTTACAGCGGCTCTGGTTAACCATCTTCTCCTTGTCTCGCCCTTCTTCTTCTTCTTCTTTACACTATGAGACATCTTTCTCTGGGAGACATTTGTCCTCAAATACAGTACCCTTCTCCGCTATCCCTTGACTTTTGCTTTCATACACAAGTGCTTCCATTGCCTGCCTGACGTAGTCGTGACTCTGATCACGTGACTATGTTTTCCTGATCTCCTTTCCATTATCTCAAATTAACAACATTATTAACATAAATTAAAGCGAACAAAACTTGAAAGAAAGAGAGCTTCCATTTACATTGCTTTCACTATACAAAGCATTATCTCTTGACTACCTTAAACTTATTGTTTTGGTTACTTGAACCAATGGTACAAATCCAAAGCATCGACAGGAAATCTTCCGCCTTGATATGCAGAAGTTTTCCAACGTAGCTGTCCCAGACCATGACTCAAAATAAGATAGAAAACTTCGAAGCAAGACTTCAGCATCTTGAAAAGTACAATCCAATATTTCTACGACAAAGAAAACGTTTACTAGGAGCATTAATTTTCTATGAGTTCATCGGTTCTTTACAATCAAGTATTTTAATACCATCAGCATGGCAGTACTTAAAGACCTTCAACTCACCAAAGTGGTTACTCGGTGTACTTATGTCGTTGTCAAAGGTTACTGCCGTAATAGTGGCACCATTCGTTGGCAGAATCTATGACAAAACCAAGAGAATTCGAGAAATTATGTTTGTGTTGAATCTAGTTCAGATCACGGGCTCAATTCTTTACTCTCTACCGTTTTCAGTGTGGCTTTTACTGATCGGAAGATGTATTTCTGGTGCCGCAATCGCCAACTATAATGTCCGTAATAGTGAGCTAGCTTGGATCACAAGAGCAAAGAATCGAGTAGCTGCCTTCTCTCAACAAATATTTGGTTCCCTGATGGGACTCTTGCTGGGACCTCCACTTTCTTTCTTGTTCAAAGACTTTAATACAAATATAGGGGGCTGGAAAATCGACTTTCGAAATGCTCCTGGAGTGTTTTGTGCCCTACTTTGGCTATTAATGCAACTTGTTTTGTTGTTGTCGGTCACAAATGTAGCAAAAGAGTTTGTTGATATTAGAGAGGATAGCATCAAATTTATTGAAGAAGATGATGCTGAGGATCAACAGAAGAATGTGTCAACAACTTCAAACATAGTACTTCCTCTTGATGAAAGTCATGAAGCTCAACTTCTCAATGACGAGAAAATTCAAGACAATAACATGAAAGAAAAGTGTTTTGTCCCTAGCAAAACAATCCCTCTGAGAGATATAGTCAGAGATATGGTTGCTCCGGAGATATTGGTAATTTTAATCAGCAATTTCTTAGTTTTTGTTTTCTTGGTCTCCAACGAGGTAGCCCTGCCATTGTTTACCCAAGAGGATTTGGGCTGGACTACTACAGAAACTGCAACCATTTACGTTGGGGTAGCATTGTTGTGTGCAGTGGTTTTGGCGGTACTACATAAATACGGAGACAAAGTTTCGGAAATTGGATGTGTTATAACAGGCCTATTTTTGGGAATTGTATCTCTGATAATCTGGCTCTTTTACCAATACAAAAGAAAAGACCCACCTGTAGCCAGCGTCCTTCTCTGCATAGCAACTGCTGCTGGGTCATTTGTTTTTCCTTCATTTGAGGTAACTGCAAGATCATTATTATCTAAAGTGGTGTCTATCAGGTATCAAGGAGTCATTCATGGTGTTGGTATGGCTTCTTCTATTGCAGGAGGCATTGCAGGTCCCCTGTGGGGAAGTGTTATGTTTTATTACTTATATATCTCGGCATCCGTATTTATTGTAATTCTAACAGGGTGTTTGATTTGGCTTATTCTTTGTGTAAAGAAGTTAAAGGCACGTGAAGCACTTTACAGCAAGAATGTGATGGATAAAATTGAAAGGTAACGATTAATAAATTGCAAGGGAAATAAATTATTTAGGATGACATCTCAATTTAATGAATATAAGGAGTTTAATAAGTTTGATAATCTTTTCCAATCTATGCATTCCTTTTGTTAATGCAGATAACCTTTTCAAATTCAAGGACGGTATCTTAAGCAATCTTCATGATTCGCCCTTTCGGACTTGGAATCATGCCTATCAAAATCTTGTCACGTGAAACCACATCATAATTTATGAACAAACAAAAATTAACAAAGCTGTTTAGCTATACGAACGGTACTGCAGTCATTCCCAGGTCAATGAGCTATTTAGCAATGCCAGCGGTGTTATAGTCATTGCTTCGTTAATGTGCTATTTAACAACATGAGTTGTTCCGCAGTCCTCGTCTCGTCCATGTGCTATATAGCAACATGAGTTGTTCCGCAGTCCTCGTCTCGTCCATGTGCTATTTAGCAACATGAGTTGTTCCGCAGTCCTCGTCTCGTCCATGTGCTATTTAGCAACATGAG